>OX419695.1:15402500-16002500 GCA_948474745.1 Oligia latruncula | reverse complement strand
TATGTTTTTGTAAATGTGAGGACTTTGTAGGCCTTGTAAACTTTAGATCTGTAGAACATTTTTCATTTTATCAAGTACATACTTCTTGCCAGCTCTCTTCTCCATAGGCAACGACCTGTTGGAACCATACACCTGCACCTAGCTTCTGATGTTTCATAAGAGCGAGGCCCCATTATGCCTCGGCCACGAAAATAACGCCACGCTTGAGGCGTCAATTCGCTACTAGCGTCATTTCTAAACGTCAAACGCAAGGCCACGAACTTCAAGTATTCGCCTGTAGCGTGTACGTCGGTGGGGGGATGAATCAGTTCAGTACAGAAAAAGGTTACATCACAGACAAAGAGTACTATAAGATATCACAGAGTACTTTGATGCTCTGTGAGTACAGAGTGAGCACGCGTCGACATTACAAGTAAAAATGTCGCTGTCAAATTTTCTCATACAATTGTTTTCGATGCTCATAAAAAAACGCGCGTCGGATCATCCACAACGCTCGTGCAAATTCGCTCGTAGCAAATTCCGCTGCTGCTTGCAGCGCTACTTTGTGGCCTTGTAGATAATAGTCATACATTTGTTTTTGACGCTCGACGCTGACGCTTGCAGCGCAAAGCGAATTCGCTTGGAGCGTCGCATTTCGTGGCCCTCGGGTTAGTGCGTTTCGTCGTCGCAGCGTCGACTCAATACTGACTAATGATTAATTATGACAATTTAATTATTATTTCAATTAAATTAGTCATTAACGTGTAATTTGTTAGTCATTATTATATTCATAATGACTCAACGCAGGTGTGGCATACAATGCGTTGATCCGTTGCCACGACGCAACGTAACGCACTAATGGGACATCACCCTAAACGCCCATGTAGGTTTATGTGAAATAAAATATTTTGATTTTATTATTTGCGTTTTTTGGCGCATGCCTGGCAATGTCTGTATCCGCCTTTACATTTCCATTTTACCTATGTTTTGACGTGACAACGTCTTAAATTAGGTTGCGGCTGGGAGTCACTTATGAAAAAGTGTAACGCTCGGTAACGTTACGATGAGTCACCGAACGAGAGAGAGGCCCGCCGAATGCCTTGCGTCTCTCTCCCACTCAACTATTCTACCGAGAAAAAGACGTTGTCACGTAAAATCTTCGCCCGTAAAACCGACTTTACAGGCAACCATTTTGACGTGACAACGTCTTAAATTAGGTTGCGGCTGGGAGTCACTTATGAAAAAGTGTAACGCTCGGTAACGTTACGATGAGTCACCGAACGAGAGAGAGAAAGACGTTGTCACGTAAAATCTTCGCCCGTAAAACCGACTTTACAGGCAACCATTTTTTTTATATTGATAAAGATATTTCACTTGACTTTGATGTAGAAGTAAAAGTCTTTCTGAGATCTAGAATAATATCACAGTTGAGGAGACCTGTTCAGGCTAAGTGCAATGCTCAAAACAGTTCTCGAATACTTAAACTTTAATAGTAATATAGGTAGCTTAGTACAATGTACTAAAAAATATAATAATAATATTATATTATTTCTTTGCAAAAGTTATCTTCATTGCATGGGTAGGTGTGATCTTGAATCCTTGAAGAGCTTCCTTTGCTGCGGCTGATTGCATTTCATTTGCAAATTCAACAAAGGCAATGTCATGTCTGTTTGGCACAAGACGCACTTCTTTGAAACCAGGGAATCTGTAACAAGGAATAAGTTAGTATTACAAGTATGAGTAAAGTGTATAGTTTTTTTTTTCGTGGTAGTAACATTGACTCATAAACTGTGACAATAAAGCTTAGCTTTACCCAAACATAAAATAAAGAATGTACAATAAAAGTAAACAATACTCACTGGTTGAACAACATAGACAACATCATCTCTGAGGTTTCATCAGGTAGATTGGTCAAGAACAGGATCTGGTTAGGAGGCTGCTCAGCATTGACATTGTTGAGCATGCCAGCTGGTCCCACATGCATGCCAGGACGATTGGCATCCTTATTCTTCTTCTTCCTGCTATCATCCAGCCCCTTGGGCATTTTCGGTCTCTTTGGTCTTTCTTGGAATGTTCCCTTGACTTTGGCAATGACATCACTGTCAGTTTTTGAGTATTGAATTCTCTGCAAAATTATAGAAAAATGTTACATCTGGAATAATACGAAATAGAGTATGCCAAAGAGAAAGTTGGTGTTGTATTGCTTACCATAGGTTTGTCATAAAAAGGGAAGCCTTGCATACTTCTCAGTGCAACAGTGGCACTGGATATTTCCTTAAATATAACGAAAGCCTGTCCCCTCATCTTCAATGTTTTTAATGCCACAATATCCAATATTTGACCAAACTGGGAAAATATGGCATATAGAGATTTCTTCAATTCTTCCTTTTTAATTTTTTCATTGAGATTGTTGATGTATATTGTGTGGTTAGGTCGAATATCCATCGCTAAAACAGGAAAAATATAAACAAATTAGAAAATTTACAAAAATGTATGAACGCTGGCAACCCTACTCGTTTTGAGGTTAGGTTTAGGTTAGGCTATTTCGGGGTTTTTTAACATTTTAGATCACACTCGACAACTGTTTTAATGTACAAATCATTACAAATCTACCCATTTCATAACTGGATTTATAATTATGTATAAGCTGGACTTACTCATGTCGAAAGCTTCTGGAAAATCTAAGGACGAAGATGCACTATCCGACGCTCTGTGCTTGCAGCGCGTTTCAGAAAAACTATTTACTCGTAATAAAGTGTCTAAATTAGTGACTGATGTTCAATAATGTAAGAACACACCAGGGTATTGCAAATAAATTAATAATTAAATAATTTCTAATCTTTACTACCGACGCCGCCACAACACACGCCAAAACTACCACAGATTATCAATTTGGAGTCACCACAGATTACATCAACATCACACTGAGAGCCACAGTTGCAAAGAGTAAAGTAACTATATATGAAGTTGATTCCGTAATATTTACCACGACTGCCCGTACTATTGCTATCCTTTTACACGACATGAATACCTACTTTTTAGTTTATGTAGCAACCTAAATATCTTGCAAAAGTGTAATGATTTTTAAACTACTCGCGTCAATTAATATTTTTGATGAATTATCAATTAATAAAATTCATCCAATTACAATAAAATTATTATCAGTTGTATTTTTGAGAAAACATTGATTGAATGATTTTTTGAAATGATTGATTGCCGTAAATTGTCCATCCATTCGTCAAATCGTCACTCATTCGAGTCATTCGTGAATTCGCGCTGATTCGCGCGCTGTCAAAAAATCCTAAAGCTGTTCGAGTTGTTTTTAAAATCGTTTTATTTAGTTTTGTTGAGTTTAAATCTATTCTGAAATAAACCCATAGCTAGAGGTCATATAGATAGTTTTCTAGTTATATTCAAGCAAATCTGAGGTATACCTGTTACAAAATGCATGATCTTATGACTGACTTTGAAACTGTTACCCCTGATTTATGGATGGCAAACGAAGAAGAGTGGAAAGAGAAACTATTGAAACTGCCAAATTGGTTCCAGGTAACAATACAGCACATTAAGTAAACCCTTACTTAAAATGTTTTTGTCTTTTAATGCAGTTGACCTTTACTTAACCTTACATTATTCTGTTCAAGATTCCTCTGATCAATTCGAATGCTTCTCATAATTTGCCTGATAGCACGTTAGTCCGGTTCCGGGGGATGGTCCAGGATATGCACAACCCTGAGTTTTATTTTGAACAGTTTGAAGTGTTCAATACAGTTACAAATGATATTAAACACAAAAGTGGGAAGTACAGGGACACAGCCCAGATATTGGTAAGAAACTCAATTTAAAAAAGATAATTTCCAATAAATTGTCTTGTTTCATTGATATTTTTCAGTGAGAAATTCCTACAAAAATTCTGAGAGTGAAGTAAATTAATTAATAATTCTCGTTTTTTTTCTCTAAGTTAAAATTAGATTCTAATTATTTCTCTCAATCTCACAGTATAATATGTCCTAATACACACAGGAAAATGAAAAGATCAACTACACAGAGAATCTCAAAAGCTCACAACGTCAAACTATGGTTGTTGTATCAATGCCCGGTTTCAATGACTGGGCACAACAATTAGAAGACAGACAAAACCATCTCAATCACTTAGAACAGCAACCAAACACTTCCAAACGTCTCAGCCAAGCTAGCATGAAGTTGAAGCGGAGTTACGATGAGGCAGAAGAGGATTCTGATGCTATGGAAGTGGTTGATGAAGTGGCTGGTAGCAAGGAACCGAAAACCACTGAAGCAGATAATTGTACAGCCAATGTAGTGTCTAGGGAGCATTTATTGAACTTCCCTCTTCCTGATATGCCTAGCAAGTCTTGTATTGTCAAGGTACTATAACTTTTTTTGTTTTTTCCATGGTGATCTGAAATGTCACAAATGAACACTACTACTATTTTGAAAAACTTCTGATTTTTTAATTTAATTAACAGAAAAGCACAATTTTTTCATTATGTTTTTTGCCCTCAAAATAAAACAATTTATTTCAATACTATAAATTAAACCATTTACAAGTACTTTTGAATTATTAAGGAGTTGGTCAGTCAGTCAGAAAGTTGAAGCTATTTTAAATTCATTTTGTTTTTAGGAAACGTAAGTCATACACAATTATAAACAACTAGCTTCTGCCCGCGACTTCGTCCGCGTGAAATTTCACCCTCTTAGGGGTGGAATTTCGAAAAACCCTTTCTTAGTGGATACCTACTCTTCACAAAGAACACACCCTCCAAATTTCATGTCTCTAGGAGCAGCGGTTTAGACTGTGCGTTGATATATCAACAATCAGTCAGTTTACCATTTTATATATATAGATAACCATATTTACTAATTTACTGTTTCAGCTTTACGATGACAGTGAAAATGTCAAACTAAATGACATGATAGAAGTCATAGGCTTCTTGTCAGTTGATCCCGCACTATCTGGAGAGTTTCAACCGGAGAAGGATCCGTTACTGGACCCTACAACAGAGTCAGATGTAGAGATTATCACACACAACCCCCCACCAAGCTTGGTGCCACGGCTCCATGCAGTTTATGTGAAGAAATTGGACCATTGTAACCCTTTGGTTAGGAGCTTTGACCAGGGTATGTATAAATGTATCATGATTAAAAAAATTCTTAGCTGAAATTTCTGATAGTAGTAGACACACTGGCCAATGCTTTTTGTTGCTAATAATAATTGTAATGCAAATGAAATGCCTTTAAAATCTTGTGAATGCCACAACGTCAAATATGATCCTCGTGTCAATTATCAAACACTCTACGTGTTTGATAATTGACACGAGGATCATAATGTATTTCTCATTGAAGAACTTCCACCTTTTGCTGTCTTTCTCCTGCCCTTATTAGTCGTCATCTCTGTAGTCGCCCCCTTTCTATCCATTTCACACAGATCATCCATCTTCCATCTTATTAGCTGATTAAAATTAAATTACAGATGCAGTATTAAAAGAAGCAAATTTGGCGCGCGAACATTTGTTGAAAGCTCTCACAGAACTCTTGTTGGGGGACAAACTTGCGGCTGAGTATTTAATCTGCCACCTTATTGCTTGTATGTAAGTATCACTTTCGTATGGCTCGGTATTATCAATAACATGGAGTGGTGCATAAATGGAGTGCTAAAATGAGAGAAGGCGATGAAACAATGTCAGTTTAAAAAAACGTGTTTTTTTTGTATCCAAAACTGTTTTCTAACATAGACCCATGGAATAATAGATTGCATTAATAGCATAACAATACTTGACGATTTGTTATTTCCATGCATTACATTTATGACTGGAGACTGTCCATTTAATAAATTTACCATTTTTTTGTGCTAAAACTAAGTTCTTTGTTTTTATAATATTTTCTAGATACCTACGCCAGGAAACATTAGCCCTCGGACAATTTTGCCTGAACTTATCAAACATGCCGACACAGAAGTACCCAAACTATGCAAAACAGTTGTATGAGATTATCAAGCAGTTTGTCACTAAGAGTTATTACTTGCCACTCACTATTGATAACATGAATACACTCAGCTTGTTACCCAAGTAAGTACTCTGTGTTTTTACAATTCATTATTTTATTTCGGTTTTCATAAATAAACTAAGATTTCTTAAATTCTTGGGGAATAGTGATTTATTGTGCTGGCATTTGAGAATCGGATGCAAGGGATGTGCCCTGCCGCCTCTTGACACTGTCAGCCTATGTTCTTAGGCTGAAAGTATAAAAGAGGTAATTTTCTTAATATTTAGAAATATATAAAAAAAATAGAGTAGATTTACAGCTATTTTTTAATCTCTATCATATTTTCTAAACTTCTTACAACTAGTTCCTTGATTCGTGAAAAGTAAGTTTTCTAATTTATCAAACAAATTCACAACTTTAACGAATCATTCTTTCTACTCCCCAGAAAAGACTACGAATGCAATCGCCTAACAAGCGGAGTCCTACAACTAAGCAAAAATACACACCTCATACTAGATGAGACAAAAATGGAGCAGGGTCGGCTTGACGCGACCGGGGTGAACAATGTCGCAGCTTTGGGCAATATGATCATGACACAGAAAGTGGAGTATGACTTCAAGTATTATAAGATGGAGTTTGATTCTGACGTGGCGGTGCTGATATTGTCTGAAGGAAAGTCTTTGTTACCGGTAAGTTTGTTCATTGTGTTATTGGGATTCTAGTGTACAAGAAATCTTAATAAGGCGTGTTACACACATGCTCGGTTCGACATGATTCGGCACAGCCGGGTGTGGAAATCGAATATTTATTTTGCTGCCCTGCTGTGCCGAATCACCCGAACAAGTGTGTAGCATCCCTAATGTTTTTGTAGATTTGCAGAGTTTATTGACAAAATTACATATGTTGTTACAAGACTGCATGAAAATATCTTAATTATGATACTCATAAGATATTTTCATGCAGTCTTGTAACAATTTCGTCTGTTATCGTAATATAAGTGATTACTTATTTTAACTTTATCGTCAATGAAATGAGCCATTGTGTGCAATGCTTCCAATTACTTTTCTTATCAGATTTGTGATTATACACATAACTTGGACTACATTCCTTTACTGTTTCCCGATGTTAGTTTATAATCTCAGGTTATAGTTATGCTTATTATAATATTTCTCAACATAACTAACAGGTCCAACACTTCCAACTCACGGGCCCATTCTCTCATAAATTAGACCTGAATTCCTGCTTAGCAATACAAACATTATAGTAGACAAATGCAGCACTATGTATCTATCAATTTGTTTCAGAGCGACTACCACCTCCCGCTACGCCCTGAGGAATCTTCGTTACAAATATTCGACGCCATTGTTGAAGCAGCCACTTATTACTTGAAGGACGACATTATGAACATCATTAGGAAATACATAACAAGTCTCAAGCTTGTAAAGTATACTATTTGTGAAAATTTGAAGGTGAGACTTAAACTTTGTAAACCTTTTCTCATCATCTCATGAAGCGCTAGGCGTAGTCAAATGCAGAGAAAGACATAAGATGTGAAACAAAAACACCCCATAAAATATATTTCATCCCACACACAAAAAAAGTTTAGTTTAGTTGTTTTTTTTAGCCTTTAATTTTGTTATTATTAAAAAAAGTTTAGTTTAGTTTTTTTTTAGCCTTTAATTTTGTTATTATTAAAAAAAGTTTAGTTTAGTTTTTTTTAGCCTTTAATTTTGTTATTATTAAAAAAAGTTTAGTTTTGTTGTTTTTTTTTTCGCTTTTTGTTTTGTTATTATTAGGTGTGATCAACTTATTTCTGAGATTGCTTGTAAACCTATAATTGGCGACTGTCTATGCCCGAGACTTTTGTGATCTATCTATAGTACAAGATAAATTAGACATAGAAGGTGTTGGTGTACCAGGTGTACCTTAATAAATAAATAAAACAAGTACTCCATTCACTCACTCCTCCGTGCCTATAAATAAGTGTACATATTTCATTCTGAGGTGCTATCATCAAACCCTATATTTACGTAAACTTTCTTTGTTCCAGTTTGTAGAAGACGATTTCATAGAAATGAGAAGCAAATCAGATTCAGAGAATCCAGTGACAGCAGACGATTTGCACCGGTTGCTAGTACTGGCACGACTGGTCAGCCTTTCGCGAGGGCTGGATACCCTCAACAAAGAGTGCTGGGACATCACCAAGAACATGGAGGCTGAGAGGCTTCACAGAATAAAGAATAGGGTCGCTCCTACGTTATAAGCGTGTAATTTTAAGAATAAATGATGCATTTTTTTTAATAAATTGTTTTTGATATTATTTTGCGTTCATTTTTAATTAATAAGGTTGCCCTCTTTTTAATTTTGGTTAAATGAAATACCGAATGGTTATCTATCTAGACTACTGTGCCTTAGGATCAGTCGTTACGTGAAGGGACTTGGTTTTGATGTTCTTTTTATTTTCTACCATTCAAGTAATAATTTTTTCATATGCAACATTGAAAGACAAGCCGCATTCCTATTCATAAAATAAAAAAAGTACGATGACATATTTGACAATTATCATTAGCAATGTCACAGTGACGTGTACCATTTTCGTGAAATGACTTATTGATTCCAGTTGTTCTATGAATTTAATCTAATAAATTGAAAGAAAATAACCTATTTAAACATGTCGAGTAAAAGCAAATCTTCAGACGTAAGCAATAAGGTGAAAGCGATCGAATCAGCATGGAAGAGAGCGTTAATTGCGAATGCCGAATGGCCAGACAAGGTTATATTTCGAATCACGAGACTGTTTGCATTCGTCAATGAAAATATGATTTATTGATCATTTAATTGTGTTCGGCACTTTCAGGAAGAGTTCCTAGACGTTATTTACTGGATGCGTCAAGCTATGGGCATTTTTTTGGGACTATTTTGGGGCCTCCTACCAATGAAAGGATTCTTTGGTTTATTACTGTAAGTATTCATTTACATTGCCTTTAAATTTACGTTTATCCTAGAAGCTTATACAACATTTAAAATAGTAAAATTTCTATTTCATTATTACTGAAATAATGAATAAACATTTTTCATCAAATCTGATTGTCTGTTATTTCAGATTCGTGCTAGTAAATGCAGCTGTAATTTACTTTTATGTGAATAATTTCCAAAACATAGATGAAGAGGAGTATGGTGGCATTTGGGAAATAACAAAGGAGGGATTTATGACTTCATTTGCTGGATTTTTGGTAAGTTAACACTAAATAATAAGTAGTCTGCCTTTGAATAAGGCTATATAAAGTAATACATAGTAAACATTGAATAAGATAAACTCTTGACAACTTTATTCAATGCTATGTAAATATTTAATATGTGAATTGCCTTAAGTATTTCCTTTTCAAGATGAAAACTTTTAGAACACTAATATTGTTATTAAACCTATGATTTTCTGATAGTTATGCTATTTAATCTTATTTTCAAATTCTAGGTAACATGGATCATCATTTACACAGGACTGCACATCGCAGACAACTTATGAGACACAAAGTAAACCTAACATTGACTGCTACAGTATCAAGCCGAGACTTGCAAGAGAGTCCTAGTACAAAATATGTGAACACTGTTCCAAGTGGTTTCTACTCTAATAAGGTCATTAAGTTTTTTTGTTGTTGCTTTTAAGCCATCAGTCGGCTTGTTTAGGCATTTCAATTAATTTGTTTCTTATTTTTATTCTAGATTTTTCAAAGTCCTCACAATAACACAATCAGTTCAGTGTCGGAATGTTTTCAAATACTTCATACAGGCTTGATTGGATTCCTACTACTTTAACCTTTTGACCGCCACACGTCAAAAAATCAAAAATGTGCCCTCGGCGTCCTAAATCTGTCATGTAGTCGAACCGTGGCGTGCTGGGCACATTTTGGTTTGTCATCTATACATGACTGTGGCGGCCAAAAGGTTAAGCATTCACTTATACAGAAAAGCTTCTTGTTGTAGGGACATAATATAATTTTTTATTACGAGATCAATATCCTGTGTTGGATTTTTACGCATTTAAGTCATCGAATTTGAGTGTTAATCTATAAACTAAATTGTAAAATATAACCTAAATTACATAATCATACATTTTAAATGCATGCAGTCTTCTAGCCAGTGCCAATTAGGGCTAATTTAACTTTTATACCAGTTGTAAAGCAATATTTGTATGAATTTTATAAGAATCACATATTCAATGAAATTGTTCTCTGCTCCACACTCCAATAGGGCTCGAATACACAATAAAAAACATTGGCAAACCTTCCAATGATTGATTAAATACTAGTACTAACTTATTGTCTTAATATTAATGTTAAATTACTCAATTTCTGTAAAAGCCCTTTGTTTTGCCTTTTGTACTACAAATAGGCATATTATTTCCAAAATGCAACCTGATATTTTCAGTTTCCAATAAAATGATGAAAATTAGTAGAATAGACAGTAAAATAACATAATCATCTCATTATTGAATAGCTTCAGCACTGCCCTTTAAATTAACTAAACGCTGATTTTGCAATCAACAAATAATTTTTATTTGTGGAATAAAATTGATGTCTGACAGATTTTGTATGGAAGAACTCAAAAATTCAAAATTATTTCTCAGATAAAATTATCTGGCATTGGAAAAATCAGCCCTAAGTTAAAGTGTGACAATAAATTGTCAGCTAAAACAATAAGTACAGTGAGGTAAATGATATGTATCTTATCTATGGTAATTCTTTAAGAGCTTGTATTCATTAAAACTAAGCATTCTTTAGAATAAAATGAAAGCAATAGTCAGTGGTGGGTACAGAACGCTTATGAATAAATGGGTATTCAAAAGTTTGTCCAGACAGCATGAAGATTCGCGCGTTTTTGTTCCACTTGCAAGCGTTGCATCAGTCTGGACAAACTTAACATTTTAGAATTAGTAATCGTTTTTCGAGTGATTGTAGATAATAATGCTGTGAGTAGAGAAACTGGAAGTACAGTTCGGTGTTGATAATATCTCCGTCTACATTTCTGTACTATTTATTTATATTATTGTAAGTAAAATCTTACTCGTTAAGTTTTATCAATATTCCTTAGAGTTCAATCGATATGGTTATAAAGTAATTTATTTTTAAAATGCAATAAAAATGGTATCTTGTTTGTATTTGTTGCCTGTTTGCTCCCGATGAGTTTGCAGTGATGTCCTTATTTTGAACAAATATAATGGTTGATTTAATAAAAATTTTGTAACTTTACACGAGTTTATTTTGTAATCCTATAAGGACTAGCCTACCTTAAAATCCTCGATGGCATTATAATATGCCGCGGCGACTCTGTTTTGGTTTTTGCAATTTAACTGTAGGTAACCTTGAAACAGATACTTAATAGTATTAAGGGGCTTACAGGATGTAAATGCAAGAAACGTAGGTTTTAAAAAAATCTGAAAAATATATGATATTCTTTAGGATAATCAGGATAAATGCTAGGGGGCCCCGAAGATCGCGGGGCCCTGAGTGCCCAATGGAAAAGAGGGGCCTATATACACCATACGAATTACAGATATAAATCTAGAAGTTTTACAAGGGTGTCACAATGGGCGTTCTTAACGCTCAAAGCGATCTTTTAAAGACAACCTTTGGATGGATTTAAATGGAGGAGAGTCAATAGGTACTGCAGGTAGTCTGTGGTGTGCCATAATTATACAATGGATAGTTTGCGTAGGTGTATTCTTGAGAGTACAGTCAGCAACAAAAGTCAATTAACACTTCAGTTTTTTTAATCTCAAAAATATTTTACTCAATAACTGAGATTAAAAAAACTGAAGTGTTAATCGACTTTTGTTGCTGACCGTACCTGAATCGGAAAACGTAAGACCATAGATCTATGATTTGACGCCCTTAGCCTAGGTGGAGGTACGACCTTAGCAGCGTGGCTGTTGGCAGCAGGATATGAGTACCTAGTCGAGGATAGAGTTAAAGGCGTGCGGTTGGAGAATTTCCAGCAGTGGAGGGTGGACTGATGTAGACACACGATGTTGAATTTAATTGAGGGAACTCCACAACTCAATAATATGTTCAGTCGTCTATCACACTAATATTATAATGGCGCATTTACATTAGGTCGGTCACCGAAGGCGGCGGCCGCATTCGGTTTAACTAAAACGCTTACCTGAATACGAATACCTGTTTATATTAGTCGGTGACCGAATACAGCCTGCAGTCGAATACGGTCTAACCGACTAATGTAAAGGCGTAAGTTTGTGAGTGTGGGGGGGGGGGGGGGGTGTTTATATGTTTATTACTTCTTCACGCTCAAACGGCTGGACCAATATTGATCAAATTTTGTATGGAGGTAGCTGACACCTTGGATTAACATATGGGTAGGCTACTTATTATCCCGATATTCCCACGGGATCGAAATTTACGCGGGTGCAACCGCGGGGCGCAGCTAGTAAAGAATAATTCTACTTATGAAACGAAACGGCAAGTTAATATCTTATTATTTAATCATCTCTCCATGTTACTAAAACATCGTCAGTCCTGTATCTCTGTGTTATAGTAGAATCATTGAAATCCATTGTCGCTCCCGACTCGAACGCTAGAGCGCCTGCGTGCGCGATCATAACGCCATTGTCGATACAGAATCGTTCGTCAGTAGCGAATAACTTCGCTCCTCTTTCGGCACACATAACTCCCATCATTTCTTGTAAACGCTCGTTGCAACCAACTCCGCCTACTATTAGGACCTGAAACAATACAGCCAAAGATGTGGCAGTTTTCATTTATTTAGTTGTAATTTATGCGGCCTACCCAAATGTCCTTTCTTTGGTATTATTCGTTGCATCGTTGAGCTCCTTAAGTTCTGAGTTGAGCTACACGATTACTGACAAATGCGTGCACTGACTGGACAGTTCCACTCAATCTGTGTGGTTCTGTCCTCAACGTCAAAAACCCATTTCAGACACCAATCTACATGGTCTTCACATGATCTATTAACCAAGATAAGATTATAACTTTAAAAGAGACTGTGACTTCTGCATTTGTTTCGGCCTTTCTTCTCAGAGTAGTCAGATAGGAAACGCCGACCTCTACTAGTTTTTAAATTATGATTGACGTATAAAAGTGTTTCTATAAACCTATTTACAGAAATGAGCGCGACGATCGCTTTTGCTTATCTATTAGGTACCGTACCCAAAGGGTATAAACGAGACTACTACTAAGCCTACGCCGGCGCTGTCGTTTTGACTGCCCGTCGGTCTGTTACGGGGCTGCATCTTTTTAACTGTAATAGGTAGCCAACCAATTAAAATTTTCATAGAATTCGAGTTACTATGTATGACCCAAACAAACATGGCAAACTAAATAGTCTATAATAGATAACTATGGTAACTGAACGGTACGATGAGAATTTCGTCAGTTTTACAGCAGATTCTTTATTTTGCACAGAGAAAGAGTATTTACCTCATCCGAGCCACAATGCGCCATCGCCCGCTCAGTAATTTCCACCAACATGGCAAATGCGGTCTCTTGCAGTGAATAGCACAAGTCTTCAGGGGTGTATGTTTTCAGAAGTTCATCAATTTTATCTTCCATGTATGACAAAATGCCAGAGAAGCTTACATCCATTCCTGAAAAACGAAAATGAAACTAGAATTTCATTACCCCCTAAGAATGACGAAATGGCCACTGCTGCATATTATGGCCGCGTCCTAGCCAAAAGAGAATGTCGTCCGGTTGTCGCGCTCCTTTATATGAATACTAGCAGCGCCCGCGGTTTCACCCGCATAAGTGTCGATCCCGTGGGAATATCGGGATAAAAAGTATCCGGTATGTCCTTTCCCGGGACTCAAACTATCTCTATACCAAATTTCTTCTAAATCGGTTCAGCGGTTTAAGCGTGAAGAAGTAACAGACAGACACACTTTCGTATTTATAGTATTAGTATAAATGACATACTCGCGCGATCAATCAACTCCCGTATGTACAGACGCCAGCAGGTCAACCTACCCGAAACTGTCAGATTTTCCCAATCAACCTTGAACCTTATGCTTTAGCAATAAAGTCGAAAATCTATTAAAGAAATCTGACAGATTGTAGTAACTTGATGTGCTGGCGTCTGTACGTCATTATTCAGGTACTGTATTGTGTAATGGGATGGTGTCCGCAACTCCACCTCCAAGGGCGTATGGCATTATTCAGGTAAACAGTCGCTTTATCGCGAGACAGTCACTTTCGGTTAGGACACATGGTATTATTAGTCACAAGAAAATATGAAAATTCCCTATCTTAAAGTTGATTTATAATTTTTTACAGAAATATTGTGGTCACAATACCTTTTACACAGTAAGGAAGTTGATAATATTTTGTTCCCTTTTTGGCAGCCTGTTCAATATTATAACCTGGACTTGGTGCATTAGATAGTTTTAGCACTCTTGCAAATCTGAAATAAGAAAAGGATACGCATGAGCAAAGAGTGGCAAGTACGTACATTATTTATTTCTTAAAACTAGTAACTCTTGGAATCAGGTGTAATGCCAATCTTTCATCTAAGTTCTTTTGCAAGAACTCATCAGTATCCTGCCCTTATCCAAAGTAGTATATGTGGGTCATTTCTTTTTTTCTTCTTAGTTAGTTTTAATCATGCTCTGGCAGTTTGAGTAATTTACGCGACCTACCCAAATGTCCTTTTGTTTGCTATTGAAATTCATCGAATCGTTGAGCTCCTCAAGTTCTGAGTTGAGCTGCACGATTTTTGACAAATGCGTGCACTGATTGGACAGGTCCGCTCAATCTGTGTGGTTCTTTCCTCAAAAGACAATTTCAGATACCAATCTACATGGTCTTCTCACGATCTGACCAAGATTTTGTCTGGACTTTAAAAGAGACTGTGACATCTGAGTTTGTTTCGGCCTTTCTTCTCAGAATAGTCAGTTAGGAAACGCCGAACTCATCTAGTTTAAAAAAAATATAATTGATGTGTAAAAGGGTTTGTACAAACCTACTTTCAGAAAATAAATCATATAACATTAGTCTTTATCTAAGTAGCTATATCATCTTTCACACAGTCCATTATATCTTTGGTCTTCCCCTACTCTTAAAGCCATCCACATGAATACTCCAAACTTTTAACTTGTTTAAATCAAAGTAAAAAAACAATGTTACAATTTTAAAAGCCACTTTGACTTACCGGTCTAAACAGTTGCCCATAGCAATATCAATGGTCTCCCCAAATATCCTGTACCTATTTCTGGAGTATGCTATGATCTGAGTGTTGCCGCCACTCACATATAGAACAGTTGGGTTATTAGCCTTTGTGATCAGCCTGCCCATTTCTATGTCTGTTTGTGTGTTAAGGAATTTAAAGTGGTAAAATGTAGTTATATTTGGAACTTCAACAACAGTGAAATATTAAATTATTATGATGCAATAATTTGAATAAGTTCTAGTACTTTAATTCAGAATATAATAGAATACTCTTATGTACACTATCAATTATATATTACAGACATAAATATAGAAATTTTACAAAGGGTGACACAATGGGCGGTCTAATTTATTATGAACGGCAGTTTATTCACAACAGTTACAAAATATTATACTGAGAACTCAAAAAAGGATACGTCCAATGCAATGATTGACTCCTAGAATTGGTTTCTTCCACAATTTGGCACATGTTCTGGCCACTATGGCACAGACCATCAATGGGGCTCCCATGCCAGGGCCCTTGGTGTAGCAGATCACATCTATCTCTTGAGGAGTTATACCAGATTGATCTAGAGCCTCCTTCAGCACAGCATGGATGTTTTGTCTATGATGCTCTGCTGTTTCTCTGGGAAGGAAGCCTGGAAATAGGAGTGTAAAGTGTAACTTGTGGTTCCATTTTTATTTGACAATTTCACTTTGAGCTGTATTTGAAATTTTGTATTGATGCATAATAAGGGCAATGAAAACAAAAGGGGTAAGAATAGATTATAATAAGGTATGCTGCATGTATGAAAGGCAGGCAATGCCTCATAACATGTGATTGCTATGTGTGCATAAAAAGACTGGTGTATTAACCGTCTCTATCTGCGAGCTGTCTAAAGCCATAAAAAACAATAATATTATAATCAATCTAACCTTCAATTTAATTCAAAACAGAGGCTATGTGGTTTGATTTTAACTGTGTAACAATGTATTCTGGAAACTAAGAAAAAGGTAACGCCTAAATTTTGTGCGAAAAGTACTTATTCGATGTTTTCGGGCTATTAGTACCAAGATTTATAAAACTAACCTTCGCCAGCCGGTGTGATGTAAGTTCTTCTACAATTGGACAGTATTTCTCCATCTTTGACTATACCAATGCCAATTTTGTTAGCACTCCCTTCGAATCCAATTGCTATAACCATTTCTGAAGAGGAATTTCTGCTAATAATTTATTATTCAATCTCGTGGATCTCGTGTTTTAATAAACAACAATATGTCAACAATGAACAATATCACTTTCAATTTGACGGTGTCAAACAACTAAACAAATGATGCTATTACCAATCTGAGATTTCTACCAATTCTTCCCAAAAAATAATTTATATGGACAAGAGCCTTTTGGGACATGTCCGTAACTACCGCCGGACTACCAACGCCAATCGCTTCCTTATTTGGTAAATAATTAGTACTCAATTGGTACTAATTAGTACAACAAAATTGGTACCTTAGTAGTTTTCGAGAAAATCGACTTTGAAGGTGGTGAGGAAAGCGACAAGCTCCTCTAAGTTGGAATCAGCATTCAAAGTCGTGGTCCTGCGAGAAAGTTATCATCGTTGATTTCTCGGTAAATACCTACAAATGTTACAGTTCTGTTTTATAGGGGTACTAATTATTTGTATACTTAGAATAGCTGTAGCGTGCCCCCTTTTTCGGCGCTCATGGTGGTCCTGCTGAAGGGAGCGTAACTACCGCCGGACCGCCTTCAAAGGCCATTTTCTCGAAAACTACCAAGATGCCAATTTTGTTGTTCGAGTACTAATTAGTACCAATTGAGTACTAATTATTTACCAAATATGGAAGCGATTGGCGTTGGTGGGGCGGCGGTAGTCACGAACATCTTTTGGCTTAGGCCTGGAATCCTATGTAAGGGTGCAATGCAACAGATACAGTAGAGCCTAGTTTAGTTCAGCTCAACTCCTACAAACACAGAGTTTGGACTAACGTAGTATTCTTCAAAGGCTTATAGGAAATAAAAATAAAATAATATTCGAAATCACTACACATCCTCAGGCCAAGCATAGTGCTGGCGACTGTTGTTTTCACCTTTGTCCTTCTTTGTGGCTATGCTTAGTTTCAGAGAAATAAATAAATTAATAAAGAAACAACAATAATTATTGAAGCTTTTTAAGCGATTTAATTACGAATAAGATACACAATTGTACTCTTATCAATTTATACAATAATCAAATAATATGCTTATGCTACTAAAGTTGGCTCTTCATTAACTTCGTCGACGAAGTCAGCCAACATATCTTCAACACTGATCTCTTTGCTAGTTATTTTCACTTCTATATTACTCTCATTTGCTGCAATGGCGTCCTCATTTTCTTCAATTTCTTCTATTTCAGCTGCTTTAGTGTCCTCAGTGGATATTTCAATCTCGACTTCAACGGTATCTTTGGCAGTTTCGGATTCTTGGGAAATTACAACATTTTGCCCGCAAGTTATTTGAACGTCATCCGTTTCATTTGTGCTAGGTAGATTATCGTCATCTAGCTTTTCTAGAATTACTACTTTGCTGTCTACATTGGACGCATCGTAAGCTACCTCAATAGACACTGGGCTTTTATCATCATCTATAGTTTCAGTTGAAGTGTTTAGAGGAACTTGAGTCTTAGCTTCGTAGATAGAAGCTTTCTCGCTTGTCTCGATAAGTTTTCTTTTTCTGTTATTTTGGTAAGCATCTGTAGTATCTACAGAGTCCTCAACTGCAACGGTATAATCTGTGGTTTCTTTACTATCTTCGTTAATTTTTTGACTGGACTCTTCGATTTCGGGTCCTGGCAGTACTTCTACTTCGTCCACATCAAAATCATTGATAACTTCGTTAACTTCTTCAACCTCGTCGTCCGAACCATCAGGAATGACTACAGATATTTCAGAATCGCTGCTGATACTAATTCTGTCTTCCTCTAATCGCGGTTTTTTGGGCGATGGTTCACCCACAGTTTCTGCTAGTGCACCTTCGGCGGTCGAAGGTCCTCTGTAAAATAATTTGAACATTGTTAATATTTTTTTAATTTGCAAGAAATCTTTTGTTTGTAATAACTAGGACCCACAAATAAGACATGAAAATATATTTAAAGAAGTATATTCAAAGAAGAAAGCACTTTTTGCGAGAGGAAGTGGCATAATCAGCCTATAATGATCCCACTGCTGGGACACAGGCCTCCTCTCGGTGAGAGCGAGTGGGCCGTAATCCACCAAGCGGGCCCCAAGTGGCCTACACGGACAAAAACATCTTTTGATAATTTATTTTGCCCATTAGGGTAATCATCATTTTGATAACGTCTTTTGCTACCACAAAATATACTACCAACCCTTCATTTATTATAGATTCGAGTGCATCTCTGTTCTCCTCAGATATTTCCTTCCTCTTATTTTTCTTTGCCTCAGTATCGGGTTGTGCTTCAATCGCGAAGTTGATCGACGGCGGCGAACAGTGCAGGTGCAGTCGTATGTCTAGCAGTGCTTGTGAGCAGAACTTCCTTATCTGAGGGATGAACAAGAATTTTGTGTAAAAAAAAACCTCGGACAGACAGACGGACATGACGAAACTATAAGGGTTCCTTGTAGGTACTACAGAACCCTGAAAAAGAGGAGTAACCCTAAAAGAGAGGAAATGAGGAGTGCTTGGCTCTGATATCTTTAACCAATTGTTTCTGCAAAAAATGAACGAACGTTTCAAAAGTTTTGGCGACGACGGTCTATCGGATGGCACAGCGCAGCATAAGGTAGCCCCCGAAAGAAACTACCTAATAAAGGTAGCAAGAATTCGCTGGATGCAGAGAACGAAAAGTATAAGATCTAATATAGAGCTGTTACAACCTTGGAAGTACTTACCTATTTTGATTTACTATGATTACAAAATTATGGATTAACAGCTCTATGCAATTTAAAAAAAAAACTTTTGAGTGACATAATTGACGATTCGAAGCGCAGTTTTCTTGGGATATCTGTACGTTTATATTGCTTACCTCATCAGAGCGACTGTTAACCAGCGTACTGTACAGTTGCACGCAGTACTGCGTCGGCGGCGGTACTGTAGTCCCGGTGTTCTTGCGTGCTGCGTCCAATGCACGCAGGAGATGTAGAGACCGGACTACGCCGTAGGATTCTAGGTTGAAGCACTCGCGCACTAGGCGCTCTTGGAACGTCTGGGGGGTGAGAAAAGGGGTTACATAAAAAGCGCTATTGTAAAGACATTTCGGCTGCATAGTTTAGTGCAAAAAATAATGTGTACGGTCGTCACTTGGTCTGACCAAGATAATGTCTGATTGTCTGGACTTCCAAAGAGACATTGACCTCTGAGTTTGTTCTCAGTTCTCAGAATAGTTGATTAGCGCACTCTTTTGACGAGGAAGAGTATTTTTACCGACTTACATTTACTTCAACTTAGGGAACAGTGCAAGTTTCATCAAGATCGATTCAGTAATTTTCAAGATATGGACTAATACGTGTAAGTGTGACGGCCTGGCTTATTGATACGAGCTACGGGTGTAGTGTCAAAGGGAAAACATCTCAAAACCTTGGTCAAATTCTAGTGCAAAAACTAAAAATTACGAAATAAAAATAATTTAAAAAAATTAAACCGACTTCAAAAAGAAATAACTCAAAATTATGAAATAACTTTAATTTCGGAAGTCGGTAGCATAAAACTTAAACTAGAATACAGATCCCAAGACACCGACTTCCGAAATTAAAGTTATTTCATAATTTTGAGGTATTTCTTTTTGAAGTCAGTTTAATTTTTTTAAATTATTTTTATTTTACAACCAATATAATTACCTAAAAGGTAAAATATAATTTATCTTTGAAATAGAGCTGTAGAAATTTAGGCCCATCATCCAGAATTATATTCCAAGCCAGAATCTCAATTCAATATGGACATATTTCATCTTTCATAACCCCAAGCTTCTATTCCCCGAAAGTTCAGGCAGCGGCGTAGGTGGTGTCGAAGGTGTATATAGGACTGTATGTACTATAATGGTAGTGTATTGTACCCCTAAAAAATTCAAAACTGCCTATTAGGGCTATTATTCCGTTTATCCACCTCAAAAAATCCACCCTAAGGTACTTTAGGGTGGATTTTTGTATCCACGCGAAAACGCATGTCCGATAATCCACCCTAGGCCTAGTTGTATAAACGGAACTTATACGCTTAAGGTAGATTTTCGGACATGCGTTTCCGCCTAGGCGCCTACCACCTCAGGGTGGATAAACGAAATAACCGATCTATTCATGGCCTACTTTAAATAAATTATTTCACTTTGATACTACATTTCGCCAGTTTTAAGTCCCATGTAATAGAGAGGGCCATAATTATAATTATGACACGTAAAATCCAATTTCATACTATACTAACCTTGCTGCAAATGTACAGTCAACAAAAGAGATAAGTATGCAGAATCGTCGGATACAGTTGAAGATTAGTAAGAAACCGATGGGTGTCGTTGACTGAAATTTAATTTGATAAATTATCTGCTTGTTTTCTATTAATAAAATTAAATTTTATTCGAGAACATCCACCGGTTTCTTACTAAACTTCAACTATATCCGACGATCCTGCATACTTATCTCTTTTGTTGACTGTACCTAGAATTTTAAATTTTTATTCGTGCTTTTAGAATAGAAATGACATATGTGGACGCATTTCTACATTCTTTAGCGGCTTACCTTGTGTGTAGTTGGTTTCAAAAAGATTCCACTGACTGTGAGGAATGTTTCTGCACATTCTAGAGCTGCGTTTGCGACTTCATCGTTGGATTCGTCAGACCTTACAATTAAAAATAGCAATCAATAATATTTTTTTTTAAACATTTACAAGTTTATTGGTGCCTATGTATAAACTATAACTAAAATACGTTGGTTAGAGGAGTAAATAATGATAATTCGGAATTAGAATATTTGGTAATATTAACATTGTGTCGTTAAAGTTGTGGAAGGACCACGTATTTGCCTAGAGAATCCCATAGGGACAAAGCATGTAATACTCACACATTTGCCTTATTCTTCTCTCCTGGACTATGACTAGCTATGGCACTTTGTTGTAGTGTCTGGTTTGCTAGCTTCCTCTTAGCTTTTTTACTCAAGTTTTTTGTGTATTGGTTGCTCATCTGCAAAAAGAATTAGATATTTTTAATGTGAAAAGTTAAAGAAAAAGCTTTGCTGTAAAGTGTAAATAAAAGACAGTTGGTAGGTCTCGGGAGAAATAATCAAATCAAATTTATTTCAGGTATACACCCATGTAAAATTTAACCAGATAACAAATTAGAAAAAAAAAATTAAGAATAATAAGCTAAGTTTTTTTTTTAAATAATGGATTGATATTAATACCCATTAGGTACGTGGTGTTTCGCTAGTTAATCTAATTTAACCGTAGACCCCGGTTAAACGCGAGTTAATTTAATTTTACCGGGCGCTAAAGTTTCGCTAGTTAATTTAATGTGACCCTGCATACTAATACTAACAGTGAGCTGCACTATCTTCTTCACTGGAGTGATGTCTTCGACTATGTGTTTAGTGAGCTCTTCTTCCCAGGATCGTCCCCTGCCTTCCGTTGATACACGGTGCACATTCAACAAACTCAACCACTTGGTGAGGCTGTTGTAAGCAGTGATGCGGACTTTACTGAAACGTTAAAAAATTATCATCATCTGTCTGCCTTTTCCCAACTATGTTGATGGCGGCTTCCAGTTTAATCGGATGCAGCTGAATACCAGTATTTTACATGGAGCGACTGCCTATCTGACCTCCACAACCCAGTTATTGGGTAATACGATACCCATTGGTAAGACTGGTTGTCAGACTTTCGGGCTTCTGACTACCCGTTACGACTGTCAAAGATCCACGAATGACAGCCGGGACCAACGGCTTAACGTGCTTTCCGAGGCACGGAAGGGTCTCGCGTGTGTAAAGATGGTCACCCATCCACAGACCAACCGCGGCAAGCGTAGCTTAACCTGATCGATCGACCTGTGCGGCTGTTATTATTTAGCCACGGACCCCTCCGTTAAAACGTTAAGAAATATAGTAATAAAATTAAATTGATATGGGTCTACTACGCGATCGCGGGCTTGTCTACCAAATAATATAAGAATAACGTAAATCGGCCCAGTAATTACGGAGAAATAGGGACATAAAAAAAATTGACAGTTGAAGTTATCTAACCGAAGTAACAGACTTCGAGAAGAATTAACTTCAATTGAAGAAACATACTGCAGCATTTAGGCTATTATTATAAGACATACAGGTTTTAAATTAACTTTACTCAGATAAAACTAAGCAAAACAGAACCCTAATTGCGTAACACACTAACAATCGGAATCTGGATTATTTTGAAGCAAATTGCTAATCCATTGCTTCATAAGTTCGAAAAACTTGTCTGCCCAGCACGTAAATAACGCAATGAATGTTGTTGAGCTGTAAAAAAACGAAACCGATTCCGATTGATAATGTGTTAGGCAATTGCCCCGCAAGTTTTCAGAAGATGTTATATGTATGAAGTAGGTACTTAACATTACCTTGACTCCTCACTAAGATTCTCTGAGCTCCATTTCAGCGTCTGCATCACAAATCTGAACACTAGTCCTGAGAATGGAATGAGGTTTGGCCCCAAGCTGTAATATAAAACAATGTTTCAACTATTTACACTAGATGGTAAATTAAATGACTAACTAATTTACTATACAAATAAATACAAAAACAAAGGACACTTAGGCGTCGAAGTACTCGCCCGCATCGCTGTGATCCGGAAACGTGCCCAGAAGACTGGCAGCATTGCCACGTTGAATGGCAATGCTAATTCTTTGGCCAAAGAACGACCCAATTAATATGTTATACATATATTATTGTTGCAATATATATGCATTCACAACTAAAGAGATTACAAACCTTCATTGCTCTGCTCCAAATATGAATCAGGCGGAAATGGAAATAAAAGTAAATAACTAGCGACCTGCCCCTGCTTCGCACGGGTGCATTGAATATGTTAGAACATTGAAATTTGTTATATTTCCGTTAAATATTAAAGTATTATAAACATTAATATTCTGGAAGTAATTCTGTCGATGATGATGAAAACTGCATCAAAATTCATTGTGTAATTTAGAAGAACTGATACATAGACACGAAAAGCGACTTAGTTTTATACTATTTACTAGCTGTTACCCGCAACTTCGTCTGTGTGTGTTTTGTATTTCATAATTTTTTGATACAAATATCCAGTGAGAAAAGTAGCCAATGTCCTTCTCTAGGCTAGGTCCCAGGCTACCTATTTGTCGAATTTCATAGCGATCAGTTGAGTGGTTTAGGCGTGAAAAGGTAACAGACAGACAGCGTTACTTTCGTATTTATAATACTAGCAGCGCCCCGCGGTTTCACCCGCATAAGTGTCGATCCCTTGGGAATATCGGGATAAAAACTATCCTATCTTTTCCCGGTACTCAAACTAACTCTATACCAAATTTCATCTAAATCGGTTCAGCGGCGTGAACAGATAACAGACAGACAGACACACTTTCGCATTTATAATATTAAATAACCAGCAGCGCCCCGCGGTTTCACCCGCGTAAGTTTCGATCCCGTGGGAATATCGGGATAAAACTATCCTTATCACTATACCAAATTTCATCTAAATCGGTCCAGCGGTTTAAGCGTGAAGAGGTAACAGACAGACACATTTTCGCATTTATAATATTAGTATGGATAAGTAGGCATAGAAGCGTGCGCGTAGCATAGAAGCTGTGTCAGCTTAGCTTACCATAATATAATAGCATCCAGAGTCCTAAGTGCTTGTGTCTTCACCATGGCAGCTTCCTTCACTTCTGTGTTGACACTGCTGGACACACTGAGTGCTTGCACTATCACTTCTAATATCTGTTGGGGTTGCACTGGCTTGGCTACTGGGTATGCCTCCCTGAGGATTGTAGGTTGAAGTCAAAAATAGTAGTAGGGTAGGAATTTGATATTGGGTTTGGTAAAGGCAAATATTTTTAGCAGCCTGTCTATAAATATAACTAAAGACTGGACTCGTTGGTTTATTCCCGGTCGTCCCCACCCCGTCGTCCCCACTGAGCAAGAATGGGAAAAAAAGTTTCCGTGAAATCTCCAATCCCCATTATTGCATTTTGACTCTCGGTCTATAGCGGAACGAGTGGAAAATAAAAAGTTCCAATCGTCACCACTGGGAAGGAACGAAACTTTTTCTTCCCACTCGTGCCCAGTGGGGACGACGGGGCGGGGACGACCGGGAATAAACCAACTCGTTTAGCAATTTTAGATTGGTCCTTGGCAGCTCCAGACAAGTGGAGGAAGAGTATCGTGGTCCAATGACCAGCAGTGGGACAATTTAATAAAAAAAAGAGCAAAACAAAAGAGATAATATTCAAATCTTTGACTTTGGTGTAGATGTTAATTTCTAGCAATTCATCACTTTTGTGGACTGTAATAAACAGAGATCAAAGAAAGTAAAACTTACACCAGCATAGCCTGAATGAAGACAAATATATTCCTCAGTTTATTACATAGCACCATCTTTTTCTCTTCACTACTAGTTCCCTGTGATTTTTTGACAGTCAAAATGTTAGACAGAGCTTTAGTCAGTGGACTGTTACCCAATAGTTCTGGATTTTTTTTCTGAAAACAGAAAAATACACATTTTAATGGTCTATCATATTAAATTACATTGTAGTGACTTTTCCATAGCTATTTATTAAAAGTTAAAAGTTGAAGTTGAACTTTACCTTAACACTTTGGTTGGTCTTGTAAATATTTACGGTGTTGGAGAATATGGCTTCAATAAGTGTGTGTGCTGTGTTGCATAATATAGCCATTTGTTCCCTCCAGCAGTTCTTCGGGCTTGCTGTCTTGTCTTGAGAGGGACGAATCTGAAAGAACACAACGAATAACAATGATGACGCTGAAAGACTAAAAAATAAAGAAAGAAAACAAGAGAGAAAGTTCATTTTCAAAGGAATGGATGGAATCAAACACGACTAGATTTTTTTTGTAGAATAGAAACATTTTATTTGCATTAAAACAAGCAGTCATGTTAAACTTGACTTGATGAATGGGTGAATTTTATGTCAGAAGTACCATGAAGA
Organism: Oligia latruncula; assembly: GCA_948474745.1. NCBI lineage: Eukaryota > Metazoa > Arthropoda > Insecta > Lepidoptera > Noctuidae > Oligia > Oligia latruncula. Next base: position 15,977,179 of record OX419695.1, on the reverse strand, counting down.
GAGATTCATGAAAGTTTTGTAAAAAAGATTATGATGATCTCAGCCTTATAATTTTGTCTCTTCTCTCTTTAATTATTGTATTTGGTTTTTAACAGTTTTATTATTAGATTATAAATAAGTAAAATTATATGTCACAGCACTTAAAAACTGGAAAGACAAGAGGTAGGTAGAGGTATTTGTTCATTAGAGAGCCACTTACTTGTTGTAAACCATGTGCACATTTTGCTGCCACAATAACATTGTAATAATTACTTGATTCCAAGAAGTGAGCCAAGTAGTGCTCTATAGTTGGCCGGTGCTGTGAACAGTACCTTGGGAACCTATGATAAAAGAAAAAGTTAGACAATGATGGAAGAGTAAATTGATGATGATAGCTGACAGACCCAATGAAGTGTCACGGGTATATCAAATAAAAACGCACTTCGGATAAATAATCAGTTGTATTTCTGCCTACCTCGGCACTTCCTTACATTATATACAAGCTTACAAAAGTAACGACACACAACTACGTTACAAAATCTAGATCAGTGCTATAATTTGTAGCTAGGAGTAAAAATGAATGTTACTGTTCATATATGCGACACTGCAGTGACTTGCATGACACATAGTCAGCAAACATTAATGTAAGTGTTGAAAGTAAGGCGGTTTTTGTTTTGTATTGTATTATAATGTAAATGTATTGTTTGTTGTATATTATGTAGTATTGAATATTATCTGTGTCATTTCGACGGTTAACCATTAAGACCTCCTAAGTCAATATGTCAAAATTTTACAGGAAGTGCAAAAAATCTTGTAACTTTGATACAAATGTAAATATGAGTAAACCAAAAATATAGCTAGTTTTAAATATAATTACTTACAATATTAAGATTTTATTTCTGTACTTCGTTCCAATAAATGACTAGGTAAGATAGAAAAAAATTACACTTTTTTAAAAGACTGAATTTGTAGATAGGAGGTCTTGACGGTTAACCGTTAATTTATAAATTAAAGTTACAGAATTTATACCTAAATGAAGTTGCATTCCCTTTTTGTTTCAGATTGGACATGTTTATGGTTGGCTTTGTGCTTATTATTATGCTGCTTATGGTGTAAGTGTGACGGCCTGGCTTATTGTTACGAGCTACTGGTGTAGTGGCAAAGGAAAAACATCTCAAAACCTTGGTCAAAATCTAGTGCAACAACTAAAAATTACGAAATAAAAAAGTAATTTCAAAAAATTCAACCAACTTCAAATAGAAATTAACTCAAAATTATGAAATAATTTTAATTTCGGAAGTCGGTGGCAAAAAACTAAAACTATAAAATACAGATCCCAAAGACACCGACTTCCGAAATTATATACCTATAATTTCTTTTTGAAGTCAGTTGAATTTTTTAAAATTACTTTTTTTTTAAATGTTGCTTGAAGTTAAGCAATTACTAGCGAGTGCATTTTTAATGTTTAAATGTCTCTTAAGTATAAGCAATGCTTTTAAGTAAACCCCAGATATGTGACTTGCGTGTTCGAGGTTTTAGTGGTATGAAGTTTCAGTCAGTCTTTCTCTTCTAACAAGCAAGAGAAAATTTGAATGTGGGCAGGGTGTTCAAAAAAATGTATTAAACTGTGGGTCCTTACTACTACGATCACACCAAGTCCTGCACTGACAGGGCAGGCGAGTACCCAATAAAGATGAGTAAAACTTTATAATTTATCGTATTTATAGGTTATATTACCGGGTTATCACGTCTTCTAATACACGCAGCCATATGCTGCAGTTTTCTACTGTGTGCTTGAGCAAACTCTGGAAGAAAGAGGTAATCACCTCCTTCACGGCATCACTGTCGGTTGGATTTACATCCCGCAGTTTTTGTAATATTTGACCTAGAATATTTTGAAGTAAAAAATCATCGAATAAAATATTGCAATAGTGCGACACAACCTTATTTTATGAAGTAATAAATAGAGACTCACTCATCTTAACGTTATAATCAGCTGGCTTTTATTTTAATATAAGTTCTTTGTTATTTTCATTTATTCGACAAGTAAACAAACCCACGAACCCACGTTTTATTTTACGAAATTTTTATCAACATTTGACATTGACCAGTCAAAACACTTGCGTTTGACATTCTTGAAAATAAATAAAATAAAGGTAGTTAAAAATGTTATTATTTCCAGACTGGAACGCAATCAATTTTTTTTTACTTGACTGCGCAACAGGTTATGTTTTTCAGACCTATTTATTTATAATTTTATATTTTGTATGTGGGATTCAATATACCCTCGAAGATTTTAATACCTAAGGTATTATCGACTTGTCTAGGAGCGCCATGGTTTTTTTTTTGGTTTTTAAGGGGGAAGTGCTAAGGTAGCCTACGAAATTAAAATTTTCTTACGTTTTTTGCAATTTGCTGACGTTGATTAAAATAGAATTCGCGACCGTAACAAATATTTATTTACAGAATTATAATAATTAAAGTCATCAACACAACTCTCTAAGACCAAGTAGGTAATCCCACTGAATGCAATGATTTTATTAGAATATCATTGACTGAATGACTATTTCATGAAATCTTCGAAAAATACAAAATTTTACGGTCGCGAATCATATGACCAGCAAATTGCAAAAAACAGAAGTAGAAAAAAAAGAAGTAAAAAAAAAAAAAATTTCGCGGGCTACCTTAGCGCCGACTTCAATAAAGTCGGTAAAAAGGAGGAGGGCCTCAATTCGACTCTACGTTTATTTTTTTTTTTTGTATGTTTGTTTGTTACGCGATATCTCCGTTCAAAAAATATTTTTTCAATGGATAGCGTATGCCTCAGGGGTGGTCCTTAAAAATTTGATTAACTTTGCTTGGGTAGTTTTTGAGTTAGCTTCAATAATACAATACGTATTTTTGGCACTTATTTTATATTGGTGACTATTATAACTTCCAGTCACTAATATTTACATAGCAAGTATGTAGTGCTAAACGAAATTGTGTGGGGTAGATAAAAAACAACGGACTTCCCTAAAAGACATTACAAAGTCAAAAATAACTTTATTTTCAGAAGTTGGTGGCAAACAACGAAAATGCGAACCCAACGACACCTACTTCCGAAATTAAAGTTATTTTTGACTAAGTGTCTTTTTTGGAAGGCGGTTGTTTTTTATAAAAACAGAATGACGGATTTTATAACTTGTTTCTTTTTTACAGTGTCCATGGCGGGTTTTTTGTTTTATTGTTACAGCATGTGGTTGCAGGGCTGCAGCGAGGAATACCTAAGATTTTAAGAATTTTTATCGTTGGCAATTTTGTAAAACAATTTGTAATGTTGGCTCACTGTACTTTATGACAGCATTGATTATGTCATTTGAGGGAAAATAATGCAATGCAATTGCGTTTGGAGTTAGCAGTTGGACTTGTTGTGTGTTCAAATTAGATTTTTTATTGTTTCAATTATAAACATTCCGATTTTATTACTGTGAATCATCTATTGTGAGATACACTATACAGTAACGGAATAACCATGGCTACGTTAGAAGATAAAATATTGGGTGAGAAATTGCAAAATTATTGTAGTAGCAGTGAAGACGAAGGTGAAGGCGACTCTGATGACGACAGAAGTGGAGACGAAGAAGGAGGAACTCCTAAGGCTGAGGTAGCAACGAATGCTGAGCCACCGCCCATTAACAACTGGACCGGCCAAGCCAGTAACACTGGCCCGAAAGGAGTACTTGAAGATTGGCGAAGATTTAAGCAGTTGGAGGCAGAAAATCGTGCAGAGCTCGCCAAAGAACGTATCGCTTTAGCGAAAAAGCTCACTTTGTCTGTCAAACCAGAACGTGAAGTGGCTCAAGACAAGCAAAGAGAAGAACTAGAAGACGAACTAACAGAGCTAATGGATGAAGAATTCCTCCTACAATATCAGAAACAACGAATGGAAGAACTGATGAGTCAGTTACAGAAGGTACCTAAGTTTGGTGTGCTAACAACTCTTAACAGCCAAGAAGAGTTCCTTAACGCTATTGATAAGGAAGACCCAAGAGTTACGGTAATCATTCACATTTACAACAATAGCACAAGAGCTTGTGAGACAATGGATGGCTGTCTGAACATATTAGCAACTGAATACCCGACAACGAAGTTCTGTCGTATAGCAGTAGACATCACGGGCCTGAGTCGTCACTTCCGTGTTGATGGTGTACCAGCAATACTCGTGTACAAAGCAGGCCTAACTATTGGCAACTTTGTACAACTTGCTACAGAACTCGGCAATGATTTCTATGCTACAGATGTGGAACGTTTCCTCACCGAGTTTGGGATGCTACCAGAAAAGTAGTTGGTTTAATTTTTATTTTGAATCTGAACCCCCTTGTACATAAATGTTAGCTACATAGCAACTTAATTCATTTCAGATTACAATTAAGTAAGATTACAAATTGAAATGAAAATGAATCTTGAGTGTAAAGGTGGGTTTTGTTTATAATTTATTTATTATAAAAAATCATGAATGTAAGCTTAGCTTTAAGGAAATTGGTTCTCATGCATTATATATGGGAACAATTTCAATGAAATATGTCTGTGTAATTTATTGCATACCAGTGCTTAAGGAAAATAATGCTACCTTAATGACTTATCATTTTTTCCTTAAATAATCATACTTTGTGCATCCCACCAATAATATTGTACAATTTAATCATTCTTGAAGGATGTTTACAGGTTTCCCTTTATTTATGCTACATTTTTTCTCTTTGTGGTTAGGGATTTGTCATGCATCAACATATTTTTGACTAGCTGCTGCCCGCGACTTCGTCCGCATGAAATTTCTTGTTCCCCGACCCACCTCATTGCATCACATCACCTGACCACCCTATTACTTCGTTTTCACGTTCGTTCTGTTTTTTTTTTTATTTTGCTCGGCTGCTTAACAGCCTATAGCCTTCCTCAAGAATTGGGCAAACAAATGCAAAAATAATTTTTCAAATCCGACTGGTAGTTCCAGAGATTAACGTGCCTAAACAAAAAAAAAACCCTTCAGCATTATTATTAGTATAGATATGTATGTCATCTGTGTTGATGTTACACATGTTTACAGTGCATTGTGGGCCAACAATTGATGTCAGGCTGGTAATAATTGGTAACAAGAACAACCAACAATGCATTCTTGACCTGTAATTGTATAAACCAAGTTTTGTACTACAATATTTTTATATCGAATGAATGTTATCCAGCCAAAGTATACTAAATTAATTACTTATAGTAAAATTTTGCAGAATTTTGCACATTCTTGTGTATTCTAATATATTTTAGCATATAATATTGGTAGCAATATTTAGAGTTAGTTTTCAATGTGGTAGTTATGATGTGTTAAGATTTTGTCAGCCTTACTAGTTCATAACAATGCATTGTGTTGTCTTGTGACTAATGAAAATGTTAGTTTATAAATGTGGTATGACAAAATATGGACTAAAATTGACTATAAACACTTCAAACTTATAATATTATAATCAGCAACTGCATTTTAATTTAGTGTCATTAAGGGTGCTTCTTATACTTAGTTTTATATAAAGTTAATTCTAAAATTAAGACAAAAATGCATTTACTTTAAAAACATAGTACTTATCCGTTTCCCTATTAGAAGTACCCAATGAGTGAAATACATTTCTAAATGGTGTCTTGATCATAATCTTGTTGAATGTAATCCAATTTTTGGCTGCAAAATATCCGCCTAAGATTTTGCGGGTGCTAATCAATAATACACCTTTATAAAATACCTCCTAAATGTAATTAGTGTGTAATAAACGTGAATTTTACGTGAATCTGTTTTATTATTATTTAATTAAATTAGTTGTCTCTACTTTGTTGTAACATGATGTCGTTCTGTAGTTTCTGCCTACCCCCCATTGGAAAAAGGCTTGAGTTTATGTACGCAGTTACTTCTTGGATTGTATACAAAATTGAGATTACATTGAGAAGCACATAATAAATAAAAACTAGCCAAGTGCGAGTCGGACTCGCACACGAAGGGTTCCGTACCACAAGGCAAAAACGCCGAAAAAAACACGTTTGTTGTATGGGAGCCCCCTTAAATATTTATTTTATTTTGTTTTTAGTATTTGCTGTTATAGCGAGCAACAGAAATACATAATTTGTGAAAATTTCAACTGTCTAGCTATCGCGATTCTTGAGATACAGCCTGGTGACAGACAGACGGACGGACGGACATACAGCGAAGTCTTAGTAATAGGGTCCCGTTTTTACCCTTTGGGTACGGAACCCTAAAAAAGAATTACAAAAGCTATTTACGTAAGTAAAGTGGGCCCGTAGTAAGTACCCGTTATCAATTCTAAATTTAGGACAACGCCTCGTAAAACACGCGAACCAGAAAAAAGTCGTGAAGATGTATGTAATAAAATAACGTAGATCATACATACGCATCCTCTAAGATGAGTAGGATCTATGTTATTTTTATTACTGTTTGTAAATAGGAGAATCTCTGCGCGCGTATTGCGCATCGTTTATTTAGACGCTCGCCGAACCGATTTATTATCTTTGAGGAAAAATAAAAATACACCGTACGGTATGCTATTAACTGACTGGAACTAATTAAGTTTTGGTACGGTGGTTCTGATGAGTAGTTTTGGTTTCTGCGTAGCTCTTGTTAAAGTTATGTTAAAGAGCTGTGATTTTATCGCATTGAACTTCAATGTTTTATCTCTACGATTTGATACAGAAATACCGTTACAAGAAGGAATGATAATTATATTATGCTAAAATTCAAACAGCGTACCATCTTAGGATCTTCACTAAATTCTGTAAGGAAAAACATGCATTTGAATTTACGCTATGAGATGCGTAAATTCAAATAGATAGGTACCCACTCATAGTTTTTCCATGGAATTTTATAAAGGTAGGTACTAGATGCTACCAGCGCTACTGGTTCGTTTTCACTTAGCGCGCGTTCTTTACGACTTAATTTTTAATTTTTCTTGGCTTCTAAGGGTCGTAGCGTGATGTTCAACGTGTAGCAAGCCTTCCTCACGAAATGGGCTATCAAATGCAATAATAATTTTGCGCGCGTTCAAACAAACTTCAGTAAGTATAGATAGACTAGCTTCTGCCCGCGACTTCGTCCGCGTGTTTCTTGTAGGTACCCCCACCCCGTCGCAACACTTCGTATTCGCTTAGCGTTCATTCTGACTTTTTTCTTTTTGCTCGGCTCCTAAGGGTCATAGGGATAGCCTTCCTCAAGAATTGGGCTATCAAATACAAAAATATTTTTTCAAATCTGACCGGTAGTTCCAGAGATTATCGCGTTCAAACAAACAAACTCTTCAGCTTTATTATTAGTATAGATGGGAGATAACTTATCTCCCATCTATCTTTACTTACTGAAGTTTGAAGGCCATAACACGAGATGCGTTATCTCGGATAATGCATCTCGTAATAAGGACATAGGTTCTCTATAAAAAAAATGAGAACTATGAGCGAATCGATAGCACATCTCTGCCCATCTCTCTACGGAATAAAGCGAGTGATGCCACCCAAGTTGTACTATTATTTACTAATTAGACAATAGGCTATGAACATATCATTATTGTATTGTTTCAACCCCATTGTGACAAATAGGTCTATGTTAATTTGCCCCTAGGCTCTAATGCTAGTCATACTAGGTGTTGGACAAAGAGATTAAAGGCGGAAACACATTAGGTACTAAAACGCGACGCCATCCCAAGCTTACTTATTGGCCAAATGACGAAAATAGCCCAACGAGATGAAAATGTGGCCAATGAGTAAGCGTGGGATGGCGTCGGGTGTTACAAGTGTGTTTCTGCCTTTAAGAATAAAAGAAGTATTTGGCGAATATATTTGAAACGAAAATACATCAAATAATAATTGTCCCCATGACCCTAGATACGGTGGCTCTGGGGTCAATACTGTTTAGACTTCTTTATTCAACTTATTATTTTAACTGCGTGACCTAGTCAGGTCAGGGTTTGTTAGAAACTTCTCTCTCAAAACACAAAGGAATTAAAAAGGATATGAGCAATTTGCTGTCTACGAATTACAATGGACACTGGCCGCTTAATATGACCGTGGGAATGAGCCGACCGCATCGCAATTAACGGGGCAATCAGCATGTGAAATGAGGGGAAATCACTCTCTCGTGGCCATCAGTGAAAACAGGCTGGGATGACGTGAAATATCTTAGCCGAGTATGGTATTAAACAAAGATAATTATAGTGTTCTGCGACGGTACGGTACATTCAACTTTCATAAATAGTACCTTCTTTTTAGGTTGATCTAGAGAGTTCATTGCACTGCTAGGCACATGACTTATAAAAATGAGATAAATATTTTTGATTCTGTTATTACCAACTTGTAATTATTTAAGTCTTGGATATTAATAATTACTAACAAACCCAATAAAATTCCAAATTCTTATCTAAATTATTTTTTAATGAGACAGAGTACTAGAAAAGTTACATAACTCTTATATTATAATGAATTGTTCTTATAATTATTCCTCTCAATGAGTTTAAATACTATGTTGCGCAATCTCTTTAAACATTTTTATTACATGACCCAATATAACATATTTTATGAACATGCTCAATAAATTGCTATTTAAACAGGCAAAACGCCTTAATATTTCTATAAAAACTTGGTATTTAAACATTTATTCATTGAAATGAATAGTAGAAAATTGTAACACTTGCAACCAGTACTTATGAACAGTTGGATGCGCATTCTGAATTTGAAGAGGCTACGTTAACAGAGGTTGACGATTTCGTCGCTCATCTCTGTGCGCCTGCGCTTCGGTGGTTTCACTGGGGGTTCGTCGTCATCCTCTTCAATGATCTCCATATCACTGTCACTGTCTTCCCTGGTCCTTGACGTGGAAGGACCAGGTTTCGGGTCACTGCCGTTGGAACCATTAGCTGGTTTTTCATCTTCTTTCGGAGCCAGCATTGGGGCGTCTGTGTCAGTCACAAGTCGCCAGGATTTTTCGTCATCTTCCTGCTGTAACCTGACCCTGACCTCATAGTTTTGTAAGAAGTCATCAACTAACAACGCACAGCCATCATTGAGGCCTATTTCTTCTAACGTTTTGTCGTTGTTGTGGTCAGTTTCTCCGGGTTCCGAGGACAGGACGACCAGGCCTTTGCCCTCGACGGTAGCGTCGGGCGCCTGCATGTTGAGTCCCTCCTTGAAGGCGGTGGTGAGATCTTTGAGTGTGAGTTGCTTCAAGTTGCAAGCTAGACCTACTTCTGGTTTTGGCGCACACACGTAGCATTTTGGATTTGGTGGAGTTAGTGCTGGAAGGAAACAATCAGATTATATTCGACAATAGTGGCATAGTGCTGAAATTTTTGTGTTTTTATAAGAAAATTGTGATGATGATGAAGATGGATGTTCACTATATTAGCAATCTAACCAGCATTTTTGTGGAAAAATATTATATTATTAGAACACGATTAGATAAGCAAAAGTAAACAGTGCTATTCAAATATTTATGTATATGCGCGTTATATGATGGAACGAGCATGCCCAAATGCTTTGAGTTTCGAATTTGAGTTCGACTTACTCTTCTCCGGCACAAACAGCTGTCCACGATGGTTGACTTTGGGCCGCAGATACACGCTGGTGCAGTTCTGTATCTCGCCCCGGAGCACGCCCTGCGCGCGTAGTACCGCGAGCCCGGCCACTATGGCGTTGGCCGTCGCTATGGCTGGGATTATGTTGCCAGCCATTGCTGTGGGACAAGAAATAATTGTTTAAATCCATACTTAATATCCTAACTAATATTGTAAATGCGAAAGTGAGTTTTGTGAAACCTTTTTGGTTTAGTTTCAGTCACATAGAATAAAGGTCTATTCATTATTAATTTCAATTATTACATACCATTAACAGTCAATATTACATTACAACAAAGCAATAGATAAATAAGTATTAATTTAGCTGGAATATTAATTGCCATATACGAAGAAATAGTTTACCTCGTTTAAGGCCCTCAATATTCCATTGTCAGATTTATGTATTCGGTTCATAGAGGCTAGCGACTTTCTCATGACTGTATAAACTTTTCGGCAAACATGTTGGATACACTATTGCAAAAATTTCCTTACATTTGATCTCAAACCTCGACTTGAGCGGTATGTTGAAGATGTGAGCGCGTATATTCGCGCAGGCCGTGACGAAGTCCATGGCACTCTTCTCGTCTTTGTCCCACACCAGGTGGTCACCTTCTGCACGGCCCTTCAGATCTTTCTGTAGCGCACTGCAGCTTGCAGCAAACACCTGGAAATATTATTAAATAATTTATTTTTTAGGAGTTACTGGAACGTTAGATGAATGTTTGTGAAATGAAAAATAGGTCATTTTTCATTTGTTTTGTAACAGAAAACAAACAGTTGTACATTTTATGTTATATTTAAAAATACAAAATAATTGCACACTTTTATATACTTTAAATTAAAGTACAGTTTTCCTAATAAGTAAATCTATATATTAAAACAACTTTTGCAACTCATCTGGAAAATGTATTCAAGGCGAATGATGGTGACGACGAATCTGATGTTGACGAAATACTCAGTCAGGATCTCCAGCTGTGCCTGCCTCTCAAACCCACATCCCCAAAGGAAATCGCGAGCGAGATTAGACGACTAAATTCCAACAAGGCCCCCGGATTTGACTTAATCACTCCAACAATACTAAAAAATCTCCCTAGAAAATGTATAACATTTCTTGCCTCACTCTTTAATGCAACCCTAAGAACGTCATATTTTCCTCTAATCTGGAAAGTATCGGAAATCATTATGATTCACAAACCTGGAAAGCCTCCTCATGAAGCTTCATCATACCGTCCAATAAGCCTAACACCAGTTCTCTCTAAGTTGTGGGAAAAAATATTTTTAGTCCGCTTGAAAGAAATCATGGACCTCTGCGACATTATTCCAAAGCACCAGTTCGGGTTTCGGAAACAGCACTCGACAATTGAGCAAATGCACCGGGTCCATGACGAGATTAGACGCTGCTTTGAAATGAAACTGTACTGCTCGGCGGCATTCCTAGACGTTCAGCAAGCGTTTGACAGAGTCTGGCACAAAGGGCTACTGTGCAAAGTGAAAGATAAACTTCCACATTCTCTTTACCTCATCATCAAGTCCTACCTCGAAGACAGGCTTTTTCAGGTGAAACAGAGAGATGTCAGATCTACGCTACGTAAAATTAAAGCCGGCGTTCCACAGGGTTCTGTACTCGGCCCTGTAATATATAATATATTTACCTCAGACTTACCGGTATCTGAAGACGTGACCGTAGCAACATACGCAGATGACGTAGCCTACCTCGCCAGTGATGAAGTCCCAGCACGGGCTAGTAATAAGCTCCAACACATACTAGACGAGACCCATACATGGATGAGAAAGTGGCGCATCCGGGCAAGTGCTCAAAAATCGAACCACATCACATTCACTTTAAGAAAGGAAAATTGCCCTCCTGTCAAACTTGGCAATGATGTTCTCCCACATACTGAGAATGTAAAATATCTAGGCTTCAACCTAGACAGAAGGCTCACCTGGATGTATCACATCAAGAAGAAACGGGATGAAATTAATCACAAGTTCCGAAACCTGCTCTGGCTTATGGGTAGAAACTCCGTCCTCTCTATTGATAACAAGCTTCTGATCTACAACTCCGTGTTGAAGCCCATCTGGACCTACGGAATCCCACTGTGGGGCTCTGCTAGTAAGAGCAATGTCATGTACATCCAACGTGTCCAAAACAACATTCTGCATACCATTACAAGCGCCCCGTGGTTCTCCAGAAATGACGAGATCCACGAATATCTTGGCGTTCCCACTATTCAAACTGAAATTGAGAAACACAAAAGGAAATATGCCGATCGGCTCTCGGTTCATCCAAATACTCTGGCCTATGACCTCTTAAACCCTTCTGTAACGGCGAGAAGGCTGAAAAGGAAGGATGTGCTCTAATAAGGCAGTCGAGATACTGGTCTCTTCGCTTAAACGCCATAATCAGTCAACTCATCCGCTTATAGTCTTGCGACTGATTGCAGATCAAACTAGAAAAAAAAAAAAAAAAAAAAAAAAAAAAAAAAAAAAAAAAATATATTAAAACATCTGGTTGGTACTATTTTCTCAATGCTAATCTTTGTGAGTGGCAGTAACAGTAGGGCCGAAGTCCCGAAGTGAAGAATTATTTCCGAGGTACTTTTGAGCAAAAGGTGTTTAAAAATTAGAATGAAGAAAGTAACCAAGTTATGTAAGTAAAGAAAATTACCTGTGCACATTCATGAACTGACCAAGTTCTTTGATCAGGCAATCCGGAATGTTGTGCTGGTGCATTATCCTTGCCCGGCAAGTTGTCCCACACAAGAGGAGTAGGAGGCCTGCGCTTCTTCCAAAGATTCTCCATTGACAGCAAGTAACGGATGTCATCGCCAAACAACTTGCTGAATAATTTCTCAGGATCGTAGTTACTTTCAGCAGCCCATGTCCGAGTGCTCTTCCGCTCTACGTTCCCTGCTGTGTTTCCTTCTGCTGACAATGCTGATGCACCAGCTTCCCCTGCAGCCTCAGGGTCTGCGGTGTCCGGACTGACATCCTGATCAGGGTCTTCCTCACCAAATAGCTGGTTGAAGAGATGCTTGGCCCATACAATGCAGTGGATTGGTTCAGATGGAGTGTTACGTATTGTGCAGCCAGGGAATGTTTTCTGTGGGGCTTTTGGCTGACATTCGTAGCACTGTGTCAGGCCTTTTTTGATGAGCTCAACCTGTTTAAAATACCAATTAAGAATTAGTCATTCTACAATAACAATTGAAGAGTCAATATTGTGTTCATGAACTTATTTGATACACCAACAGAATAAATACTTTAGTTTCCTATGCATAATGCTAACACAAAAAGTCTATTAATAAGCTTTGTTACAAGACTATAACCTCGGATTTTATCTCGGATCTATTTCTCTGCTATCTCTCATAATTTCTCAAAATGAAAGACAGTATTACCTGTCCAGCATATCCAGCAGTGCCAGTTTCAATCAGTGGAACATTGGCGGCGAGACACATCCTGTTCACATGGTTACGTGCCACACGGTTGTCCAATGCATTCATCACAATCTGGAACTGTTTGAAGTAGCTGACACCATAATCATTGCTGAAATAATAGAATAAATATGAATAAGATCATTATCTGTCTAGCCTTTTCCCAACTATGTTGGGGTCGGCTTCCAGTCTAATCGGATGCAGCTGAATACCAGTATTATACATGGAGCGACTGCCTATCTGACCTCCACAATGCAGTTACTGGGTAATACAATACCTCTTGGTAAGACTGGTAGTCACACTTTCAAGCTTCTGACTTTCCGTAATGACTGTCAAAGATCCACGAATGACAGCCGGGACCAACGGCTTAATATGCTTTCCGAGGGAAAATATGAATAAGATAATATTATTGTTTACAAATACTATATTCCATTTGGAATAAGATTAGACATTTGAATAAACCTTTTTTACAGTCTGTTCAACCGATTTTAAATTCTATTGCGTTGGTGGCATGACATAAGGCAGCTGCAGTAAACAGTTGGTATTGTAACCATTTTTTTGCTTTTAATACCATCCTTATGGCTACAGTATAGAAATCAAAATTGGTTGAACGGACTGTAAAGGTTTATTTAAATGTCTAATCTTATTTCAAATGGAGTATAGTAAGTGTAAATGCAGAGGTTAATTGATATTGAATCTGTTGTATTTCATTGGATGAGCATAATATGTATCTGAACAGTGCCTTCTGACTGAAGGATCAATACTTAAATAATTCTGGTGTGTGACTGTTGTCTACCTGGACCTGACAAATCAATCAAAAAGAGAAAAACTTTTATTTGTGCATCATTTACAAAAAATGCTCTGTGCAGTTAAATTTGCAACAATGCAGTCAATGACCTTTAGCAGCTACGCTGTCGACACAATTAACATTACGCATCGAGATTGTTTATCCATATTTAACATTCCAAGACGCAACCCTGACTAACCTGATAACACTGTCGTGATGTGCTACGATGTTGACGTTAGGGTTGAAGCTAAGCGCGCTGTCCTTCGCCACCTGCGCCTTTGACTTCCCAACATGCTCTTTGTGGAAAAGAAACTGACGATTCAAGTTGCTTACGTCGATCGTATCAAGGTCGATCTGAAAAAATAAACACATGAGTAATGTCTTGCATCGCCACAAATAATCAATCTCATAGTAAAACAAACGTAGCACGTACAATTTCAATGTTAGGAAAGCCGGTCAGCACGAGATTCTTCAATATTTCACAACCTATACCGCCGGCCCCTACGACCAAAATCTTAGAATTTGCAATGGCTTCCGTCAACTTTTCGTCGAAAACACCAGCCACCCGCGCTACCATCTTGGTTTTGATAAATAAAAACACTACTGTGAGGAATTATAGCAATTATTTGCAGTTTTATTTTAATGTTACAACGTAAACGCTAGCGTAGTAGCGAGGATTCATTAGTCAACTGTCAAGATTGGCGTCAGTTCCTCACACGTCCTGAAATTGAATAGTTGTAATATTTTAAATAAACTCGCTTGTTTTTAATACTTCAACCACATTGCAATCGAATGTATGTATATAATATAATTATGACTATAAAAGAGTAAAATAATAGGTAAAGTTACTTGGACAGAAAATAACATTTTGAAACTTCTAATGGTTTTGCAAATATAGTCTTCTAGATTTCTGGACGAAACTATAAAATACGTTTAGTTATGGCATCAAAATACAATTTATCAAAACGATCATCAAAGGCTACGTTCACTATGCATTTTTTTGCCAAAGTGGTCTGGCAGGAGTTTAGGCTAAAGAGAAAACTGTATAGTATTATATTATACTGTACACTGTGGTTTAATTTATTGCTGGTACGTTACTTAACATTCTCTTTTACGACACATTAATAAAGGATCATCAAATAAAATCAAAAATCTCAACATCCATCGTCTTCAACACAAAATTCGGCTTTACGTAGAACAGTTTCATTAAAATTGCTTTTAACTTTAAGGAATGGCACTAACAGCTTTTATATTTGTAAAATGCAATAGAGTGCGAAGCGTGGTCATCGTTGTTTTATTTTATATCAGGCTCTTACTTATAAAGGTGCCAAGATAAATGGTCGGCGACCGCCGACCACTGTCGATCACAGTGAACGGTTATTGAGCCTTCTGGTATTTAACTTAGCTTTAAGTGTCAATGAAATTAATGATTATTGCTAACGGAAGAGAAAAAAATAGAGAAATCAAGGCAGCGCAGCGGTGACGTTTTTGCTATTATATAACCTGCTTTTTTTTTTTTGGTTGGTAATTATATCATAGACTCATACTGACTAAAATCCACCCGCGTTCCGTGTTCTTTATGTTCCGGGGTAGCGGTAACCCTTTCGGACAATCCCGCTGTCCCGCTTTGTTCTTGGTTTACAAGTGAATGGGAGTTTGTTCTGGGCACATCAGCAAACGAGGGACTGTTCAGAATCTGCCATCTGAACAGGTTTAGGTATGACTAATCAAGGTCACAGATCAAGGTTTAATGCTGAATTTCGAGTTTCTGTTCCAGAGATTTACATTGTGACAGCTGACTGGCCTAGCAACTTTTTAACACGCTTTTAACGCTTCTTGCTTACGACATAATTCTGTTTAACATTACTTTGGGGTAGGTTCAGTTTTCATATACCTAACATGCATTGCAATGAAAAGTTACGTAATGAAAACAATAATAAAAATTAATAGTGACCTAACAAAACAAACAGACACATTTCCTACTTTTACATTTCCCACACAGGACAGAAGAACTAGCAGGGGATTTTGGGTCAGGGGATCAGACCGGAATAACTCGTCCAGCGGTGCTATTCTGTAAAAATCTCACCGTGAAAACTTTGGTGAAGGAAGCGTGGAGTGAGCTGTCAATAGTGTCAATTCCAAGCAAAAACAAACTCACTTCACCTAAGTTTTCACGGTGAGATTTTTACAGAATCGACCGGCTGGAGTTTCTGTGTGGGAAGTTACCTAAGCAAATGCAAATCTTATGGAGCGTAGGTGTTCGTTCGGAAAATGTGCGCTCTTCTAACAGGGCGGCCAAATCTAACAAACAGATCACATGCAACCACGATCCCCGTTGCTTGCTACATTTTCATCGGTACCTACTACCTGAAACTGAAAAACAAAATAAGTATATTTCACTTTGCTATCCAAAAGTTACAGAGTCACCTAGACCATTCCAATTTGATAAAATATACAGTACTTAGGTACCTACGTAGGTGGTGAGGATCAAAGCAATTTGGGACTCATCGCTGACGAGAAAAGGGCGTGTTAACAAACACAGTTCGCTCCATCACAGTTTCTTTTTTTATTCAGGGTTTTAATAACACCGAATAAAGGGCAGCCCTATTTTCGGGTGGGTGGTTCCGTCCTTCGATCCACGTTGGCGGTTTGTGATCGCGGGCTCTCGGGCCCCTAATCTGATTGTATCCGTGGCTACCGAGTTTATATTGCTATTTAGCTGAATGTTCTATATCATGTCCCTGGTGATTGATCTGCACATACTGCAAGCTGTAGTAGAGCGTTTACGACGTACGGCATTTCATACAAACTTTCAAGCCCTTTTTTTTCGAAATGAATGAACCGATTTTAATTAAACTTCATATGCAGCAGGTTACAAAGGTCTAAAAAGTTACTTAAGAACATTTTGAGGGCTACTTTAGCGCAGTGAGGGATCCTGAACATTGACTGAAAGCAATGAAATGGGTCGAAAAGTAAACTATAAACTCATCATCATCTATACCTAGACTTTTCGACTTTTCCCAACTATGTTGGGGTCGGCTTCCAGTCTAACCGGATGCAGCTGAATACCAATGTTTTACATGGAGCGACTGACTATCTGACCTCCACAACCCAGTTACTGGCTAATACGATTCCCCTTGGTAAGACTGGTTGTCAGACTTTCGGGCTTCTGACTACCCGTAACGACTGTCAAAGATCCACGAATGACAGCCGGGACCAACGGCTTAACGTGCTTTCTGAGGCACGGAGGGGTCTTGGTATGTAAAAATGGTCACCCATCCACTGACCAACCACGGCAAGCATAGCTTAACCTGATCGATCGAACCGTACGGCTCGCGGCTGTTATTACTTAGTCAAAAGTCCCTTCAAAAGTAAACTATACCTATACAACCTTATTACCATTATAATTAAAAAAATACTCTACATATCTGAAAAAAAAATTAGACTGTCATAAGAATAAAAAAATGTAGATTTTCAGCTTGTAGTGTTTTTCAGCACAGAGTACTTTTTTATAGTTTTTCAGCCACAGAGTCTTCTTTCAGTACTTACCACCACCCAATGATATTATAAATACGGTTAGTAATCAGTAATCATTGGCACCACCTCGGAGATTGCCACAATAATCAGTACAAAGATAAATTATCCAGTTAAATGATTTAGGAAATATTAAGGATATACAAAAATAGGGAGTTCTCCCGTACTTTTCGTTTTTTTTTAGTAGTAATTTTTATTAACAATGGCTCCGAAAAAAGGAAAAGACAAACCGAAAGAAGTTAAAAAGCCCGCCGCGAAACCGTTACCCGGAGAGGTTCCAAAGCCGAAGAAAATACCGCCTCCACCGAAATGTTTTACCCTCGAAGAAATCTTGAAATATAAAGAGATTTTTAAATTCCACGATGAGGATAACATTGATAAGGTACCTAATGAAAATGTGTATTTTTCACTATGTTTGTGTGTAGTTCTCTACACAAAGTGGCCCTTTAAATTCACATATTCTCTGCTTTCTCTTATTCGTTTCACTAGCCTACCTAACAACTAGACCAGATTTGGAGGTAAGGTAATTTTAAGTTGTGTCGTGTTTAAATTAATTTATGGTAATTATATTTGTACAGATTAGGTACCTAACCTTAATACTACTTAGGCATTATTAAATTACATTATCTTAAAATCATTAAATTAAAAAAACTAGTCTCAATACGTGGCGTTAATTTCTATTTCAAAATTAACACAAATGCTCATAATGTGGAAAAAGCTATTTTATCCAATAAATCTATCCCACTTATCTATCCCACTTAATTTGTCAAATATTCGACCCCAATCCATAAATGAATTCACACAATGTTTTATTTAATACAGGTGCCTATAAAGGATATCCCACTGATGTTAAGGAAAGTTGGACTCAACCCGAAAACTGCTGAAGTACAAAAACTGTTCGAAACGTTTCTCGAAGATGATCTTGTGGACACTGTAGAGCTTCACGAATGGTATCAAATGATAGAAGCCAAAATGATTATGGGAGACGACTTCGAGTTAGCGATAACGAAAGCAATGGCAGCGTTGGGGCACGACGACGAAGAAGAAACAGGATTCGTAGACTTCGAGCTGTTCAAGACTGAAGTGATGACGTGGGGCGAGCCATTCTCGGAGGCCGAGTTCGCCGATTGGTTAAGATTGGCTACGAAGGATAAAACGTACAATCCAGAAACTGGGATGTTTTGTATTCTTAAGTTTGTGGAGAATATGAATGAGAAAGATCAGAGATTCTTCAAAGAACCCGTCAACTTTTTCAAGTTAGACCAGAAGACTTTAGCTGAAATGGCCATTAAGAAGGCACAAGAAGAGAAAGCTGAGCAGGAGAAGAAGGAAGCTGAGAAGCGAGCTCGGGATGAGGCCAGGAGACAGAAGATGATCGCTGATGGTCTGATAGGGCCAAATGACCCGTTACCTGTGAAAAACTGAACATTGCAAATCTCACCATAAATGCACACATAATAATATTTTCTTTACAAGTAGGTATACCTTTTTTTTCTATTAGTAGCTTAACTACTCTGTAAACACTACGGAGAATTAAATAACATGTTTATGTAAAATTAAAAGCTTAAACTTCTTGTCAGACAATTTAAATAAAGCTGCTTCATTCCTTGCAGATTTGTTTATTTTTTAAACAGTCTTCGCTCTCTTCTCAAGAAAAACAAATATATAAGTTCCATAAAAAGTTTTTTTTTGTAATTTTAGATTTAAGTTTGATCAGCACCCTTTTTTTTTTGGGCTGGGAAATCATCAAATGACCCTTCCCGCTCTGGGCGGAGCGGAAGGGAGTGTCAGACTCTTATTGACTAAAACCCTCCCGTGTTCCTTCAGTTGCCTGTGCCAGGGGCCACGGTATCTCTTTCGAACAACCCGCGACCCTGGTGGGCATCGGCCCTAGCGTTACCACAGCCTACCACTGCTTCCGTAGAGAAAAGTAGGAAGTAAATTCGGTACTACAAACTAGTATGAGATTATACTGTCTTCTAAGTGCATGTTTCAAAGAAGTTTAGATAGGAACTTTATAAAACATCCGGCCAGACTTTCACAACTGTGTTTCTCTGTAGTATCTTACCTTTTTAGGATTCCGTACACAAAGGGCGTCAACGGAACCCTATTAGGTACTAAGCCTTCGCTGTCCATCCGTCCGTCTGTCAGCGGGCTGTATCTCATGAACCGTAATAGGTAGACAGTTGATATTTTCACAGAGTTTTTCTAGTGCCGCTATAACAACAAATAATAACAATAAAATGAAGTTACAATTTAAGGGGTCCCCATCATACAAAAACGTTTTATTTTCTCCTTTGGGCTTCGCACGGTTTGTGCATTTAGCCAATGTCACGTTAAAAAACGTTAAAAAAAAGTAGTGTAAAATATTATGCGGTGGCACGGAACCCTTTGTATGCGAGTCCGACTCACACTTGACCGGTTTTGTTACTGAACTAAAGCTATGAAACAACTCTTGTTCCTCAAAAGAGTTATGTTAACTAGTCATTTGACTTAAAAAAGTGCAGGTCTTCTTTAATTCAATAAGGAACTCTAAAAGATTTCTTGCAGCATACATATTCATGTCTTCATTTTGTGGTAACGCGGTTGCATAAATCCTGCCTTACAAAGAAATGGCGCGACTGTAATAGCGAAGTTTTCTCGCTGGAAGACTAATTTTATGATAAGTTGGAATTTGGCTTACATTGCGTGAAATGACGTGTGGAGCTGTTTTGGCTATCAAATCGGTTCCGACGGCCTATGTTCTACACTAAAGTAGTCTGGCGGATGGATTTACGGTCGAAGTACTTTGTTATAAGAGAACTGGAGTCCTAGGATGCTATGGAGGTCCATCATCATCAGTATCAGCTGTTTGACGTCGACTGGTGGGAAAAAGCCATTAATTTCCACAAGAATCTGTTCTGGGTCACTAGCATCTATTGACGACCCGCGACTTTCACGAGCACCCTAGTCATAACACTTACCATCACATCTGATTCATTTTGAAGGATATGGCTAATCCATTGCTTCATATGTTTGAACAGTTTGTCTGCTCAACAACGTAAATAACGTAGTGAATGTTGTTGAACTGTCAAAATGGGCGCAAACTGTAACCATGAATTATATGATTCTAAACTCTTAAAAAAACCGGTAAAGTGCGAGTCGAACTCGCGCACCCAGGGTTCTGTACAAATAAGTAGGTATGTAACTACAAATTTACGGTTTTCGTATTTTTTCTTTTACTTGTGCTACATGACATTGTTTCTTGCCAAATTTCATGATTTTAGGTCAACGGGAAGTACCCTATAGGTTTTGATTCCCTTGCAAGTGTCAAAATATGCGGCGTAAACGGAACATAAACGCCCGTATCTTTTGATTACGTTGACTTAGAAGTTTGATTTTTTCACCGCTTCAAGTGATTGCAGCCCTGAAGTATTTGATATTAATTTCAACTTGATAACTCCACGCGTTCCTGAGAAAATGGGTCTTGACAGACGGACAGACAGACGGACAACAAAGTGATCTTATAAGGGTTCCGTTTTTACTTTTAAGGTACGGTTCCCTAAAAAGTATTTTCATATATTTTGACCGTGTAGGTATTGCACTTTTGTATGAAACACCTGATTTTATTTTACTAACCAACATACATTTCTACGCTGGTGGAGTCTAGAATCATGTGCTGAATTAAGGCCTACGCAGACCGGGACGGCATGGCAAGGGATTTTGCCGTCAGTCAGCGCACACTAGCCGCTTAGATACCGCGGCATTCCAGCGGCTTCCCCGCTTGTCTAACCCCGCGGCATGTCACAACGACCGCCGGAGTTCTTGGCATGCCGTTGCCTACCGCAGGATGCCACGGCATCCCGCCGCGGGAGCCCGTGGCGTGTCTTTCAATGCCATGCAATGAAATCCCTTTCGATGCCACGGCATCATTTTACAGCATAGCAATTTATGTCGTATTTCTCTAACGATACGTTTGAATGTCCATTAGTAAAAATTTAAATCCCTTAATTGCCATGCCGCATGCCGTCCCGGTCTGCGACGGCCTTAAAAGGGTAACAATTTGCCCGTCGATGTCCCTACACTACACCATGTATAATTTATGAGGAGTTTTTTTTTTGTGCAGTAAAATACGTTGCTGTAACGAACGAGAAAAACTCATGGAGCGGTATAATGCCAAGTTTCAGTTTGCAGAGATCCATTTGTGAAATTGCACTGCAGTAACTTAACAAAGTAAACTTTTGTAACTTTGTAAAGTGGCTATTAAATTACACAAAATCTGTGCCATTTTGGAACGTAAGCTATTCTATCGAGCAAGTTTGTAACCGAAAAGCAATTCACATATTTTGATATCTTGGATTGATTCGTTACGCTTTTCCATCCATTATATAATGGACAGTTATTTTCGTACACCAAATAATTCCCCATTTGGTTAAGCCCGAGCTTATAGTTATTGCAACCATCTCGGATCGCGCGTCGTTGGTCACAATTCTAACCTAACTACCAACTTCTGGAAAAGGCAAGTAAGTTATAAAAAGAGGGCACATTTATTAAAAAAGTGGGCATCATTAGAAACTCAATATATTTTTAAAGTTCTTTATTTTAAAACGTCAGAATTCCCACATAAAGTCATGACTCAGATATAACAATAGGTACAGACGCCACGCCAGCACTCAAGCTACTACAATCTGTCAAATTTCTTTAATAGATTTTCAACTTTATAGCTAAATTATAAGGTTTAAAGTTGATTGGGAAAATTTGACAGTTTCGGGTAGCTTGATGTGCTGGCGTCTGTACCTATCAGTGTTCAGAAGCTCAGGGAGATTAATAAATAAAAGCGTGGACTGTATACTATTTAAATTATATTGGGAAATGACAAAGAATAGGTAGCGGTACAGTGATGGTGCCGCAAAGGGACTCAAGTGTCGTCCTAGCCGTGCGATCGTGAAGTGGCCCCCACCGCCGCCGCTCGCCGCTCGCCGCCGCGCGCAGGTCGTCTGCCCCGCGCCCGCGCCTCAGCCGCCGGTGACGTCAGTACACATGATCACGCGATGGATGCGTGAACATCCTCCCGCCTGTTGACGTCTTCGAAGGGAAGAGGGCAAATGTTGTTAAACCCTCTTGTGATGACTCCTCTCTTTGTCTTCACGTCTGCCACGCGTGTGATGCCGTCGACGCCCGCATAGGTTCGTACTACGCGACCTAGTGCCCAAACAAGTGGTGGAAGTGCCTTGTCTCGGATGAGCACAAGCGTTCCTTCTCTGAGCTTCCTCTCTGAAGCAACTGACCATTTGGTTTTCTGTTGGAGTAAGGAAATGTATTCATTAGAGAACCGCTGCCAGAAGTGTTGACGGATGTATTCAATCCTTTTGAAGCGGGTTAAGCTGCTGATGATTTTGTCAGGAACCTGTGAAGACGGCAAAGACGTGAGTGTTCGTCCAATTAGAAAATGGGAAGGAGTGAGGACAGACAAGTCGGATGGGTCACAGGACAAGGGAGTTAGAGGACGGGAATTTAGAACGGCCTCTATTTGACACAGACAAGTTGCCAGTTCCTCGTAAGTAAAGTTGGTGAGACTTAGCAACTTTCTAAGATGGGTTTTGGTGGACTTTACAGCAGCTTCAGCCATGCCATTAAAGTGTGGGGAATAAGGAGGAGCAAAAACAAATTTAATGCCTTGCTGTGCCATTTCAGATGCAACATCAGAGTCAGTGACAATTCTTTTAAACTCATTATTAGCTGCAACAAAGTTCGTGCCGTTGTCTGATAATATGCTTTGAGGTTTACCCCGACGAGACGTGAAACGATTCAGAGCCGCAATGAAGCCTTCTTTTGTAAGGTCGGTGACGAGCTCCAAATGGACCGCCTTCGTTGCATGGCAAATGAAGATGCATAAATAAGACTTTGTAAGCTTACAACCGCGACCCTTTCGGTCAGCTATCAGCACTTCCCGACTTAAAAATATTGCACTCTTTTTGACACATCTCTGCTTGTGCACTAAGTAGTAAACATGTTAAAGCGTTATCTAATTCGTCACTAGAAAGCGAACCATGCAATTTGCAATTAGATTTTTTTTAATTATAAATGAATCTATTGATTTAAGCAATGATTCTTTGAAGATGATTGAAATTAGAGTTACTGTAAATTAATGACTGAATTATTGAATTATTAGTTGACTGATCAGAATTAATATTAGTGTCATTTTGATTAGTGAAATGACACACTACTTCAGGTAGATCGTGTTTTACGCTATTACAGGGCATATTAGGCCAGCTACTTTCGCAGCCTTGCAAGAAACTAGGGCCCGACCACCATAACGAGCATTCACCGATGGAATCGGCCCTCGCCCCGCGAGAAACAAGGTCTGCCGGATTGTCCTTCGATGGTACGTACCTCCACCGGTCTCCAGCAGTACTTTCCTGAATTTCAGCGACTCGATTACGTACAAAGGGTTGTAGTTGGTTTGGCAATATGTTAAGCCACCCTAATACGATCATCGAGTCGCTCCAAAATAGTCGCTTTACTATAGGCATAGTCAGGGATTCTATTACGGTAGTAGTTAGTACACAGTCCTGCACCTAATAGCGCTGCACACAGTCCTGCACCTAATAGCGCTGCACACAGTTCAAGGCGCGGAATGGTTACAGTCTTTATTGGTGCTACACGATTTTTGGACATGTTATGGTTTTTTTGTTTGAAACTTAATTCACATTCTCGTTCTTCTTGAGACAGGGCGTGCTTAGAAGAGATGGAGTCCAGCTCCCAAACCTTGTCAAATCTGGTTGTTCGATTGTGTGGGTATGATTACAAAAATGTGACCTTTTTTTACAAAACGAACGAAGCTGAGTAACTGGACCAGACACTATCCAACCAAATTTGGTGTCACATAGCTTAGGCATACGCTTGCCTAAATCAATCGTAGCACTGCCTATAACGCTCCAAAATATTTCTGCGCCTACTAAGATGTCAATGACAGATGGAATATTAAATGTTGGGTCACCTAAACGAAGGTTTGACGGAATAGGAATATTCTTCACATCAACATAAGAGGATGGCAAACGTTTCGTAATCTCAGGCAAAATTAGGCAGTCCAAATTAATCCTATAGTCACCATTAAAAGACTCAATATTTAGATTGCAAGACTGTGTACTGTAGGAAGACTGTTGGTTGATACCTGTGATTGTGGAGGTAGTTTTACGTCGTAACAAACCCAGTTTGGTGCAAAGGCTCTCCGTCATGAAGTTGGCAGTGCTGCCGTTGTCAAGCAGGACTCGAGCGTTGACTCGTTCACCGTTGTTGTTCACCACCTTCACAATAGCTGTGGACAGCAGTATATTGGGTGTACTAGTATGGTGTATAGTATCAGCTGATAAGACGACACTGTTTGAAGTATCGATTGGTAAGGCGACACTATTTGATGCTGAAGGCATGGGGTCTTGATAAGGGTGCTCAGTCGGTTCAACATGCAAGAGAGTATTGTGCCTGGATTTGCAATATTTACAACCAGCTAATCGACATTTCTTGGTTACATGACTCGAGCGCAAACAATTTAGACACACCTGTAATTCCTTAGCCTTTTGTATTCGTGATTCAGCAGGTAAACCTTTAAATAAATCACACGTATACAAATGATGATCGTTAGAACATAGAGGACATTTTAATTTGTTTTGTACCTTGTTACTATGTGATGTTTTATTTTCTAAGTTACTATTCTTTTCTTTGTGGGTAGTCTTGTTTTCTTTGGTACTTGAAATAATAAAACTTTTTTGTTTATTATATACACTAGTGCTCGACTTACTTTGATTTACCTCTAGTGTTTCTAAGAGTTGAGCCCTACCGTTAATAAATGAAATTAAATTTGACAAAGTTGGAGCTTCCGACAATGCATTGCGGTACTCTTCCCATTTTCGGTTTGTATTTAAATCTAATTTTCTAGACATCATAAATATTATAAGAGTATCCCAATACTCTGTCGGCTCCTTTAAGGTCTTAAGTGCCCGTATATTTTTATTTAAAACATCTATAAGACGTCGCAAAGAAGACGATGATTCATTCGTTATGGGTTCTACATCAAACAGAGCCTGCACATGATTATTAATTAAAAGGCGGTTGTTGTTGTAGCGATCACACAATAAGTCCCAAGCTACCACATAATTGTCACCCTTAAAATCAATGTTCTTGATTATTTCTGACGCACGATCCTTAAGGGATGCACGGAGATAGTGAAACTTATTAATGCCATCGATACAATCGCTGTTATGTATTAACGAAATGAAAGTATCCCTAAATTCTAGCCAGTGCTGGTAACTACCGTCAAATTGCGGTAAATCAATTTTCGGTAAGCGAACAAAGTTATTTTTAAACGATGCACCTGGTTTCGAGTCCATTATAGTGCCCGTCTCCGAACCCTCACGCTCAGCGCCGCTGGTCTGGAGCTGGCTGCGCGCCTTGGCGATCAACGAGTGGTACCGTTCTTCAATCTGATTTCGTTCCACGTACTCGTCTTCGGGGGTCGCCGACGCTAACTCGATTTCCATCTGTAATGCATCGAAAACATCGTATAAAGCTTCAAATTTGCTCAAGCGGCCTTCTAAATCAATCCGTTGTAGTTCGGATATGAGCTTTGAAGACGAAAGGACAGTGATGTACTTTTCAAAGTTGGTGAGCTTTGCTTTAATGCCACTGCGCTGTTTTACTAATTTATCGATATCCATGTTGCTCTTAAACTTGAGTATTGAAAAGACTTTAAAAACTTTTAAGACTTGAAATTAATTCGAAGCAAAAGTAACGGTTTATTTTAAAGCAAAAACGATCAAGCCAAGTAGCAAATTGTTGAGTAAATCAATTTAAAAAACACAGCCAGCTGACTCATTACCAGTCAGTTGCATAAAAAACAGTTAGGTCGGTAGCAAGCACAGCTGATGCGAGAACAAAGGAGGTGAGTCACCGTACGAAAAAAATAACGGTCGGCCGGTAAGGCGCACTGACTAATCGCGTTGTCTATACAACTAAATAGCCGGGTAAGACACGCGCGATAAAGCGATTGCGAATCACTAAAACACAGCTTGAATTAGACAGAATGCTAGCAACCAATTGTCTATCTCAAATAAAGGCGATGTAAGCGATAGTAGGAAAAGAAATTGATTTTGAAAACACACTATTTGTGAAATGGATGGAAAGGTAAATAATTGGAACGAACTCACAGAGGTCCTTAACCGTTTCACTAATTGACTTCTTCAGCTGCAACGGTGATTTTGCTGATCGATGACGGTCGACATTAAAATCCACTTCAACGGTTCACTTGAAGACTGCTTATTCTTGTTTACTCCTGGATGTTTCCCGGTAGAAGGACCATGTTCAGAAGCTCAGGGAGATTAATAAATAAAAGCGTGGACTGTATACTATTTAAATTATATTGGGAAATGACAAAGAATAGGTAGCGGTACAGTGATGGTGCCGCAAAGGGACTCAAGTGTCGTCCTAGCCGTGCGATCGTGAAGTGGCCCCCACCGCCGCCGCTCGCCGCTCGCCGCCGCGCGCAGGTCGTCTGCCCCGCGCCCGCGCCTCAGCCGCCGGTGACGTCAGTACACATGATCACGCGATGGATGCGTGAACAATCAGCATCACGAAATTCCTTAAAACAGTACCTACAACAACACTACAAACAACGCGACTGAGTTTCATTCAACGTGTGTGGAAGTTGAAACGAGTAGCTAACATGAATAACGATTCAGAATGCTGGGAATTTGATGTTCTCAATTCCGTACAGGGGTGCGTTCCTAATACCGGCTTTAAACTGAATCTAGGTGTCGTGAGAATTCCTAGAATTTCAATGAAAAACATACGTGTGACGGAATGAGAAAAAAACGAGTGATTTCAGATTTGCATGTTATAAAAAGTTGTGCGACATTAATGTTTGGCACTATGGTATAAATTATTTTCTTGTAAGTAAAGTTTTGCTAAAATGTGCCGGTCAAATTTAGAAAAATAGGAAGTTACTATATCACAAAGTGCATCAGCTGGTTATTGGGTTATGCTAGTAATATACAGATGAGTCAATGTTTCGGTCGTAAAAGATTACAAGGCACAGGACGACTCCAGCTGACTAAAGATACACCCAGTCAGCAAAATTAATAATATGGCTGAATGTCTGAGATGTAATTGAAAAGTCAAACATTGATCCTGAAACCTTGTGCTTGAGACGCGGAAACTCTTTTAACTTCCAGGCTATGACAGCATTCACTAAATCACAATACGAGTGCTACAAACATATCTGTGTAGGAATCGTATATCTTGTAAAGTAAGACGCATAATAATGGTCGCTGAATGGTCTGTCTCTGGCAGTTTAAACTCATTTAATTACGTAATAACTTAGCCAGGAGTCTAGGAAGTGTACTTGACAAAGCAATGTGTCTAACAAACGTTAGTGTTTGTAATATTACGTTCCCGACATTTCTCCCATTCTCGGTAATATTCGTCGGTGCTCCATTTGACTCGCATACTCGAGCAGACATTTTAGGAATTTGGTAGTTGGGTCTTGGACTACTGTTTGTACATTTAGGAACTTAATTCATCTGCCTAGCCTTTTTCCAACTATGTTGGGGTCGGCTTCCAGTCTTAACCGGATGCAGCTGAATACCAGTATTTTACATGGAGCGACTGCCTACCTGACCTCCACAACCCAGTTACTGGGTAATACGAAACACCTTGGTAAGACTGGTTGTCAGATTTTCGGGCTTCTGACACCGGTAACGACTGTCAAAGATCCGCGAATGACAGCCGGGACCAACGGCTTAACGTGCTTTCCGAGGCACGGAGGGGTATGTAGGTAAAGATGGTCACCCCTCCACAGACCAAGCGTAGCTTAAGCTGATCGATCGACCTGTGCGGCTGTAATTATTTCTTGTCTTACCAAGGGGTATCGTATTATCCAGTAACTGGGTTGTGGAGGTCAGTTAGGCAGTCGCTCCATGTAAAATACTGGTATTCAGCTGCATCCGGTTAGACTGGAAGCCGACCCTAACATAGTTGCGAAAAGGCTAGGTAGATGATGAGATGATGATGATAACGTTATAACGACAACGTGCACATATTTTAAGGATAATACTGTCACGAAAGTGCACAATGCAGATATGAATTCTTGACTTTCATTCTTGTATAATAAAAGCGACATTATTTGATTAAACAAGACGATGTAGGTAAGGCAGGTATATCTACAGTACCTACTAATTTTAATTTCAATTGCTCACATTTTCTTTTTTTTTTCCGTGGATATGGCTCGGTTATTCTTTTGTCGTTCAAATTAATTTTGCCTTTTTTTACTACATCATCGTTATTCGTCGTTCCTACGTCTTTAAACTATGAATTACAAGAGACATGGTGCCATTTCTGTGGTATGGTTTAAAGCAGACTAAAATTAGCTTCGTGCGTTATACGCCCATGTGACGGTAGCGAAACGGCCAAGCCTCATATTTTGACTAAGGTGTAGAGTTTGTGAAGTTAGGGCGTGTAGAGTTAGAAGCTTGGCTCTGCATGAGATCTGATAACTTTTTGGCAGTGCGAGCCATATGTGGTCTCGTCTTGGCAACATTTTACATAAAAATGTTTTTGGTGGGATTATAATGTCTGTAAGAAGGCATAAATAAGATAATTCATATAAGATAAGGCAGTTAGGCATTGGCAGTTTATATATTTATTTTATTACGCATTTTAAAGTTAACTGTTACGTAATCTGGAATTGTTACGTTCTAAGGCAGCTGTCAAAAAATTAATAACCTAGTGGACAGAGATTAAAGAGTAATTATGTGTTCTATAGAACACTAGGAGATTTCTTTTCCTCCACTGCGTGCATGAGACCTTAACAGGATTTTCTATTCTCATTTTAATTTATTAAGCAGATATCTTTTGCTTTAAAAACCATTAATTGAACTAAATTCAGTAGGTAAAATTATGCTTCATCGAATTTTATACTCTTGTGACGGTACACAATTACGTGTAGTAACGATAGCGATTAATTGCCATTTGGCCGCGGTTTATTGCTACGGAATTTATACGGAAGAGTTTGTAATTGACATCGAAAATAATTATGGTAGTACCTATTGGGTTAGGTTGATAGCGTTTCCCAATTTATGGCGTTTGGCGCTTGCTACCAGGGGGGCAATTCTCGTAATTTTAAAAACATTCACAGTCTGTTTCCCTACATTTTTGACAAGTTTTTGACATTTGTTTGTCGCTGAGATGAGACTGCGGCTAGATTTTGAACGTTTTACTTATGTTAATTACGAGAATTGGCCTTCTGTTTATATATTTGCGACAACAATTTAGCACGAAAACCTGAATTTTTTAGATCTCTAACTTTGTATGTTCTTTAATTAAAAATATAAAATCTTAACCTAGTTCTTTGGTACGACGACCATTGTAACTTGACCTACTGTTACGTAGCTCTACAACCTCCTCAAAGGCTCTGCAGCCGTGGTACATTAATCAAAGCCAGGCGGAAATTAATTATTAGCTAACGAGGATCGCAAGAGGTAGTGTGTCGTTGCTTTCTTAATTAAAAGAGCTTTGGATGACTTTTTATGTGACGTCACTTGCTGGCACGCACAGACAACGTCTTTTTCAAAGTGAATGAAAGTTTAAAAGGGATTTTGGTTTCAAAAAGAATGGTGGGGTTTTAGGATTTAAAGTAGAGCGGGATGCAAGATATGTACCAAAAAAAGAAAAAGAACCAGGCGTTCTCTACCACGACATTGAAGTGAGAAACATAAAGTACCCGATTCCGCAACCATTCTCCTATGACCGATTCGCCATTGGACTGTTCGTCGACGATCATTCATTTATTTCCGTTTCCCCGGCACTCTTTCACCTACGGACATTTCGCCGACAGAACATTTCATCTTCGCCCAGGCATTTTATCAACGGATGGCAGTTTACAAAATATCATAGATATCACACAATGGCATCAATTTTAGATAAAATTACGTATGCATTATAATCTGAACTTCTGAAGGCAGCTATGCGTAAGAATAAGTCAAAAGAAAAATAATTTAAAAACTTTTTAGGGAGACACCCCAGTTCAGTACACGTCGGTTATTCCGTTTATCCACCCCAAAAATTCACCTTAATGTGGATACGCGGTAACGCAGGTCCGAGAAACCACCCTAAGCCTACCTACTTATAAAATTCTGTCTATCCAACTAGGCCTAGGGTGTATTCTCGGACATAGGTTTCCGGGGTTGATTTTTTGGGGGTGGATAAACGGAATTACTCGTACTTCCTAAAATCCTAATGCTATAGGTACGAATTCAATCTACATTTTTGTCACATGTTCAAACCATCGAATCGTGGCCTGTCACTTTCATTATTTACGTCATGTATGCGCCATACATACAAGACAAGTGCAGTGTGCACAGTCCAATCACGGGTTTATTGAATCAATTCTATTTTTTTGTAAAAGTGCCTTCTATGTGCGTAATTGAAATAAATGATTTGACTTTGCTCTTGCTGGTGCGTCATGTTGTTGTATCCTCATCTATTTATAGCTACTGTCCACAGCTAAGCAAAGCACCTCCAATTACATGGGCCTGAGTTTGATCCTAGATTACTTTTATCCATGCATCACCTCCGATGTTCGTCACTGTGTTGTTTTTTTTTAAATTATATTTACTTGTTTATTTATGACCTCCAACATATACATAACATATACAGGGGGCCTAAAAAGCCCACTTTGGCAGAATCATAAAAGGATAACATAATGTACAGTTAACCGTTAAGTTAAACGCATTGGTGAAGTATTTTTCAGTTATTTTTTTTGTCTGTGCTATAATACCAATCAATCCGATCCAAATTCAATCCCAATCTCTTTGATTATACCTATGTAGTGCAGCGAAAAAAGAAAAACACGGACTGTCTTCGCCATATTACGATTCATAATATTATCCTTTTATGATTCTCCAAAGTGGCCTTTTTTTAGGCCCCCTGTTATCTACATAACACGTAGGTAATTAATGGGCAACATAAATGTGTTTGCCGATTCATGGTCTCTATTCAAGAACACGTCTGCCCCGACGACCATCGTTCTGAGGGTCAGCCCGTTGCCCCCTCAGCTTGGTTATCTAATGGGCTATTTTGACGACTTTGTTTCTCTGTTGGATTACTTGGTGCTTAGTGAAAATCCGGCTTCATTGTTAGTTAGAAACACGAGCCAGCAGTGATTTGTACCGTGTCGTAAAAACCGAAGCTTTACCCTCGTAAAGCTTCGGTTTTTCTTTATTTTTATTCTCTCCCCTTGCTTCAAGTTATGGCTTACTGATGGTTACGATTTTCATAAAATATCTTGTGTTACCTACTTTTGTATCGATATAAAATTAGGCCTTTGTAATTTTATGAAACAGGGATGTTGTCTGGTTTTATGGATTTTGGCTTCGAGTGCTGAAGTTACTTGGATAGGACTTGGATTCTTGTCAAACATATTTTTTTTGTATATTTCTCTCAAGCATTTCTTTTGTTATTTATTTGTATTTATTTCTCTTTCTTTCAGTTTTATGTTCTCAGTCAGTTAGAAGGTAGCCATTTGTTAAATAAACAATAAAACAAACAGTTTCAAGGCAATGTTTATTTTCTAAGCCTCAGGTGTGAGAGTCGCAGGTTGCCTACCATAAAATAAAGGTGGAAAAGTCCAAGTTTTACTCATATTCGTTAAAAATCCGCGCAAAAGCAATTTAAATCAAATACAAATCCGGAAAAGTCAGACGATCGTCATCCTTTCATTTAATAACAAGAGATTTATTTTTATTTTATCAACGTAAGGTTGAATGTCATTTAAACGCCATGAAACTTCGAGCCGAATCTCACCCAATCTCATGTAGGGGTCGTGTCAAAAATGCCTCTCGTAATCAAGGACGCCCCCTAATTGCGAACTGGACCAATTGCGAATTGGACTAATTGCGAACTGGACCAATTGAGAACTAGACCAATTACGAACTGGACCAATTGAGAATTGGACAGTTGGACATTTTGCGAATTGGACATAATGCGCCCAAAGGGTTTGTCTAAGTGATAGTTAGATAGTTTCAACCTTAGTAAAGTTTCAATTTACTGGGAATTGTTTTCAAAAGTGGTAAAGCAATTACTAGGCCAACTATAAAGTGCCTGGAACGCCTTTTTAAGTCGTTGCTAATGAGTGACTTACCTACCATGATGAAAATCACCCGCATAATAGTTCATAGGGACTATTATGGAGCCAATATTGTTTAAAAAAACTTTTCTGTGTGAAATTTTATTTAGGGCAAAATATAGCATTATCTATTACTTAAACTTTATAAAGTTTGCCTAGGTAATAAAAAATCAGCGTCCAATTATAAAAGTGGTCCCAAATTTTAGTCAACTTCACTAATTAAGAACCCAACCCTAATGTTGATACTATTTATTAAGAAAAATTTATGTCTCATTAAAAATTATTAAAAGAAAACCGGTTGTTTCTAAACTACGAAAAATTGTTGTAACAGGCTTGTTTACAAAGTTAATAGGGTACGGGAATTAAGGAAGGAAAAACCGGAAAAACCGTTCAGGCGGCAATTTCCTTCGCTATAGTTCGGCTAGTTTCGTGATTTACGAAGGTAAGTTTTCGTCGAGTAATTTATTGTATGTCTTTTATTAGACAGGGTTGATAAAGTACTGCTTTAAGTGATATCTATTTAGATATCACTTAAAGCAGTGGGCAAAATAGCAGTTTTATCTAATAATTCTTAAAATTTATGGGTAATACTTATGATAATCAAAATAAATGCAGATTTCGTATTGTAACTAATAGAGGGCGACGTTTAAGCTCATATGCAAAGTTAATTATATCTTTATTCAACTTCGGTCCTGTTAAATGAGTATAACTGTTTAAACTTTAATCTAATTTCATACGAATAGAGAATTTTTAGACTTTGGTTAGCAACGAAGCCTTCCAGTTTGCTTAGCCTAAGCCATAATCAGCCTAAAATGTTCCCACTGCTGGGACACAGGCCTCTCTGTTCTCTCTCTCTCTCCCCAGTTTGCTTTCTCATCATTATGAACAACTTTTACTATGGGACCAAATCTGAAATCGCGAAAAAAAAATCAGCTGCTCCCTACATTTTGACGAATGTTTAACAATAGCGAGGCTTTAATTTACTTCTGGTTTAATGGTTGAACAGGCCGAGCTTAAAATAATAATGTTTTTGCGAACCGATACAAAGAAAACTTACTTACTTATAACATTTATTAACAGTGTCTACCAATTTGATTGGAGTCAAAAAGTCACTTAGGTTAGTTGTCGCAAAACAATCAAGAAAGTATTCGTTCATAATCGTAGTACTTTAGGAGTTTTTTTTGGTGAAGTTATTAATCCAACACTATTACTTAAATACCTTACAACTAAATACATCGCGTGTTGGAAGTTCATGCCTTTCAGTATTTTATATTCAACATTTTTACGTCTCAAAAATAAGAGTGTATTTGTTTTATTGAGTGCAGAACCCCGTTTTGCTGTGGTTCCACTCAGCGGTTGAGTTTCAAAAATTCTAGTGCATTTTAGTTACAGCGTTTTCGGAACAGATTAATTATTAATGTTGCTACCTTCAACAGTCTTGGGGGCTTGTGGCTAAGTAATAACAGCCACACGGGTCGATCGGTCAGGTTAAACTACGCTTGCCGCGGTTGGCCCTTGATGGGTGACCATCTTTACATATCAAGACCCCTCCGTGCCTCAGAAAGCACGTTAAGCCGTTGGTCCCGGCTGTCATTCGTGGATCTTTAACAGTCGTTACGGGTTGTCAGAAGCCCTAAAGTCTGACAAGCAGTCTAACAAAGGGGTATCGTATTACCCAGTAACTGGGTTGTGGAGGTTAGATAGATGCTGGAGGGTCTCGACAGGGATCCCTACGGGAGGCCATACAGGGCGGCGCGCAACAAGCTGCGCCCCTTTGGTCCCCCGGTGGCCGAGACCCTGGAGCCCTCATTCCTGGATGGGGTGGTTCAGTCCCTGTTCCCATGCAGGGACAACTTCACCCCACCAGTGATGGACCCTCCGCGGGGGATGGCTCCGCCAGCTGAGGAGGAAGAGGAGGAAGAGGAGGCCCCTCCTGTCACGGAGTCGGAACTCAGCGCGGCGATTGTGCACATCCGCGCCAAGAAGACGGCTCCGGGCCCCGACGGTGTCCCGGCGAGGGTGGTGGCAATTGCCGCCACCCAAATGGAGGAGCGGTTTCGGGACCTCTTTAGCGCATGTCTTGCGTCTGGGAGGTTCCCGAAGCCGTGGAAGGAGGGGCAGTTGTGCCTCCTTCGCAAGGAGGGCCGCCCTGCAGACTCGCCCTCGGCATACCGACCCATCGTCCTGCTCGATGAGGTCGGCAAAATGTTCGAGGGGATAATCGCTGCCCGCCTAAAGAGCCACCTGCGGAATGTGGGGCCGGACTTGTCGGACGCTCAGTTCGGTTTTCGGGCTGAGCGTTCCACAGTGGACGCGCTGGCCCGCCTTAAGGGCCAGGTGAAGGATGCGATGCAGGCGGGGGACGGATTGTTGGCGGTGTCATTCGACATAGCCAACGCCTTCAATTCTGTTCCCCACAGCACCATCCTAGAGGCGCTCCGATTCCACGGGGTGCCTCAATACATGCGGCGTCTACTGGCCAGCTACCTGGAGGATCGGGCAATCGTCCTCGTGAACAGGGCTGGCCAAGTCCGGCGGTACGCAGTCAAGGCCGGCGTTCCACAGGGGTCAGTCGTGGGACCTCTCCTCTGGAACGTCGGCTACGACTGGCTCTTGCGGGGAACTCTCCTCCGAGGCACGAGTGTGGTCTGCTACGCGGATGACACTCTCCTCACCGCCCGGGGGGAGAGTTTCAGGGAGGCGGCCAACTTGGCCTCGGCGGGTGGATCCTTGGTCGCAGGGAGGATCCGCCGCCTAGGATTGACGGTGGCGCTGCACAAGACCGAGGCCGTGTTCTTCCACGGGCCTCGGCAGCGCCAACCACCAGACGCCCACATCTTTGTGGAGGGCGTCCGAATCGAGGTGAAGGCCCAGATGAAATATCTGGGCCTTGTACTCGACAGCAGGTGGCGTTTCGGCCCGCATTTTAGCGGGCTGTCGACGCGCCTGCTGAAGACTGCGGGCGCCCTCTCGTGGCTGCTCCCCAACTTGGGGAGGCCCAGCGCGAGATGCCGGCAACTCTACGCCGGCATCTTGAGGAGTATGGCCCTTTACGGGGCCCCTATTTGGGAAGACTCCCTCCATAGGAGGGAGAACGCCGCCGCATTGCGGGCCCCCCAAAGGGCCATAGCCCAGCGGGTGGCGAGGGCCTACCGCACGGTCGGCTTCTCCGCGGCATGTGCTCTGGCGGGCACTCCGCCTTGGGAACTCGAGGCGTGGGTGCTCGCCAGAGTGTATGAATGGACGGCGGGGCGGAGGGCGAGAGGAGAACGCCCAGCCCCGCAAGAGCGGGAGGCCGTCCGGCGGGAGGCGAAGGACGCAATAGTCGTCCACTGGACGCGGGACCTCGCCGCCGCAGTCTTCGGCCGCCGAACCCTCGACGCGATTGGGCCGGTCCTGCGAGACTGGCTCGAGCGGTCGCACGGGTTCCTCTCCTTCCGTCTGGTGCAGGTGCTGTCCGGACACGGTTGCTTCGGATCGTACCTGCACCGTATCGGGCGGGAGGAGACGCCGTCGTGTCACGACTGTGGCGCGGCGGAGGACACGGCGCAGCACACTCTCGAGGTGTGCCCGTCGTGGTCCGAGCCGCGCCGCAGTCTCACCGCGGCGATCGGAACGGACCTCTCGCTCCCCGGCTTGGTCAACGCCATGCTAGGGGATGAGGGGTCCTGGGCGGCAGTCGCCTCCTTCTGCGAATACGTCATGTCCCAGAAGGAGGCGGCGGAGCGCGTGCGGGAGGAAGACCCTCTCGCGGCGCCGCTCCGAAGGCGGAGGAGGGGTCGAAGAAGACGTCAGTATGACAGTCATCTCCGACTCCTCCCAGGTGGAAGCCAGCAGGCGACGGGTGCGGGGGCACCCTCGCCTGTATTGCACAGGCTTCCACCAGTGCCGGACGGGAATGGCCAGGTGTTCCCGGCCATTCCCGTAGCCCCCCAGACGGGGGGACATGCGGGGCCCGCCAGCTAGGCGGGCATGCGCCGGGGGGTTGTGGATGCAAAGGCTGAGCCGGACTCCCATGACCTCCCCATCAAGGCGATGAGGGAACACCGCTGAGTTTTAGTGGGTATACTGCCACCCTGACAGGGAGTCCCACATACTCCGTCTCTTCCCCCGACGAGCGGAGATGCGTAACGTCATTTCTCAGCGAAAAAAAAAAAAAAAAAAAAAAAAAAAAAAAAAAAAAAAAAAAAAGGCAGTCGCTCCATGTAAAATACTGGTACTCAGCTGCATCTGGTTGAACTGGAAGCCGACCCCAACATAGTTGGGAAGAGGTTAGGTAGATGATGACCTTCAACAGTCTTGAATGTGTATTGTCAGTTCAGTCACCCAGTCACACTCAGTACCCTCAACTAAAAATAAATGCATCATCATCGTCCACAGCGCGACTTCACACACTCCTACGGGGCAATTGCGTAACACTGTATCAATCGGAATCGGTTTCATTTTGACAGTTCAACAACATTGATTGCGTTATTTACGTGTTGAGCAGTAAAATTTTTCGAACTTATAAAGCAATGGATTAGCAATTTGCTTCAAAATGATTCGGATTCCGGTGTGTTACGTAGTTAAGGTGCTGGGCATGGACCTCTCTTTGCTTGTCCCCACGCTCCTGTGCTAACCTCAATAAAAAATCCCAACAAAATATGTATATCAATATTGTAAGTATAAACTTTCTAGACTATTTATAATTACTTTGCCTATCCTACTAATTGGCCACTCCACTCAATTATACTTGATCGCTAGGCGAGACTCATTACAAGTTTTGTAATAAGTTGGTTATTGCGGATAGCTGTCCGCTGAACCGGACTGAAGTAGGTACTTATTTAAAATTATAAAATAACTAGCTGTGCCCCGCGGTTTCACCTGCATAAGTGTCGATCCCGTGGGAATTTCGGTATAAAAAGTAGCCTATATGTTAATCCAGGGTGATAGCTACCTCCATTCAAAATTTTATCTAAATTGGCCGAGCCGTTTGAGCGTGAAGAAGTAACAAACATATGAACACACACTCACAAACTTTCGCCTTTATACTCGTAATATTAGTGTGAAGTGTGACAATAGAACTTTGCTTATATTCGACATTGCCCTGCACGTGTATATTTTAATAGATTCTTAAACGTGTATATTTTAATACCTATGATCATAAAAGCCTGTTTGAGTGTGCACCCACAGCAGATTAGATTTTTTAAATAAATTACACCTAATTAGAATAAAAAATGCAAACTCTCGGTAACCTTTTCGCGAAAAAGATGCTACATCTCGT
The DNA here is from genome assembly GCA_948474745.1 of Oligia latruncula. Classification (NCBI taxonomy): domain Eukaryota; kingdom Metazoa; phylum Arthropoda; class Insecta; order Lepidoptera; family Noctuidae; genus Oligia; species Oligia latruncula. The sequence continues at coordinate 15,939,402 of OX419695.1, read as the reverse complement.
TAACTATGCCTAATTTCAACTCAATGGTAACAAAAGATTCAGTGAAAACAAGGCCGTAACACAGATGCACAAACAACAGTTGTACTCAATATTTTACCCTCAGGTTCCCATTTTTATTATTAAAAGCATTTTTATAGGGAAAACTTACCTACACGTTGATTGCATTTATTCATGGCATTTACTATAGGTACGATTGTACCTCCGTGCCTTAAAAGTATATAAAACTGAACCTTCCGAACCATGTCTGGCTTTAAAACCAAAACGTTTTGCTTCCGATTGATTTAGATTCGAGTCCATAGTTTAAGCTGCTGCAATTTTTATGTTTATGAAGTAACGAAGTCCACTGATACAACACAAACAATCTGATTAAATAAATTGTTTTTGCACCACCAGACCTCTTACGGCTTATTTTCCAGGAACTAAATTCTAGCTCTCTTTCACACAGACACGAATTTATATAACGTTTGAAATAAGTACGAAATATTATTAAAATACCCAGGTGAACATATTTCACGACTAAGAGCACTTTACTGGCACCTAAATGTTCCTCTTTTCAGGGATATTTTACTGAAAATATTATATAGTTTAAAATATGGCAGTGCTGCACCAAATAACATTTCGCGTGATTCGTTATACATACATCGCGTAGCATTGTCTACGACGTGCTACGAGATATCGTAGCCGCAACGAAAGATCGTAGACCAGCGTCACACAGAAATAAATCGTTTCCTAGGCTGTGCAAGAGTTTTCTCGGACGAAAATATAGGTAGACCCTATTTCTCGTGGGCATTGTTAAAGATGAAACGGAATCTACAAGTGATTGGGCAGTAACTACCTACCATCTAGAGCAGTGGTGGCCCAGTGGTAACGGCCGCGACTTACGAGTTGTAGGTCGTAGGTTCGAACCCAGACAGGCGCTTTACTTTGTGTAAATTATTTCATCACCACTGCTCTAAAAACGGTGAAGGAAAACATCGTGAGGAAACCGGCATGTCCTAGAACCAAAAATTCGAAGACATGCGGCATCTGCCAACCCGCACTGGGCCCGCGTGGTGGATTACGGCCTACTCCCTCTCACCGAGAGGAGGCCAGTGTCCCAGCAGTGGGATTATAGGCTGATTATGTACCTACCTATCTTGGTTTTTTGGAAATAGAGCTAGTCGTCCGTCCACTCTACGTAGTACGGATGTGTACGGAGAGGTTTGCAAAGTTAGCTACGCCGTTCATTTGATTGCCAGCCACGCGTTTTGACGAATCCTGACGTGAGTTGTATCGTTTATGCGGCCTACGTTTTCAAACACAGCGATCAAGTAAGGTATCAGAGGTAAACCAAAATCAATCTACATCCTCCTAAAATGGTAAACATAAGCTTGCTAATTCAAACAACGACGTGTGACGGTAGTCGCAAAGCAAAAATGTAATATCCGTTCCATATTACATTTTTGCTTTACAAAACACGGACACGATGCGTTGGCCGTATTCCAGAGTAGGTATTGGGAAATTCTGGCCTTAAAGCGTGCAGCGTGGTGCTAAAGTGCTCGTAAGTGAAATGGGGGTGGGCAGATGACCTGGGAAGGGAAAATTTATGACGATCGGATACGCGTGAGGTGTTACGTGTTTTTGCCACTCTACATAATAATTTAAAAGTACTCCGTAAGCATATGTGAACGGAGTGTTATTGGAAGACTGAAATATATGTTTTTCATTGAAACATTTTATGTGTCTGTATGCATTCATGTTTTTTTTATTAGTTACTCACGAAAGAAGTGGTCACAGTTCGCATTGAATCTTGTGTTACGCGCCAATGACAGGACAGCTATTTGGAATGCGGTTAATGGTGAAAATAGTCAAATCCATCTGCGGCACGTTGTGTAATGTCGGTCACAAAATATCTGCATCAAAAGAGCTAAAGATTTGCGGATTGGCAAGTCCTAGCATTCTTGTTTAACCGTTCAGAACTTTATGGGCTGTAGCTTTGAACTGCGTTCGTTAAACATGAAAATTTATTCCTGACGAACTTTTTGTAAACACGGTACACCTGGCTCACTTATCGGGGACATACCAAGCTGTGTCTAAAATGTGTTATGAAAGTAATATCTACGTTAACTTAAAATCATGCCCGATATATTAAGCCACCTCAATCCGGCTAAACTACAGTAATTAGTCAACTAGACATTTATGTATGCGGAGGTGTGGTTCCGTCGAAAGTTGTCGAGATCTAATCAATCTCGCTGGAAGGGCTGATAAAGTAATAGTAACAGGTGCCTCCGATCTGTTACTATGATTAATACTGCTATGTTGGTTGTGATTGTGGAAACGGATCAAGTGTGGACATGGAAACGGCCTGTATTTGTTAAAGATAACAATGATAGTCTTTGGGCCAACAGATTTCAAAGCGATGCAAACACATTGCAAAGGTAAACCGTCAGGTGTTTTGGTATTTTATAAAGGCACGCTTTGATCTGAGGAAGCTCGAGACTTTTCCTTGCGGCGTGTAGACCTCTGTGTCGACCATTAGCCTTCCAGGTTTTGGGAGCATAATATACGGGTATCTCAATAGTTACCTATCTGCTGTTAAATCTCAAATTGCCTGCTGTGATTCATAGACCGACATTATAACAAAAAAATATTAAAGTTGATAGATAACATAGCGCAAGGGGCTTACAGGACCTAAAGAAAAAAAACACAAGTTTTAGAAACAATAAAAGTATATGATCGACTATAGTAAACAAAATCAGAAAAATATAGGATATTCTTCAGGATATACCTATGCTAGGTAGATAGTGTATTGAAAACAAAATACAACTAATTTGATACAATAGAAAAAAAATCATGAAGATACCTCTAAAAACTTTATTTTTACAATAAAAACCATATCTACTAATACATACAATCATTCTGATTTTTTGTCAGATTATTCTACAAGCAACATACTAAAATACTTTTAATTTTTTAGTCCAAAAAATATTTTTTTTGTAATGAAATAATTTCTTCATATTTTGCAATAAATTACCAGCGTTGTGTCATTGCGCTTCTCTTTCTTTTCTATGCAGTCCGACAGTGACCGCGCTTTAGGTCATGTAAGCTCCTTAATAGATTCAATAAAATCGTGACAAACGATCCTTATCTTTGAATACCATCTGAATAGGTAGGTACCCTAAAATTAAATAATCTGGCCAGTACTTAAAGTACTCTACGTATTGTATGTACGTTTCCATGTCTATTATATTCTCGATCCAATTAAATATGAGAGGAAAGTAACGAGAGAAAATATAATTGATACCAATTCAAATGCTGGTACAGTCAACAGCAAAAGTAGATGATCAAAATCAGAAAATCAATACTAATGAACGGAGTTCGCGTCAGAGCTGTGTCGTCGCGTCGAAGTGATTCAAAAGTATGTGATTGTAAAATATACCAAAAATTTACTACTAGTACAGCTGCCATATATTCGTGATCAGTTTTGACTCCGTACAATATAATCTTGTTCCGTATTTTTTTATGAACGAGACTATCGTACGTTTTTGAAACAGCCGGCATGTTATACCTACATGGCTGTTGACGTCGAATTAATTCATTTTAAACTTTAGGGAATTTGTAATCCGGTCTTATCGTATTAACTCAGGCGTTCCATTACATTGTAACTTGAATATGAAAAACTTGACTCATTTTAATTATGTTTTTAATTTCGTACTTGTTATAAGAAACTACGTTATTGGTGTCTGAGCTACTTGTATCTTGATCTAAATCTACTAACATAAGTAATAAAATAAAGGCCGTATTTTATAAAATAGTAAAAAAGTAAAATTCTAATAAAGTCGGTTGATACGAGGGACTGTGTATTGTTCCTTTAAACTACCGAAATAGGACATAGGTACTATAAAAAGTTGCTTTTTAATACTGATATGGTTAAGATATCAGACCATTTTGTTTCAGAATATTGGTATTCATTTAGGGATTCAGTTTATGTAAATATATATTAGGTTCGTATTTGGCAGTCGAATAGTTTGTAAACTAACAAAACCACTTGGTTAAGTGAAGCTGTTCCCCACTTGTTCCGTTCGGTAGTTGAGAACTTAAATCACATAGCATTGAGCACATAGACAATGTGATTAAAGTTAGTTCAATATCTACTTTTTAAACAAAATAATTCTGGATGAACTATTTAACAGTATAAAGGCTATGTATTTAACAAGCTTTAGAGTATCTTTTATACGACTACAGTAATTAGCATTAGAATTAAAATTATCACAACCAATTTACAGATCAAACTAGTCTACAATGAAATTCAACATCCCGCTGAGAAAAGTCAATGTCTAGATGAAGATGTTTCCCTTTTTTTGAAATGAGGTTTTAATGATTGTAATCAACTAAAAGAAAAAAAGACACCGGCCGTTTCTTCATAAAACATGCTAAGATGCCATTTGACTAGCTTTTTTTAAATATATTTTTTTGTTTAGCTAATGGCTACCGCCAATTGTTTTTACGGAATAAACCAGTATTTTGTTAATGTCAAGTTGGATTGTCAAATGAGTTTTTATTTTAATGATTAAAACTATTTAAAGTATCAAAATTACAAGCGAATAGCGCATTAGAACTAGGAATAGAATAGCAGAATCCAGAGCATACAAGAGTAATAATATAAACCTAGAAAGCACTATCTGAAAGTGAAAAGCCCCTCTACAGTTGTATCGAACGACAGGTTTGCTTTTTTCCATAACCGTTGGGAAAAAGCGGTGAATGCAATTTCTCTTAGCGAGCGATATTAAACCGTTGCAGGGAGACAAAAGCTGCAACTAGCTATTTGTAGTTTTTAAACACAATGGTGCTGGTTGGCCTTTTTGCGTACACAATGGCCCATTCTCAGCCACTTCGACTTCCATTTGCAGGTATACAGGCCAATAAATAAAATCTGACAACCGTATAAACTAGATTTGTTTAAGATATATTAAAATGTTGAAGAAGAAAATTAATGTTTGATTGCTTGTAAGGTGCTTTTTACTGAACCTTGTTAGGCAGAGGGCTGAAAACCCTCTGCCTAACAAAGTCAAGGCAAGTGAAACTAAAGAATTTTTTTACCAGTGTCATTGTTTCAATGCAGGGACTGCATTGAAACAATGACACTGGTAAAAAAATATTTTTGTTATTAATTCACTATCATCTGGTTTATTTATAAATAAACTGCTTATTAAGCTTTGTCAGAAAACAAAAGCAATTTTTATGGAAATAAATGCCTTATATACATACTGCATAGGTTATATTTGTGAATTTTAATTAGAGGGTTCCATATTCTGTAAATATCAGAGAATGACATCATGAAGAATATTTATCTTACATAATAAATAGGCACAATAGACAACAGAAATGGTAAATGGAATGACCTCCATATCATGAAATCTTGGGGTGGCGCTGCTTGTCAAGGCAAACGTCAGAATAATACAATATCAAATTCAGTATCTTTTTTAATTTAGTTCCATTTTTCGCCGCATGTCTAGTTACACTGGATATATTATGTTGAGTGTTGTATTGAGTGTAATATGGGTAGGGATTATTTCGCCCACTCCTGTATGTGTATATAAATGAACATGTTTATGCTTTTCAAGCTCAAGAACAGTATCTAACACAACATAGGAAACGTTTTGATGATTGTAACTGTGTATGAAGATATTAAAGGTTACCTCTTCCCTCAGGCAGTCTGTTAAGTGAATCTTGATGTAGTTAAATTAAATTCTGAATGTAGGTACCAAGAAGGAGGTTCGATATTAAACATAATGAAACGTCTCAGTTGCTTTCTATGTAATCTAAATGAGATCTAAAGTTAAGGTTTTCCTATACGAGGCCAATTATTTTTTCTTAGGTAGATTTCAAACTTAATAATAAACTTTCTAATAGCACACGCTCACGAAAAACAACAAACTAACAAATATACACAAACAGAACAGATCTTACTAATAAATATTGACCACACAACCCTGGACCCGACTCAAAGTGTTGGAATCACACACACGCTCAAGTCGAGCACACTTATTGGCGGGCATTTGTCGTCCTATATTGGCGGGAACCCTCGAGATCTCAATTCTTGACTCTTGTCTAAGAACAAAGAGCCTTTGACGAATGAGCGAAGATTTAGCGTAATTCTAGTGTGACATTGTGATTTATATCTGTGATCAGTGACGATTTCTTACGGTAAAAAGGATGTAAAAAAGTGCATGGGAGAAGTAAGAATATAACGTTAACGTAACCTAAAATAATAGTCTATCTAAGCATTTTCACATCTAAGTATGGGCTGATGTTTCAATAATTTGACAATTTTATTCGAGGAATAATTTTCAAATTTTGACAGTTCTGTCATACAAATACAAAAATTGTCAAACGTCAATTTTATTCCTCGAATAAAACTTATCTGGCGATGAAAAAATCAACCCTTGGTAAAATTCGGAATCGTCCACATTATTTAACATTACTAACTTCTCTATAGAAAAACATGTTATATAACTATGTTTAATAACATGTTATGTTACACAGTGTGGACGCACCTTTAGGTGAAATATATGCAACAAACAAAATAACCAGAAAACCATTTTGCAAACAACAATAGTTTCTAAACATTTTACAAAATGTAAATGAAAGTTACGACATATTTGCCATAAGAACAAATAGGAGCGTAGTCGCACCAGCACAGCCATTACGACATCGGAAAAACAAACCATGCGTTCGAATTTTGAAAACAACTGAATTCAATGATTTCAAAAGTAAGGATACGCCCGTCTGAACATTTTACATAGAAGTTCTTCGTTCGAAGTTCGCGCGCACCACTGTCAACTGAGTCGCGTTGGCCCTAAAACCGTCATTTTAGGGCCAGCGGGTTGGTGCCATTTAGTCGCGCCGTTAGCCCGGTCCTTACGCTAGTAATATATTATGTCAATGACTGAATTACTGAAGCTATCCACGTTCGAATTTGAATGTAAAATGGCACGTTCCATGCATTTCGGGTCCAACGTCCGAAGTCCGAATGTTTCAATTTCGAGACATTTAAGGACGTTGAGCGTAGGACGCGAACCCTTTCCTCGTAAAGTCCTCTTAGATTGAGTTGCATCGTCACTGGCGAGTAACTAAACGACTCTCTACGTCCAAGTTATTCGTAACATGTTGCCAGTCACCAGTAAAAATGCAAATTCATGGAACAAGGCACTCTTGAAGTTGTTTGTTTCGACTCGTTCCACATCGTACAAATGTATGAATGTAAAGAATATTTCAGTACATTCTGATGGATAGGCTTTATGCAGCCTTACTACGGTTAAAGCCAAAATGGCGGGGCACCTGCTTTACCGGATTTGAGGATTATTTGGGCAATTTGTCAAAGTTTATGGTAAAGTAACCAAAAAATTCGGGGGCATTACGTTTTGCATAATTCGGTAATCTTGGTTTGGACTAGGGCCTTGAGAAAAACGGGAACCTGTGTTATTATTTTAGTTTTGATTAAACTTAAGCATTAAAAACTTTTTAATAACACTTATGCAATATACAAGGTCAAATTAAATTAGCTAGCGAAACTCCGCTGACGTGATGGATAACGATTACTAAACAGGAAAAAACAAAAAAAAAAATGATTTGACGCTATATTTTTTTTGGGGTCAACGACCTTGTGTAGTGTTGTTAAATGAAATATCAGTTTTAAACAGCATTTTTTTGTATCAACTGATCAAACGTGATTAGTATCGATACATAAACACGTCAAAACAAAAATAACTGATATTTTTTAACTCATACTTCGAACTACACTACCAGCGTTCGCTCAGCCCAAAAAACCTCACCAAATATTTTTTTGTTTGTTTTATTTTGTTTAGTTATTGAACCCATCACGTCTATCGAGTTTCGCTAGCTTATTTAATTTGACCTTATATAAACAACAACAAAATAAATGGTATTAATTATTTATAATGACTGGTCATGACGTAAATGGCGCACTCAAACATCGTCCAAACGATGTCTAGTGTCTATTCATCCCAATTAATACGTCACAGAATACAGGATGAAACCTTCGCAGACAGGCTGACCTTTGTGGGTATTTCCTAAGAAGTATAAGTACAATACGACCGACGTAACTTGGCGGGCCTGAACTTTGCGCAGAAGGCAGCGCCGTAAGATTTTTTAGGAACCAAATGGTGACATGAGGCGAGTACGAGTGAGAGAACATGCGCGAAAGTTCTTAGTGCCTATGTTCAGGCCCGCCAAGTTACGTCTGTCGTATTGTACCTAAGTGTATATTATGTTGTTCTGTCCCGTATTATCTTGTAAGCAGGACTCGGAAACCGGTTGAAATTCTTAACCGGTTACGGTCATTGACCCCAAACCGAAATCGATTTAGGTTAAGGTTTGCATTTTACCGGTTTTTACCGGTTTATACGGGAAACCGGTTTTTCATGAATTTTGGTTTTGGTAGTGGAAATTATCCGGTTAAAACCAAGTTTGAACCCCCTCTCCCGGCCCCCGCCACTCTCGCGAGCACGGTCTGGACGTTGCGATATAATTTAGTTACAAAATTTTATTATGGAATTAACCGGTTAATTTGGGTGTCAAAACCGTTTGTGCTTAAGTAACCGGTAACCTTTATCATTTGGGTTTCATAAGAACAGTTCACTTGTTTAACCGGTTAATGAAGGAACGATATATTTACCGGTACCGGTAAAATGGGGTTACATTGATTAATCATGAAATAAAACTGACTGTAACTTCTTCAGTTATTTATAAAAAAATACAAAAAAAATACTGTAATGGCGACTCATGGTTTTTTATTGATAAAATTATTTATTTAATTTTTACGCCCTGTAGGTTCCGAGAAAAAAAACATTAAGTGGCTTATCATCTTTATACTTGATATGGGGTCGTTTTGATTGCCCCCGTTTTTTGTATGTAATAAGAAAGTAGCCCCTAACAGGAAATAAAAACAAAAATAAAAAAAAAATTTCACTCATTACTTTTTGTAATTAGTATCACTCATTAGTAATCATCAAAGACACCCCGCTATTCAAATGTCACCCCATTTTACGGTACTTACCTAATCGAAATTAACCGCTCTTTTTAAACCGGTTCAGAGCCCTGCTTGTAAGTATCACTTTGCCCTCAGCTCGTAATTGGTCAGACATGCTAAGCCCTAATAGGCGTTGATAAAAAATAGTTTTATGACCTTATGAGCTTTAGGAGAAGTATTTGCTGAAATACTGATATACAGACCATGAAGTAACTTTGGTAGGGGACAATTGTGCAAGTCCATTATAAGGTCTAGTAATCTAGTTAGGTACATCATCATCATCTGCAGAGCCGTTTCCCAACTATGTTAGGGTCAGCTTCCAGTCTAACCGGTTGCAGCTGAATACTAGTATTTTACATGGAGCAACTGCCTATCTGAGCTCCACAACCCAGTTACTGGGTAATACGACACCCCTTGGTAAGACTGGTTGTCAGACTTTCGGGCTTCTGACGACCCGTAACAACTGCCAGAGAATGACAGCCAGAACCAACGGCTTAACGTGCTTTCCGAGGCACGGAGGAGTCTTGGTATGTGGAAATGGTCACCCATCCACAGGACCAATCGCGGCAAGAGTAGCTTAACCTGATCAATCGACCCGTGCGGCTGTTATTACTTAGCCACAAGGTCTAGTTACATTATCGTTGTTTATTACAACCCATGCGTGAAGTTCGATGATAGTCTATTGTATCGTATCGTATATCTGCCCAGTATTTCGCTCTAGTTATTTATACATTGTTTAATTGTTAACTGTTGGTACTTACGTATATGTCTCGTCGCTCGCTTGGTATCAGACAATCCTGCCGGTCGATTCTGTAAAAATCTCACCGTGAAAACTTAGGTGAAGTGAGTTTGTTTTTGCTAGGAATTGACACTATTGACAGCTCACTCCACGCTCACTTCACCTAAGTTTTCACGGTGAGATGGTTACAGAATCGCACTGCTGTCCCTACTTCACCCAACGGAATATGTAATGATACGACAAAAGTCACTTTGAAATAACGTATAGAGAAGTTTTTTAAAATCTTACTACATAAAATAAAACAGTAACGAAAGAAAAACTGTACATTGAGAATTTTCGAGAAAAAATAAGTGGCTTTTGTTAGAAAAACGTAACTGCAGTGCGATTCTGTAACCATCTCACCGTGAAAACTTAGGTGAAGTGAGCTGTCAATAGTGCCAATTCCTAGCAAAAACAAACTCACTTCACCTTAGTTTTCACGGTGAGATTTTAACAGAATCGACCGGCTGATGACAAAAAGTGACTTTTTAGAACTTTTGACTGTTTGTCTGTGTGTATGGTACGGCTTCACGCCAAAACTACAGGATAGATTGAATTGAAATTCAGCAAAAATGTTCTTTGTAAACCAAGGAAGGCTTTAGGCTACATACAAAATATGCGCGACATAAATGGCAATTTATGCCAACTTCTAAGTCAACGTCTTAGAGGCTCAATTTTATTATTATCACGCCGTATGTTATGGGAGGTAAGCCATATTGATTTTAAAAGGTTTTTGTTCGTAATTGAATGCACAAAATTTCATGTTATTTATTTAGTTAATAAAAATTTAACTCTGGGAACATACTAAACACGCTATTTTTATAAAGGAGCGGGGCAGTAATATTATAAATTGCAAGGGAATAGCTATTCAACAATATGTCAACGGGGAATTTAGCGGTAAGGTCAGGCGACCGTTTACCGCACTAAATGGTGCGAGTTCAAATCAAATAATATTGTTTTAAAAAATCGTAAAATTTTTTTTTTTTAGTTTTGCATTTTTAATGTGCATTAGGAACGATACTGTTATGAAATCTGAGAACTTAACATGTCCTATTTAATTGTATGGAGAGTTTCACACCAATATTACTAAACAGATTGATTGGTGGTACAACAAGCTACACTACACTACACAAGTCAAACTTTTGGTTCTAAGTTATATCTTACCAAGCACATTAGTTTTAGTTCCTCTATCGGTCAAGAGATGGCGCTGACATAAAACTGCAATATTCTATACCGCAGTGCACAGGTTTAAATTTCTCTGACGAATATAGGCCTCGCCGATGAAAAATTAAAAACATGATGGTACGGAACGGAACCCTCGGTGCGCGAGTCCGACTCGCTCTTGACCGGTTTTTTTTATAAATCCCGAACCAGACCAATTCAAATAAACTCTTTTCTCAAGCCGTCAGCAGAATAGTTTCAACCGTTGTTTCTGCTCTAACTCAGTTTGTATAACTTGTAACTTTGTCGTCGACGTCACAAACTTCAGTGCTCGGATTACGTCTTGGTGTTGCCACTTTAATATGAGTTCGTTATAAACTATTTGGGGCTTGTAACGTGGGCACTAACAGTACCTACATTGCCATAGTTTTTATGAGTGGCAAATTGAGGTGACATTTCTCTTATTGACAGGACAAGCCGTAACCCGGTGAGATATCCCATCGGAAATCATTACGAACTTCAATAATAAACTTTTATCCCCTATTTAAATCCTTTAGGGGGATGAATTTTCAAAAATCTCCTTTTACTTTCGTTATAATGTAGGTTAGGTACACTATAAAATTTCATGTTTTACGACTCGGTGGTTTCGGTGGTGGTTGTGGTCGGTGGTGGTGTGCGTTATGTGTCAGTGAATTAAAGATTTCTATTAAGTAGATTATACTTGCAACAAGAAATGACACTGAAAGAAGGGCACTTTTTGAAATCGCATAAAACAAACTTGTGAAATTAATACAAATTGATTTTTTTCAGAGGAAATGTCAACCGTACACAATCTTTGCTTAACTTGAATAAAGACGTTCAGACTTTGACGTTTGCATCAATCAAGTCTGATCGCATCAATAAAAAAAAAAAACGTCTAAAATCCAAAAATAATAATTAAATAATACATGAGAAATAGAACATAAGTAGGTAGGTATTAGTATAATTTAAAATCTCTCGTACAATCTAAATTATAATGTTAATCTCATAATACGCGACGCTAAAATTCAGAACGTCAGACAAACAGTTATGTCATTAGAGGTACTGTGAGACTGGAGTCGGTTCTAATCCTGTCTGCTTATGTCGTGTTCACATATAATTTATATTATGTATACAAGACCTTGTAAAACATTTTAAAAGAGTAACGGTGGAGTTTCTTGCCCATTCTTCTCCATACGAAAACTACCTTTTGAAATGGGCGACTAGAATCATTTCTATTTAGTTTTTTTTTGACGTTCAAAAGTGCCTTTAATGTGCCTATTTGAAATAAATGATTTGACTTTGACTTTATGAGAGGAATTATCCATGCTCTTATCTTTCACGGAATTGGATACTAAGTAGGTTAGCTAGTTGCTTTGTTTTTGCAGGGATGTTCCATGTTCAGAAATAAATGTCCTAGCACCGTTATTTTCTCCATGCATGTCATATTCTTAATCATCTGTGGATGACATTAACACAGACTGAACCACATTATATTGTAGTCTTTGGACCATAGCTTTGGACTGAACGCATGTCACCACGAATCCACGATGCATGTCACCTAACATAAAATTATGCATTTTCTCCCCAAAGAATTAGGACTTTATCTTTTGTGGCTGGCCGATATAAATATTCCTGCTCATATTGTTCAAAGACTGCCAGGACATTTATAGGTTTACTCTTTACGTGAGTATATCTGTATCTATCTATTCGTTTTATCCATTCTAAAAAAACTAACTTCCGTTTAAAGGGAACCGTATAGCTCTTACTTCAACGTTTAAGATTTCCAATAACTCCAGCTAACGGTAACCGAACGCTTTACATATTGTAACGCTTTACATATGTATGTAAGGAAATCTATCTGTAACGCAATATCGACATTCAAGTTGGTCGATTGATAAAATGTTGGAGTGTAAATTGAGTAGAATTTCTAGATTCTGAGCTGATCTTCCTATGAAATATACATAATCTAATCATCATCAGCCTACAGCAGTCCACTGCTGGACATGAACCTCTCCTATTGCACGCCATTCAATCCGATTTTCGGCAACTCTCATCCAGCTGCTACCAGCCATCCTGCGAAGGTCGTCGCTCCACCTAGCCTGAGGGCATCACCTTACGTTTACCGATTCGCGATCACCACTCAGGAACACTTCTACCCCAACGGTCATCGGTTTATATTTCGATATACTGCTGTATCGAAATATAATATTTTCTATAAGTTTTCTACAGACTTTTCGCCCAAATCTTAGGTGGATTGAGTAATAAATCTATGAACCTCAATCGAGCCAATGAATTGTGTGGGAATAAAATACGTTGTAACCGTGTCTGACTTCCTAATCACAGAGACCGAATGTTTTCTTGTTGTTTTCGTAAAAAATAACTTTTTGACTTAAAATATTTATTTTAATTACGATTTATATTTCACTTACGTCTCTTTCTCATGTGGGTTGACAGAAACTTAAAGACGTATCTGCTACGATCCTTAGATACGCTTTTTAAAAGAAAGAACGAAATATTTGTTACAGAAACACGTGCATATACACGAGCACGTGTACGCACGTGTTTTAAATATCTATTTTAAAATAATGCTCCAAAAGATCAGTTTGAGCCTAGAAACCGCAACTTAAACCTAAACCCTTTTATTACAAAATGTAGTTGAATTATAATTGCTTTGGTAAGCAACAATTTCATCACCACTGCTCTCAAAACGGTGAAGGAAAACACTGAGGAAACCGGCATGTCATAGAACCAAAAATTCGAAGACATGTGACATCTACCAACCCGCATTGGGCCCGCGTGGTAGATTATACCCCACTCCCTTTCGAAGAGAGGAGGACTATGTCTCAGCGGTGGGAAAATTTTAGGCTGATTATGTTATGTAAGCAACAAAACCGGATTTAAATGTAGACAGAAGTCAGACAATTACAACCAGTTTCTGAAAGGCGAACCAAACAGAGGTAGACAAACTTATACTCACACACAGAAGTTAGCATAACTTTTTTAATTTGTTTAGTCTTTCAGAAACCGAGTGTGAAACTAAACCTAATACTAAGTTAAACCAAATAATTACACCCAGTTTCTGAAAGGCGAACCAAACAGAGGTACTTAGACAAACTTATACTCACACACAGCAGTTAGCATGAGTTTTTTAATTTGTTTAGTCTTTCAGAAACCGAGAGTGAAACTAAACTTTAGACTAAGTTAAACCAAATTATGTAATAAGGAGGGAATATGCTTGATGCCTTTGATGTTCACTGTACCAAGTAATACATCACCACGATTCGTAGATCGATGTAAGTTCTAAGATGTCTACAATCTCAGTTAATATTATGCAAGTTCCAATCTATATAGTAGGTACGCATGAATATGGGACGTCGCGGCTGGTAGTAATCCACTTTAGTAGGTTGGAAGATGATGTTCCTTTTACCTAGATTAAAATGTTAAGCTTTTCTAGCGTTGAGTATACTCTTAGGTAGAACGGCTGTAACGCGACCGATCCGAGAAAAAATCACCTTCTAGAATACAATAGGGCCATAAACGGACGATACGCGTAGCGGACGTAACGCGACTGCCTCATGAAAGAAGGACGAGACGATGAATGAGAATTGCAATAACAAAAGCATTTTTTTTGTATCTACCAGTACGTTATGAAATTTGTCTACGTTACAATTTTGAAAACCTTTGTTTCCATAAATAGCGACAGTCTTATAATAAAAGTAGGTATTATCTTCCTGTTAACCTCTGTTCTTGTTGTATAACCTGAAAATATATATACAACTGTAGCGTCATTTTAGTTTAGCAAATTAATAAATAATAATAATAATAATTCATTAATTTCTTCTGCCTATGTTTGTCTTAAACCCAAGAAAATATAAATATTTAAATCGAACCTCATAAGTAAATAGCAGCAAAAAAATGGCTAAGCGCCATCAATTTCCAGGCAAAACATGTTCATTGTAATTATTCTGGTTACAGAAACTTGTTCAATATTATCCTTGGCCATTTAGGTAGGTACCATGGGAATCAGACAAATAGCCCACATTAGATGATATGCTAATCTGGCGATAGTCCCCAGTACAGTATTGTCGACGGAACCCCGTATGACTAGGGTCAGTAAACGAAATGGAGACAGATTAAATTAATCTTACGAGGCAACACTATTGATATCAACACACAGAGGTGAATGACATGATGAGGTGAACAACCTTTGAAAGAAAGAGCAATATAAATATTTTCTTTTGAAATGGAACTCGCTTTGTCATTTGGTTTTTGCTTTTTGGAACCGGGAACGAAAATGGTCTTAAAATAAACTGCTTAAAACATAATAAAAATTAGAAAGTTATAAAAGTATCTATACAGTATTCCTCATTTAGATAGGTTATTAATCATTCCTGTTAAGCCTCAAACTATAAAATCCCCATCTTGTCCACTTTGTCCTTCAAGTGGACCACTGTGCGTGGGCCATGGCAGCCGTCGGTGGTTATTCCAACCACCTTCCTCCAGAAGATGATCAAGCACCATCAATGTTCAAGGATATTTGGGTTTCAAATATCGCAGTAAGGTGATTGATCTATTTTAGAGTACTTATTTGTGGTTTAAAACTTTTGAACACGTTGATAGCTAGCGTCTTGTGGACAACACCTTAATTATGTTCCACTTTCCTGACACCTATTTGAAAGTTAAGTAGTTTTTGTTAGTTTAAATACGAAAACTAACTTTTTAATACAGTTGCTCAAAAAGTGGTGTATTGCAGGGACGTATAGCGTTCGGGAAGTGGGCTATTACATACTAGTGCTTTTTTTTTACCTTCCCCGAACTCGTGCGTATCTCTTTCCCAACTGTCAAAATAATGTCTATTAAAAAGAAAAACCAACCATGAAGTTTTTACTAAAGAGTTTTTGTGATTCATACAAATACGTATATTTCTAAAAAGAAGCTACTAATTTATTTCAATATCAGATTTAATGATTTAATTGAATGAGTTAGGTTAGGTTTCATTTCATTTCATCTCATTAAATTTCATTTTCATTTCATATCAATAAAAAAAATATACTGAAGACTAAGTTGTATGGATAGTTCCTTTTGCCTACCAAAATGGGTGAAGAAAAAAAAACTCTGCTTATATTCTACGGTTGGCGCCATTTTCCAGAAATTTTCTTTGCGGGTTTAGTTGTTTGTTGCACAAAATGAGTAATTTCGACCCTATTTTTTTTTAATTAACACCACCGGAACTCAGTATAATTGCACAAAATGCTTCGGAGAACATTTTACCGGAAAAGTCAAAAAGTCGTTACATATCCACATACGACTAATTTTTTGCGTGGAGAGAAGAGAAAAAAGCAATATTGTGTTTTTATTATTTTATTAAATTGCTTCATTTTTTCGCAACTGTATTAAAAATAGTCGTTCAGTACACCTGCGGAACCGTCATTGCAACTTGTTCCGACTGTCAACCCTCGCCTTCGGCTGCGCCTCGGCTCGGGTAGACATTTGTCGGAACTCTTTGCAATGACAGCCTTTCCGCACTTGTAATGAAATATACTATTACGGGTGACGGGTTTTCGTGGAAAACTCTGGTGATACACATTGTAAAATATACAGTGGATTATCACTTATTTCTATTTGGATAAACTCAACAAATAATATTTTACTCATTCATAATACACCAAATATTTTCACAGAAATGCGAGGAAATTACAAACATTTCATTCCGAAAATGAGAAATTACTTACTTTTTTCCTGTTCGTTTATGCGAATAAATTGCAAATTATACGTGTGATAATTACTTCCACAAATGGTGACAGTAATTAAGGAGTCGCTTCTTACTGGAAACTTTTAATGGGAGGTCTTTACGATATTCTGCAAGTGAAAAGAAAATGACGTAAATCATATTATTATGTCAGAAAACGACATAAATGTTATGCTAGGAAATGGCTTTTGAACAATTTAGATACACGTGAACAAAGAGATTGATAAGAGGTCAATCTACCTAGCCCTTTCCCAACTATGTTGGGGTCGGCTTCCAATCTAACCGGACGCAGCAGAAAAAGTCAAAGTCAAATTTTCCCAATCAACCTTGAATGTTATACTTGTAGAAACAACCAGAATTGAAACAGCAGGATCGTTAATTAAGCGTTTTAATTATAACTGTCAATCACATAAATCACATAAATTTACAATAAATGATTATTATTTCTAGCAATATCTTCTAGCAAATAATTACGTGTCGGCTTTTTAGGAGTGACTGCTCGCCATGAGCTCAAGAACAAGAATGATCTTCGAAAGGAATCGTTTCTGCCTGGTCGTAGACTAATCCCCACTATCCCACTAAACCAACGGAACTTCTGACTCAGTGTTGCCAGTAAAACAATTAAGTGTGTATCAAGTCTGTTATAGCCTCAAAAGTTTACATTCGGCCATCCAGAAGAAACGAGTCCCTTCGTTTATTTATGATTAATTGCATTATACAATATATAAAAACAAAAAAAATTAATAAAGAAAAACCGAAAACAAACAATCACATCATGAACTTAATCGATTGTAATCAACAAATACAACTTTCTTAATTTAAAATGACTAACATTTATAGAAGATTAATAGGTACATATATAAACAATGTGTATCATCAAATCATCAGTACGTCTTAAAAATATACAATTTATTTCTTATCCTAATCACTATGACAAACAAATTCTGTTTTTACGCTATTACGAGTATACATTCCATTACAAATATCATATCCTGATTGTTTAACAATTTCAGGCGGCACTCTTATGCTCCTACCTGTATCAACAATGCCAGGCGGCACTCATGTGCTCCTACCTGTATCAACAATGCCAGGCGGCACTCATGTGCTCCTACCTGTATCAATAATGCCAGGCGGCACTCATGTGCTCCTACCTGTATCAATAATGCCAGGCGGCACTCATGTGCTCCTACCTGTATCAATAATGCCAGGCGGCACTCATGTGCTCCTACCTGTATCAATAATGCCAGGCGGCACTCATGTGCTCCTACCTGTATCAACAATACTAAAGAACAAACATTTGACAAAACCAATCTTGACTAAATCATGAATAAGGCACAACATCATTTACAAAAGAAAAGAGCCCCTGGAACAAGTCTGGTGAAGCTACAAATCCTCGCTATCACTACTGGAACTACAACTGGGAGCATTGTAGCTGAGCCATGGAAATATTTTATCGATTGACATTATGCTCTCGAATCGTCTACCTTTTCGCGTAAGTGGGGTGTCTTCGACAACAAATCGGTCATTCGGCAAAATCTTTTTAATTCTATACGGGCCCTGACATTTACTCTCTAATTTCTTTGATTGTCCTGTTCCTGACGTTTTGGCTCTAATTATTCTTACTAAGTCTCCTATTTTATATTTTGTACTTTGTTTTCTATTTTTATCAAATTTTTCCTTACTTATTTCTTGATGTTTAGTTATACATTCTCCGGCTTCGTTCCTAACTTCGTCCAACGTTTTTTTCATCACGCCACTACCTACATCCTCTATTACTTCCTTTAATATACCCAGAGAAGGGTTTGCAACCCTTCTCCCAAACAGCAATTCAGTTGGGGTTTTCTTTGTTATACTGTGCATGGAGGTATTAATACCTAATTGTACGTCTTGCACATACTGGTCCCACGTATTGGGATATTTACCATGTGTCATTGTGCTTAATGCTGACAGGATCGTGCGGTTGTATCTTTCTACTTGACCGTTAGCACGAGGCGTAGCCACAGAATTGAGAATGTGTTTAATCCCTAAAGATTTTACAAATGATTTAAATTTGTTACTAGTAAAACTCGTACCTCTGTCTGTTATGAGTCGAGAAGGGGTGCCGAAATAACTGAATAAATTTTTAAATGCTTTAATGCTTTGTTTTGTCTTAGTACTACGAACTGGTGCTAAATTAACATACTTAGTAAAAGAATCAACTATTACTAACAAATAGCAATTTTTATTTTTTGTACGAATAAATGGACCCAAGTGGTCCGCATGGATAGTGTGAAAGGGTACTTCTATTTTCGGTATGGGATGTAGGAATCCTTCTTTAGCACCAGAGGGTATCTTGTGGTGAGCGCACTCAAGGCAGGCAGAAACATATTTTTTTATAAATTTCCTCATTTTGGGGAACCAAAAGTAACCACGAATTCTATCTAGAGTCTTTTCAAAACCGAAATGTCCAACGTCATCATGGTTAGTTTTTAGTACTTGCCATCTTACGCCTTTTGGTACGACCCATCGCAAGGTATTCTCGTCTATGACGCGGAATAAGCGACCGTTAAGAATTTTAAAATCCTTACGTATACTTGCAATTTTAGCGGTCTCTGGATCTTCTAAAATCGCTTTTATGCGTTTAATTTCAGAATCTCCGGACTGGACGGTAGATATCCAATCATCGGCATTTATAGTCAGAATGTCAATTGTGTGTATTATTGGTTCCTGTTCGTCTACGACCGGGTTTCTGCTCAGCGCATCAACGTGGGACATTTTCTCACCAGGACGGTATTCCACGTCACAATCATATTCAAGAAATTGGATCCACCATCTTGATATGCGAGGTAGAAGGTCCCGTTTAATGAACGTACTACGTAGTGCATTACAATCCGTAACGATAGTGAATTTAATACCGAGCAGATATACCCGAAATTTTGCAAGAGCGCTGACTACAGCTAGCGTTTCAAGCTCAAACGAATGAAGCTTTTGTTCGTCAGCCGTAGTCTGTCGACTATAATATGCGACCGGTCGCCAAGGATCAGAACCAATCTTTTGCAACAAGATCCCAGCGAGACCTAGTTTACTAGCATCTGTATGTAATTGAGTTTGTGCCTTATGATCATACAGTGCTAGAACTGGTCTCTCTGTAAGAGCTTGTTTAAGACTTGCAAAGGCATGTGCCTCTACTTCAGTCCATCTCCAATTAGTATCTTTTTTAAGTAAATTAGTTAATGGCCTGGCGATCAAAGCAAAGTTTTTGACAAAGCGCCTGAAAAAACTAGCCAAGCCTATAAACCTCCTTATATCGTGCTGATTACATGGGATAGGAAATTTAGAGACTGCTTCAGTTTTCTGTTCCCCAGGCTTTATCCCATCTTTGCTTATTTCAAAACCAAGAAAGTTTATCTTTTCATGGAAAAAATTGCATTTCTCCAATTTTAAAGTAAGACCACTATCACGAAGTGCTATCAACACTTCTTCGAGACGAGCTAGCCCTTCATCAACAGATTTAGCCGGGATTAGAATGTCATCCATGTAAACAATAACGTATTTTAACTTAGCCTTGTCTAAAATCTTGTGCATGGCCCGCTGAAAAACGGCCGGCGCATTGGCCAAACCAAATGGCATACGAGTATACTCGTACTGCCCATCGGGTGTGACGAATGAGGTCTTATCTATCGAATCTGTTGCAATCGCTATTTGGTGATAGCCTGACGCGAGATCGAGAGTAGAGAAAATAGAGTGACCTGATAACTGATCCAGAAGATCATTGATCAAAGGGAGTGGGTAGTGATCTCTTTTGGTTTTTTTATTGAGAGATCGATAGTCGACACACAATCGTTTTTCACCAGTTTTTTTTTGTACTAGAACAATAGGGCTAGCATAAGGAGAATTTGACTCTCTGACTATACCGAACCGCATCATTTCATCTATCATGTCACGCACATGTTCTCGCTCCGAAAAGGACAATCTATATGGCCTATATACCACGGGTTCCGAGTCTTTCAGTTGTATAACCATTTCAGTGACTGCGGTGAATCCTAAATCATGCATTCCGTGAGAAAAACAGCATTTATATTTCTCTATTAAAGTTTTTAAATTATGAATTTCAATGTTAGTTAACAGATTGCCATGCTTTAATTCGGTATTCGAATCTATTGTCGCTACGTTCATCACTTTAATTTCTGTATTTACGTACCTAGCTCTAGTAATAAGACTATCTTTTGGAAATATGATAGAGGTTGGGCCAATATTTTGGATTAAGACTCCGGACTCACCCCGTCTTATCTCGTATTCCCCTGGTAATAGGTAATACTCACTACCGATCTTTCCTCTAACTGAACCACTTACATATATATTGCCTGTGATCGCTGAATCTGACTTAACGGGAATTAACTTAATTTCTCCTGTTTCAATACCGAGAGCACTACTAGTTTTCAGAATAACTTTTAACTCATCGCTCGGTTTTACCTTTTGAAATTGGAGATCTGTTGGCGTTTTTATAATGTGAATAGTGGGTCTTTCTGTAAAACTATGTCCTAGGAGTACTGGATAATTAATTAAAGAATCGTCCACTACTAACACCTCCACATTATTCTCTATAACACCCTGAACATCTACCGTAATAAACGCCTTTCCTCTTGGTAAATGTGGCACATTACCTAACCCTCGTAATAAAGGCCCGGTGCCGGTTTGCCAGTTTAATCCTATTTGTCTAGCTTCTTTTTCACGGATCAACGTAGCCTCACTACCTAAATCCACTTGACATAATATTGGGTGCTGATTTACTTTAATCAAGATTTTGTACTTATTATTAGAATCATTTAATTGAGATAAATCCAATGATGTTGGTAAAACATTAGTATTGTTGGTAGCAATTTTAAGAACGGATTTTTGTGGATCGGATTTGTTCTTTATTGGGCATTCCGTAATAGTATGACCTATAAATTTACAATAGTTACATTTAATAATAGGTTTTGGACATTTGAAACTTACATGACCCTTTTCCTTACAATTATAGCAAATTATGCTATCGGAGTTTTGACGAGCTTTACTAGACTCATCTGAATTAGGTTCATTACTTTTATTTGCCACTCGAGAATTATTTGATCGAGATAAAATCCTTCTCCTATGCTCGCTATTTTCCCTAGTTTGATATTTAACAGTTTTGAAAAATTCTAAAATATCTTCAGATTTTTTGAATTTCGCTGCCTGAGCACCTAACCTTATACTCCTGTCATCTATTCCGTGAATAATACAGTCTATAGCCTGCTTTCCAAATAGTTTGCACCGATTTAGTAAGTTTATTTTAGAAAAATAATATATTTCTAGAGATTCCCCTTGGCCCACCCTTCTGTTAAGCATTTCTGTTAACAACTCAGCATAATTTTCTGTAGCCGGAAAAGATTCTTTCAATAGTTGCTTCCATTCAGACCAGGTTCGCTTAAGAGAAGGAAGGCCTTGGTACCATAATTTTGCCTGACCTACTAGTTTAGGCAGAGCATAATGTATAGTTTGTTTACTGCTCCATCCGTATATTTCCGTGCACTCATCCACTTTGTTTAACCAAACACTAATGGTTTGTTCTTTCGAAAGAGGATCAAATTCGGGGATAACGTTATTGTTCATGGAGGGGAAATTATCACCAGACCTATTCCTGAGCAATTTTACCATTTCCTCAAAAAATAATGATGTTGTGTCATACCTTGATCTATCCCTGGATCTATCTTGCGATCTACCTCTGGAGCTATCCCTCGGTCTTGATGTCCTTCGTAGATTAGAATCTCGAAGAGTTTGTCGTTCAGAGGAATCCCGCGATTGTCGTTTCTTTTGAAGTCGGTTCTCCAACAGCTCCAATCTTTGCCTCTCCAAACTTATGTTTTCCTCTAATTCCCTAATTCCGCTGCGGCTACGTGATCGTTCTTGACGTCGTGATCGATAGTGCGCTGCCTCGGGCTCTTCATGCTGCAGGTATAGAACACTATTGCTTCTACTGCGACGTCTATCAGGTGAGCGTCTCGACTCCTTCACATTCATGACTGGTCGTGAGACTATGGGACTCATCGAAGCTTCCGATGTACAATATTGATCAATATTGTCCATTGTTTCTGAAACTTGTAACAAACACAGTTATATTTTGCCAATAATTCTAACACAAAAAAAATCATGCTTAAAAGTTATTACCTAATAATAAGGAAACTAAATAGGGAGAGCGCCCCATAGATACATCCCCAGGGAGTCGCCCCGGCACAATGTACATACAGCTCCATACATAAAGGATGGATAGGGATACACAGTACACATTCAATACGTAGGTGCCTTGAATTCTCACATGCCCAGAGGGTAGCCCTGGCAGTCATGTAAGAATTCTTAGCTTTTAGTAAAACTAACACATCCCCAGAGAGTAGCCCTGGCGTGGATATATCGGCTTCACAAAATACGTGAGAATACATACGTTAGGACAGTAGATTGGATAGGTAGAATATACTTTATCGGTACAATAACATAAAGGATAAAGTTAAATGACCAATAGATACATCCCCAGGGAGTCGCCCCGGCACAATGTACCCACAGGACTACAGGCGTAACATAAAGGATGACTAGGGATACACAGTAAATATTCAATACGCATGCGCCTTGAATTCTCACATGCCCAGAGGGTAGCCCTGGCAGTCATGTAGAACTCTTAGCTTTTAGTAAAACTCACACATCCCCAGAGAGTAGCCCTGGCGTGGATATATCAGCTTCACAAAATACGTAAGAATACATACGTTAGGACAATAGGTAGAATATACTTTATCGGTACAACAACAAAGGATAAATGACCAATAGATACATCCCCAAGGAGTCGCCCCGGCACAATGTACCCACAGGTGTAACATAAAGGATGAATAGGGATACACAGTAAATATTCAATACGCATGCGCCTTGAATTCTCACATGCCCAGAGGGTAGCCCTGGCAGTCATGTAGAATTCGCAGCCTTTAGTAAAACTAACACATCCCCAGAGAGTAGCCCTGGCGTGGATATATCAGCTTCACAAAATACGTGAGAATACATACATTATTACTCATATTACAAACGAAAAAAAAAACAAAAACAAAAAAAAAACAATGCCATCAAAATGTAAATAAAATAGGTACTAGGTACCCACTTTCTTTCCACACGGCAAAGGTGCGTCCAACAGCTTTATTAGTGTACATACACTAGGTAATAACACGCAATAACCGTGCTTTATTAGCCTGCACAAAAGCTTGGACTCGTCTTTAACATTTAAATTCAACAAGGAAAATACTAACCTTAATGTTTTGTAGGCGTATTATTGTTCAATCCCAATTCTGAGATGTAGAAACAACCAGAATTGAAACAGCAGGATCGTTAATTAAGCGTTTTAATTATAACTGTCAATCACATAAATCACATAAATTTACAATAAATGATTATTATTTCTAGCAATATCTTCTAGCAAATAATTACGTGTCGGCTTTTTAGGAGTGACTGCTCGCCATGAGCTCAAGAACAAGAATGATCTTCGAAAGGAATCGTTTCTGCCTGGTCGTAGACTAATCCCCACTATCCCACTAAACCAACGGAACTTCTGACTCAGTGTTGCCAGTAAAACAATTAAGTGTGTATCAAGTCTGTTATAGCCTCAAAAGTTTACATACTGTAGCGATAAGGGTGAAAATCTATTAAATACATTTAGCATAATGTAGTAGCTTGATAGACGCACGTAATATTCACGATAAGTTAATCGTGAATATTACGTGCTTGCATATGCATACTTCAACAAATATTTAGATTAGGCTGACGAATAAACAACATCATGGAATAAATCACTCACATTTGAGAGTTCTTTCATAAATTGTGCTTTATTTTGTATACATCTAGGTACGGATTAAGTAAAAATCTACGTCTAAATGTATGAAATTCAGGTACCTATTTACCTTTTGTTCAGCTTGTTTGAGATTTTCTGTGGAATGGTTTTATAGGTCAAGGATAAATCGTAATTTCAGCACTTTCAACATTTATGCTGGTAGTAATCAATTAATTAACCTACCTTTTACGTGTTACCTGTGGTCAGTAGATACACCACCTGTACACAGTGTGGGGTAGGTACACTGAAAAAAAATAAGTTCTTACTACAATTTAAGAAGAAACGTTTGTAAAACAGTAAAAGACAAAATAGTAACTTTTACTGATTGAACATATTATTTACTGAAAAAAAAAACAACATAAAAAAGAAGGAAAACCACCATTACTTACAGTGGTTTGAACGATAACACCAAATGAATGAAACAGTTAATTTTGTGACCTTTTATTAACTACGTAAAACGTTAAAGTTTACTGTCATGACGGTAACATTTTGCCTTAAGCTTTAACTGTTTTCGGATCAGTAAAAAATACTGTTTTGAACGTTAGGCTCCTATGGAACTGCTTAAAGCAGTTCAGATCAAAGTTTTTTTTTTTTAATTACTGCTTATTTCTTTCAGTGTATAGGAACTCTTGGGGAGCGAATGATCGCTACCTGAAATACATAAGAAAATCTCAGAAAAAGAAATTCCTACTAAGTACTAACCGCTCTTACCTATTACTCTTGAGAAAACAGGACTACAAAGCTTTTTCTAAGTTAAGAGACCATTATAATATAAATGCTAAGAAAACAAAGTTAAACAGCTCACCTACACTTAGGGGCCGTCTCCACGAGCGAGGAGAATCGCGGCGATATTATCGTCGTGCCACGTATTTCTATACACTCTCTTAGAACGTGTCTCCACACGGCGATATCATCGCGGCGAAAATTTTATGGCACGGCGAGACTATCGCCGCGATTCTCTCGCTCGTGGAGGCGGCCCCATAGATTTAATTCCTAGAAGAAAGCTTTATCCTTAGTTTCACTTAGTAGTACTAGTGTTTAATTAATTAAACACTAGTGCCACAAAAGCTTTTACCTTAAGGTAAAAGCATTTTGTCGTTCTAAAAAAAAGATGGCGCAACTATTAAATTGGCAAAACATTTGTACGGGCGGGTGATTAGAATTTTCCGCTGGCAAGCCCAAGAGCGCCATTCACAATTTGTTAGATGAGGCAATTAGTGGTTATAACAGCGTCTTATTAAGTACCTACCTTTGACTCAATTTGAATGCGAAATTAACTTGCGTTCACGGTAATGAGAGATGAAAACTTATAAATTAAGATAATAGGACATGTCATTCTAAATTGTATTGGGGCATAATCCAGAAGCAAATTTTCCTAATCAACTTTGAACCTTATGCTTTAGCAATAAAGTTGAAAATCTATTAAAGAAATTTGACAGATTGTAGTAGCTTGATGTGCTGGCGTCTGTACATATAAGTTTAAATCACCAACACGGCTTGAGCAAGCGTGGTGACTGCTTAGGCATCTTGCATAATTATCACCTTTATTATCCCTTAAATTTTTCTCGTCTAGGTGTTATCCCAATTCATTAGAAGTCTTTCACAATAAGTAATAAACTAGGTAATTTTGTATCATCTATCTATAAATTTTAGGATGCATGAAGAAGCCTCCTCGTGTAGCGCAGTTTGTTCCGCCAGTTACTCAACTGAACCGAGCGCTCGGCGCAACCTGGACAGTCGCACCCAACAATTTATTTGACTGGCCAATTCTTCCTTTGCGGTGGTAGGGCTGACGCCCGCCTGGTTTGTGATCACCCTCCCACCGGAGTCGCGTCAAGAAGCCTGCTGTGTTTAATCGATGCGTGGGAGTTCCAGTGCCTTAGGCATCTTCTGAGCCGCACCCCCGCCATAGGTATAATAGATGTGGAACACCGCGGTGGTTTTAACCGGTAAGAGTCCTAATGCCCCTTTGTCACCCCCACGGTGGAGGAAGTCCATGAGGATTTCCAACGCGCACTATAGAGCGCCACCTGCTGCGATCATGCTATGGCGCCCTGAGAAATGGGTCGAGATTTTGTTAAGTGTGCGTGCGGCGACGCATAGATACTTTGGCGCATACATACAAGCCGCGCGCGGTGCGTTTGTATGAAGATAACTTACTTCCCCTCTTTATACTATGAAAAAACCCTCGGATTTATTAATCTAAGTAGCAAAATTAACTCTGGTGGCAGAATGAAATGAAACTTTTCTATGCAACGCTTTGGTTTGATTATTTTTTTATTTAACCTACAGTTGCAAAGTCACCTTTAGAAAAGTGTTATGGCAATTAGAGCTAATTGAAACATTTGAAAGGCAAAGGTAGGTAATTAATTAGCTTTTCATTGATTACTGAATTGAAGATTTCCTCTTAATATTATATTAGAATTGGAACCAAATGAAACGTGTTTCTAATTAATGAAAGGTAAGGAATACGAGAAATAGAAAATCCATACTAATATTATAAATTCGAAAGTAACTGTCTGTCTGTCTGTATGTTATCTTTTCCCGCCTAAACCACAGAACGGTTTTCGATAAAATTTGGCAGAGAGATAGATTGCATCCCGGGGAAGGACATAGGATAGTTTTTATCCCGATATTCCCACGGGATCGACACTTATGCGGGTGAAACCGCGGGGCGCAGCTAGTATAACAGAGTCAGTTATAGTACAGAATAACACCAAGTTGAGACCACATGCGGAGCTTAAAATATTACCTATATAGCTAGGTTAAAAAGTACCTATTAATTACCAGTGAGTCCCAAACTAGACAGTTAGTCTGCATCTTGGGGCTCGGGGTACGAATTCAAGAGTGGAAACTAGAGAGGTGATTTCGGGTGTTGAACGGTATTATCTGGTAATATGTTTGTGTATGAGTGATGTGTGTAAATTAAATTAGCTATTTAGCAATGAAATTAAAAAATATCTCAAGTTACCAGCTAGCAGAAAAGGCTGTTCATATGAATTTGTCATGCTACTCTAATACATACAGGTTCACACATCCATCATCTGCCCAGCCTTTTCCTAACTATGTTGCGGTCGGCTTCCAGTCTAACCGGATGCAGCTGAATACCAGTGTTTTACATGGAGCGACTGCCATTTGACCTCCACAACCCAGTTACTGGGTAATACGATACCCCTTGGTAAGACTGATTGTCAGACTTTTAGGCTTCTGACTACCCCTAACGACTGTCAAAGATCCACGAATGACGGCCGGGACCAACGGCTTAACGTGCTTTCCGAGGCACGGTGTGGTCACGGTATGTATAGATGGTCACCCGTCCACAGACCAACCGCGGCAAGTATAGCTTAACCTGATCGATCGACCTCTGCGGCTGTTATTATTTAGCCACGGGCCCCTCATACATACAGGTTCACACATCCAATGGTGATTATTCTTTAGTCAATAATACGTTAGGGAAGAGATTCAATAGTAGAATAACCAACCAATTTAAGTATGTACTTTGCACACGTACACATTATTTGATACAATTTATACAGAGTTCAGCACACAAATGCGATGTTTTTTTACATGTGTTTTCCAATAACCAATAATTGGAGCGCTTCACCTTTTTGCACGTTGTTCCGGATATAAAAAAATATGTAGATTGAATTAGTTTTTCCATCGTCGAATGCAAATTGTTATGTTCAGCAAAAGTGTGTGCTGTGAGCACGCGATAAGCTTACCCAGTGCAACCGCGCTTCCACACCTGCAAGAACAAACTGCGCAACTCACTTTTTGTCGGTTATGAGTTAAAATCGTGGTAGTAGGTAGTAAACAAAAATGCTCTTTTGTTGGCACTCTCTCCTGTAGGTATCTGAGTTGATTTGCGTTACGATTCTAGACAGGTGGGCAAAAGTTGCAAGTCAACATCCAATAAAAGGTTTTTTTTTCCAGACTTAATTTTTACGAAGTAAACATGAACACACACAATTGAGTTGTAGATTTCAATGTAATTTAAATTAAGTACACATATTAATGACATAATTATTCATTACATATTAGTGTAGATTTTCCCTATTTGAAACTTTCCAAGGTTGGTTGGCGCTAGGACTTACCTAACAGAAATGAATACTTTAGAACTTTTCGAATCTTCGACGCGATCTCCTGTAAAGTTACGAAAAATGAGTTACGATGTTCTTCTTTACAGCACACTTGATATTGTGACTGTAAACCGCTTATTGTAATGCTATGCGGTTTCGAAGAGCACTTTCACGTAGAAATGTGAGCTTGAATTGAATGTTGATTTTCTGTTTCGCTTTTAAATGTCAGCTTTGCACGTGTTGATTACCTTAGCGTGAATCGGCAGTTGGCTTAGCGTGAATCGAAGGTTTAAATGAAAACTTTTGTGAGCGAAATGCTTGTTAATGAACCAGTATGGCTTTGCCTACTCCTGTGAATTTTACCAAGATGACTAAACAAAAACAAGGAGGAATCCGCTGGATCCGAGAACCCCAAAACCAGCCAAACTGGCGGTGCTTGGGCATATGTCCAGCAGTGAACTTCTTTCAAGTGAAATGACGGTGATAGTGGTGACGATGATCAAAGAAGATCGGACTTCAGTTTTATATATGTTGTAAGATAGATAGCTATATTACCTAAGTAAACTGCGAGAGAACATCGTCGTCAATAGGTATCTTGTCTGATATCAATCAGACTATACCTGAACACGCGACACAGGTACGTCACCGTCTCTTAACATACCTACTGAGAAAGCACATAAGGCACAAATCGCAAGTAGTTATAACAACATGGTTATTAACAATTACCTAAGGTATTAATTAAATCATTGAAAAATTAAATTAAGGTGCAACTAGTCGATATTTTTTCCATACAAATTTCGGGAGAGTATTAACCCACTGTTTGACTTTGTGCACCCTTAGTTAAACATGATATCGTTTTGAATTATTATTAATTGTGTCTGTACGAAAACAGAATAGTAAAATAAAAAATCATTAAAAAGTTATGAGCCAACAAAGATTCGTTTTACTTGATGTAAATAAGTAATAAAAGAACTGTAAAATCTTCAAAACCAAGTCCATACCGACCAAGCTCAGTTGTCGAAGAGTTCAATAAACTTTATTTGTAATTGATTTATGCAGTGGTTTTTTCATAAAACTCGATTTTCCAAAGCACTTTTTGAATTTTTTTACGCGCCTATCAGTTCAGAACGGTGTTTCTGTGCATGAGAACTAGACGTTGTGCTTGTAGACTAGCCTCTAACTGCTCATCACTGATACTAGCTCTGTCAGACACGAAGCCAGGTGAAACAGCGTGCTTTTTGGCCATGACCACCAGTGAGTTCGAGTTCTCTTAAAGTAAGCTTACCCATAGTGCCCATAGACCAGTATTTGAAGTTCCAATTCCAACACGGGGCGATTAAACCGATCACCCAAATGCCGAAAGACTAAGGTAGTGTATCTGTACAGCAATATTCCCTTTCAAATCATTGATGTTCATATCTGAAACGATTCGACGGTCTCGAAAGTATGAATATTTTCAAGTGAGCTTTTACGCTATTTAAAATAAGCTCGGAAATACAAATAACATTAAACAAGCTGTTACTGTTAGCCTGCATCATCCCACTGCTGGGCCAAGGCCTCTCCCCATGATCAGCTCTTTCGATCCAGGGCTAAAGTGGACCACTGGTCGTTTGTTTTCTCCAGCTCATCCCGCCATCTTCTACGGGGTCTGCCGCGAGTCCGCGACGCCTTCTACCTGTGTCAGGGCTCCACGTGGTGGTTATTTTGGCCCACAGCTTATTGGGCGTATGGCAAACGTGGCCAAACAAACCATTCACAAATTACAATTAAGAATGTATTATGATTTAGGGCAGATTTTTCAATCGACAGATAAGTTTTATTCGTGAAAAAAAATTGATGTCTGACAGTTTTTGTATGGAAGAATTGTCAAAACTTAAAAAATATGCCTCCTATAAAATATTACTAGCAGCGCCCCGCGGTTTCACCCGCATAAGTGTCGATCCCGTGGGAATATCGGGATAAAAACTATCCTATGTCCTTTCCCAGGACTCAAGCTATCTCTATACCAAATTTCATCTAAATCGGTTCAGCGGTTTAAACGTGAAGAGGTAACAGACAGACAGACACACTTTCGCATTTATAATATTAGTATGGATTATGTCAGCAGGAATATTGATAGTCATGTACAAAGTAAAAAATTGCTTCTTATATGGCTCTCAATATTATTTAATAACCTGTTTTCAGTAACAGCACAATAACATCGAATGAAAGAACAACAAAATGGCACAAAGTGCTATTCGTAAAAGAATAAGTGGTTTTCATTTAAGAATGCAATCTGTTTAATAATCATAAAAGGTTTTTGTGGGAGGTTTTAAGCCGCTGTCAGTGGCTAAATGGTGAAATGGGAAATTGTTGAGTTGAGTGACAATAATTGAGATGTCTTTACCTACCTAACTAAGGGCTGATTTTTCCAACGCCAGATAATTTTGTCGGAGGAGTAATTTTGAATTTTTGACAGGTCTTCCATACAAAATTTGTCAGACGTCCATTTTATTCCACGAATAAAAATTCTCTATCGATTGAAAAATCAGCCCTCAATCGAATGATGGACTCCGGGCAGCCCCGAATTTCCGATGAAACAATAAAGACTTCATGTTTTCTAAGAAATTTTAAGTTCTATAATTATTTTTATAACTAAAAGCACAAAGTAAAACCCATATATTAGAGAAATGATAATTGCTCAAAAAAATCCGCATTTAATAAAATTTTAAGTAATATGTATCTTCAAATACCAATTGTACAATCTTACGTTTATGTTGATACGTTTAACGATTTTAGTACCTAATGTCTCGATAGATGGCGTTGTTCATTTAGCACTCTCCGCTGAATCGCGGTGTCAAGATTCTCCGTGAAAACATGACCTCAGCGAGTACATTAAAATAAATTGTCTTCGTATAAGTAAACATTGGCTTTTATTCATGGTCCTTCGAGCCGGATTTTCAGATGCAGCTGTGACTAATACACCGTGAGTTTTGGAAAATACGACAGTGGCGCCCCCTGTCGGTGATATTTGACTTTTGTGAAAAGTGTTGTGACAGTGCAAATCATTTGGACAAACTGTGAGTACTTTAAAACATTACAAAACTAGTTATCTTGCATTAATGGACTTGTAAAATTTCTATGCAAAAGTGTGTTTAGAAGGGGAATCCATGCCCAATTTCGGCAAAGTGTTTACAAACACTTAGAAGAATTTACCAACATTTTGAACTTATAAATTTTAAGAAACATCAACAAGTCTACCAAATTGGGACTTGTAATTTAAACTAGTTCTGGAATTTAAACACTTTATAAAAATGGATTCATTCATACGATTGCAAGTAGACATTTTTCAAAAGATGCAAAGAGGATACATCAATTTCAAAAAGGCTCCTAAAGAAAGGATTACCGTTAGCTACGTGGAAACAAGGTTGGAAACTTTAGAAAAACAGTGGTCGAATTTTGAAGAGACTCATAGTAAAATAATATCCCAGGTAAAAAGGGAAGAATATGAAAAGTCAGAGTACCATTTAGGGGATGTTTATAGTCAGGCGGAAGAGTTATATATGGATTACAAAGTCGAATTAAAAGAACGTTTGACTAAGAAAACCACTTCTGATTGTGCGGAAAACAGCAATTCGATAACTCAGACTGGCGTGAAATTGCCTAGAATAGCAATACCAACATTTTCGGGTCACTATTCTCAGTGGACAACATTTCGAGATCTCTTTCAAACATTAATACACAAGAACCAATCATTAGATAACGTGCAAAAACTACATTATTTAAAAACTTATCTCACCGGCGAAGCTGAACAACTGTTGCGACACCTACCTATTACTAGTGATAACTATTTGACTAGTTGGAACCTTTTAGAACATAGATTCAATAATAAGAAGTTTATAACCGATTGTATTTTCAAAAGATTCTTTAATCAAAAATGTATAACTACTGAATCATCAAATTCTTTGAAAGAACTTTTTGATACAACTAACGAATGTCTTAATGCTTTAAAGAATGAAGGTATTAATATCGAAAATTGGGATCTTATTGTTATTTACATATTGTGTTCTAAATTAGATAATGAGTCTCGCAAACAATGGGAAGCTAAGATTTGTAGTTCAACTAAGGATTTGCCTTCATTACAAGATTTTTTAGATTTTCTTGAGCACAGATTTAGGTCACTTGAATTTTTATGCACTAAAACTGTAAAGAGCACTAACACAAAGTCACATCATATAGCAAAAAATGCAAATGAGAATAAACCATCTGTATGTTGTACCTTTTGTTCAAGCGATAATCATAAGATAGGAAATTGTAAAGATTTTGCTAAGGAAGAGTTGCCAGCACGTCGTAATTTTTTCGTAGTCCAAAATTCAGGTTTGTGTTTCAATTGCTTAGGCGCCAATCACATGGTAACTTCGTGTCGTTTGCCCACCAGATGTAGAATTTGCAAAAAGAAACACCATTCGTTGCTGCATTCGAATAATAATAGCCAATCAACTGATGAACCAAACAAACAATCAGTTGATAGTACCAATGTTGTTGAAACTGCAACAACATCAAAAGACGAGACCGAGGTAAGGAACATTACAAGTTGTATGTCTAACACAAATTGTCAGGTTGTATTAGCAACAGCCTTAGTAAAGGCAGAAACTAACACAGGGTCTTATATAACACTGAGGTCTCTAGTGGACCAGGGATCACAGGCATCCTTTATAACGGAGTCTGCAGTCCAATTACTTGGGCTTAACAGAATTAAATGCAACAGTGTTATATCAGGAGTGGGGGGTGAAGACAACGCTTCACTTAATTGTAAACATGTGGTTTATGTTAAGCTACAATCTCTCCAGGATCCTAACTTTACTGTAAAAGTCAAAACATACGTCCTTCGGAAATTAACTTCATTTCTACCTGAAAGAAAAATTGTCGTTCAGATGTGGCCCAACTTACCAGTTATGAAGTTAGCAGATCCGAAGTTTAACATACCAAACAAAATCGATCTATTGCTTGGTGCAGAAGTCTATTGCCAAATTGTAACTGAAGGATTGATTAGAGGTCCACCAGGAACACCGATAGCACAGAACACCAGATTGGGTTGGGTTTTGTCTGGCAAAGTGAGTGATAGTGAAACCAATACTTTGAGCTGCAATAGTACTATCATCACGATGCATACTAACATTTGCAATGAAGATTTTAATCTTAAACAATTTTGGGAGCTTGAATCTGATAACTTCATTCTGAGAAAAAATGAATTCACTCCAGAAGAAAAACGTTGTGAAGAAATCTTTGAGGAAACGACCAAACGCGATAGTTCTGGTAGGTATAGTGTAAAATTGCCTTTTAAAGATGAAGACCCGAGCTGTAAATATGGTAATTCGCGCAATATTGCTGTAAAGAGGTTATTATCCTTAGAAAGACGTTTCTTAAAATTACCGGATTTAAACACTAAATACTCTGAGGTTTTTTCAGAATATTTAAAGCTCGGTCATATGCAAATAATACCTTCAAAAGAAATAGATAATCCAGAAGCAGTTTACTTGCCTTATCATGAAGTAGTTAGAGACGATAAAACCACTACCAAATTCAGGATCGTATTTAACGCTTCTAGTCGCGATAACAATGGTGTTTCACTGAACAGTAACCTTATGGTGGGACCGACATTACAAGATGACCTTAAGCACATTCTTATGAGGTGGAGGCTTCACCCTATTGGCTTGGTAGCTGACATCGTAAAGATGTATCGACAGGTGAAGGTGACTGACCAAGATGCAGATTATCAACGTCTAGTTTGGCGACCTGACTCTACAAAACACATACAACATTTGCGTTTAGTACGAGTAACGTTTGGGACTGCTTCAGCTCCATACCTGGCGGTAAGAGCTCTTCACCAAGTCGCTTATGATGAAGGAGCCCAATTTCCACTAGCATCTGAAAAAGTATTACATGATTTCTACATGGACGATCTCATTACTGGCTGTAAAAGTATATCAGAAGGAAAACAAATATTCTCAGAAATGACTAAACTACTAAGCAAAGGAGGCTTCGAACTGCAAAAATGGGCAAGCAATGATGATCAATTACATAAGGAAATAAGCAAAGAAAGCAGAGTTGTAACAAGCAACCTAGAACTGAAAGAAAGTGAAACAATTAAAATACTGGGACTTACCTGGAATCGACGAACCGATGACTTCGAGTACTCCGTTCAGCTACCACCAATCTCGGAACCTGTAACAAAAAGGAAAGTAATATCTGATATTGCAAAGTTGTTTGACCCAATGGGTTGGATATCACCAGCAATCATAAAAGCTAAAATTATGATTCAAAAGCTTTGGCTTGCAGGAATAGAATGGGATGATAAACTACCATCTACACTATTAAATGAATGGATTAATTACCGTGCAGGTCTGGTTGAACTTACCAAATGTCGACTCCCACGATGGATTAATGTCAAGGAAAACAGCACCATGGAACTTCATGGGTTTAGCGATGCATCTAGTGAGGCTTATGCTGCTGTGGTCTATGTACGGGTTGTTGACGATTCAGGAAACGTCTACATTCATCTGGTAACTTCCAAAACCAAAGTAGCTCCAATTAAGCAAGTATCCATCCCAAGGCTTGAGTTGTGCGGAGCTGTCTTATTAGCCAAATTACTACAGAAAGTCTCAGTAGTGTTAAACATTCCAAAAACTAACCTACGTGCTTGGACCGACTCATCCGTGGTCCTGGCTTGGTTAAGCAGTCACCCAACGCGTTGGAAAACGTTTATAGCCAATCGAGTGTCGGAGATTTTAAATATATTAGACAGGAACCAATGGTCACATGTATCATCTCCTGATAACCCGGCAGATTGTGCGTCGCGTGGAATTAACCCGTCAGAGTTACCGATGTTTGAACTGTGGAAAACAGGACCATTATGGTTGAAACATGGAACCGAAACTCATGACAAAAGTGAAATACCAGACACCAATTTAGAAGAAAAGACAAAAAAGGTTTGTCATGTAACGCAGAATGATAATTTTCAGTTGTGGACCAAGTTCTCGTCTCTCCGTAAATTAGTTCGAGTTGTAGCATACTGTAAAAGATTCATCAAAAAGTTGAGAAACGTACATGATCATAACTTACCTGTATGGTTAACTAGTATAGAATTGAATGAAGCTCTTTATATTTGTGTGAAACAATGTCAATCAGTGAGTTTTCAGCAAGAGATAAAAGATATTAAAGAAAAAAGAATGGTACAAAAGAAAAGCAAACTTACCTCATTAAATCCATTTCTAGATGAATCGGGCATCTTGAGAGTTGGTGGTCGTTTAGAGAAAGCTGTAATAAAAACTGAAATAAAACACCCAATAATATTACCTTCAAAAGCTCACCTCACTGATTTAGTTTTAAATGAAACTCACCGTAACACGTTGCACGGCGGACCACAGCTCATGATTAATTATCTGCGAACTAAATACTGGCTCATTGATGCTAAGAACCAGGCAAAATTGGTTGTCCGTAAATGTGTTGTTTGTGTACGCCATGCTGCACAGACTAGGGACCAACTGATGGGACAATTGCCTTCAGCTCGTGTTACACCAATTCGAGCGTTTTATCGAAGTGGTGTGGACTACGCAGGTCCCATACAGATTCGAACTTCTAAAGGTAGAGGCCACCGGGCCTATAAAGGGTATATATGCCTTTTTGTATGTATGGCTACAAGAGCCGTACATTTGGAAGCAGTGAGTGATCTCACATCACAAGGTTTTATTGCTGCTTTTAAACGATTTGTTGCCAGACGTGGCCATTGCGCTGACTTGTTCAGCGATAACGGAACGAATTTTGTTGGTGCCGCTCGTGAACTCCGAAGCTTGTTCGCCCAAGAAACGTCAACCTTGACGATGGAAATCGCCGAGTGTTTGGCAAACAACGGCACTAATTGGCATTTTATTCCACCCCATGCCCCGCATTTCGGTGGGCTATGGGAAGCTGGAATAAAATCCACGAAACATCATCTAAAACGCGTAATAGGTAGTGCGACTCTTACTTTCGAAGAGATTTCGACGCTATTGTACCAAATAGAAGCTTGTCTTAACTCTCGACCACTATCACAAATTAGCACAAATTCGCAAGACCCAACACCCCTCACTCCAGGGCATTTTTTAATAGGTGAATCATTAATTCTAGTACCTGAGCATAATTACGAAACATCGTCTATTTCATCATTAAAACGTTGGCAATTAACCCAAAAAATGCTGCAACATTTTTGGCGTAGATGGTCAAGTGAGTATTTATGTCAATTTTTACATCGTTATAAGTGGGCAAATAAAACTCCTGAACCCGAGATCGGAGATTTAGTTTTAGTAAAGGAGGATGGTCTCCCTCCAGCCAAATGGCTTTTAGGTAAAATCACTTTAAAACACCCTGGCTTGGACAATATTACGAGGGTAGTCACTCTAAAATGTAAAGGTATCACATTTAAACGACCAGTAACTAAACTCTGTGTATTACCTGTCGCTCAGTGAAAAGATAATGTCTAATTGTGTATGTTACCATTGTTAAGGATTTTGTCAATTGTTTAAACTGTTGTAAACTGTTTATTTTTATTTTAAGTGTATTTTGTTCTTAGCCACCATGACTTACTGACTTAAAACTTTGTTTTTACTTTTAACTATATAATACAGTCCATTTTTTCGAATGTGGTTGGTTCATGGTGGGCGGAAACAATGGACATTCTGTCCATAGTGGGCGGAATGTACAATCTTACGTTTATGTTGATACGTTTAACGATTTTAGTACCTAATGTCTCGATAGATGGCGTTGTTCATTTAGCACTCTCCGCTGAAT
This sequence comes from Oligia latruncula, assembly GCA_948474745.1. Lineage (NCBI taxonomy): Eukaryota > Metazoa > Arthropoda > Insecta > Lepidoptera > Noctuidae > Oligia > Oligia latruncula. Next base: position 15,901,920 of record OX419695.1, on the reverse strand, counting down.
CGCGGTGTCAAGATTCTCCGTGAAAACATGACCTCAGCGAGTACATTAAAATAAATTGTCTTCGTATAAGTAAACATTGGCTTTTATTCACCAATTCATGTCAGTTCTCTATAATATCATTTATCTTCGCGCGACTGTATGGAAGGCAGACGCCACATAGTAGGTATTCGTATCTCCATATAAGTTTCAGCAGATATAAGTGAGATAACACACTGAACATCACTATGAGTCTCTTTATTTAGTCACCCGTAAAACGCGCTCTTTATTACATTTTTTCGGTAGAATACCGCCTGTGAATATGAACAAATTGATTTGTTCCTACAGTAAATAATGTTGTGACAATGTGTTGGGGAATTTCTGTACTTAATACTATTATATTGTCCCACAACTGGACAAAAACTGTACCGATCTGTTCTTTTCGATATTTCACGTCTTTTTGGTCGTAAAACAATTAGGAGTATTTTTTTAAATAGCCCCTTTCTTGTATAATTATTCCGTATCTTCATATAGGTAATTACTTAATACGGAATACTTCGCACGGATATTACGACTTGACAAAACATTGAGATTTCTTTGTTTTAATTATGTGGGTTTAATGTATTAAGTATACACATACACCTTCTGGAATCTTCTAAATGATGATGAAATCACATCAAAATCCGTTGCATAGTGTAGAAGAACAACTCTGTTACATAGACAGTCATGACAAATGACAAGTGATTTTATTTGAGTACCTACCTACCTACTTCCGTATTTGAATTATTACTTTGATTTATGATATGTAATTGATTGGCGAGACAAGCGCGAACACGATCAATCGCGAAGCCGCGCTCGTTTCGCCAATCAAGCAATGGTATTTATACAGCCGCTTCTTAAATTAGGCAAAGAAAAAGAAATGACAAATTGGTGTCTACTCTGCGCCAACATCAATCAATTACTTGCCAACACCGAATAAATAAGGCACAAGAAATAGAACCCGGAGAGGGTCCTTCGATCAGCATGGAGTTCGCGTTGTTGAGCTAAAATATTCAGTTTCAACCAACACGGCACTGCCCACAGATATAGTCTACATATAGGTATCTGTGGCACTGCCGCACTGCGTGGCCGATATGGAAAAACGTTAGAATTATTTTACTCACCTTAAATAATTGTGATTCGGATCTACTGAATTACAATACTGAAGAGTTACTGTTATGGTTCTATAGATAAGAGGTCTGAATTCATATACCTACTAATAATTTAATTACAACGATAGTCCAATTTAAGGTAATAATTAGCAAAAGGATTGGTGAATAATTTTTTAAATTTTTTCTTCGAGACCCTAACCATAATTCTTCGCTCAAACGTGTTTTTCGATACTCTCGGGCCGAATCTCGGCCCGATACCCGGTCGTGACCTATTCTTTGCGGAACCAATCGCAACGCAAAAAACCTTATACTTATGTATATCTATCTATATCTGAAAACCGTCAGCTGTAATCAGGATCGCCATTAATTCGCGTCACACTTTTTCAGAGCGTGACATTTTCCGGTATTTTCCTTTTTTAGCGAGTGGAAGAACGTTTAAGGAAAATATTGAGACTACATCTGTCGTCAGTTTCTTGTGTAGTGTTGGTATTCAGCTGCATCTGGCTGTGTCCAAAAGCAGTCATACTTAAGCACCTCAAGTGCATCCTAGCCATTCCTAGTTATCACGCCGTCAAGTGTCTTTTCAATTGCCCAAGCAATCATCATCATCACTTCAGTCGAAAGACGACCACTGCACATAAGCCTCCCAAAAGCATTACCACATCAACAGCTCTTGACTCTCATTATTATAACACGAGCTTTAGGTACAGACGCCAGCACATCAAGCTACTACAATCTGTCAAATTTCTTTAATAGATTTTCAACTTTATCGCTAAAACATAAGGTTCAAAGTTGACTGGGAAAATTTGACAGTTTCGGGTAGCTTGATGTGCTGGTGTGTACAAGAATACTTGTGAAGCTGTTAAATTCGTGCAGTAAGAACAAGACCTTCGTAACTCACGAAATACTCTGTGTTCATTGTACTACTCTTCATTCTCTTCATTTCATGAAGACAAATCGTGTCAGTTTGTGCGTCAAAATGTATTCGGTAGTCGAGACATATTAAATGAGGTTGTCAACTACAGTTCGGGCCTATTGTTTAATACCCGGCTTTACTTAATCTGGGCAGATGCTGAGATTGTAAGCGATAAGAAATGATTGAAACGCGAGAAGAGACTAGTGATGGACCGCGGAAACATTCATTGGTAATGTTTTACTCGAGGTTTTGTCGATGAATAGAATTCAGATTTATAAATCGACAGGCGTGATGTTATGATATATTTATGTTATAACATAAATATATCATAACATCACGCCTGTCGACCTTGAAGGGTTAGACAGAGTTGTACCTATAGTAGGTACACTTACATTTCGCTAGTGTAGTAGGTATGTTTAAGTAAGAAATTCCTGATGGAAAAACCCAATAACACTTAGCCCTAACTGAGAATTGAACCCTGGACCTCATGCTCAGCAGTAGCGCTTGGAACCACTAGACAATACAATACAGACGGTTGTTTCACATAACGGAGTTGTTTTGTAAAACAGTGGATTCTACAATCCATCTGCAACAATTTCTTAAGAGGTCATTGTACTCATCATTATGAACAACTTTTACTATGGACCAAACCTGAAATCGCAAAAAAAATCAGCTGTTACATACATTTTGACGAGTTATACGAACATAAATGTAGGGAATAGCTGATTTTTTTTTCCCGATTTCCGGTTAGGTCCCATAGTAAAAGTTGTTCATATTGATGAGTACAATAACCTCTGAGGTTGTTAACGTTTTACCAATAACCCTGTAAATCTTTACGAACACTTGTGGTAAAGACTATCGTGCGCCGTTGTAAACATAAAGTCATTTCGATGCAGTTTTCGCGATCATTCAGAGGATTTATTCCGAAAGGTTTAAGTGTAAAAGACATTAATATTTAACTTACATACAATATAGAAATGTCGATGTTTTCTCATATCGTGAGAACCGTGCAAACCAAGGGCGGGTCGCTAGTATGAAAATAAACTATGTTTGCAGATGGCAAAACTAAAAGTAATAATGGTAGCAATATTTGTTACCTAGCAGACAAATATTGTGCGCACGTCCCCGTTTTCCAATTCAAAACGAAAATAGAAAAAATAACGACGACAAACGCTCACATATGAATCTGGATTATTGCATGAACATGAAAGAGTCCACTCCAGATTAAATAATCAATCTATCTGTGAATAAATTAAAAACGTGATGAGAAATACCATCCTATTTATATGGACTGAGCAAATAATATCTAAGTGAGAAACCGACGGCGAGAGAGGAAAGAAAGAATTTCTGATGGGAGCTACTCAAGTTCTTACCATGTCAGTTACTGTTTCTTATGAACATGTTTTGTTTAAGGAGGAAGTGATAAGGTATCATGTGTTTGTATCTCTCTCGCACTGGATTCATGATGACATTTAAACGTCATTCGACATTTGTGTGGGAGTTACCTTCAGTACCTACCTACATAAATCAAATCCAATCTTACGTGGAACGTTACGGTGACCTTATGCATGCCTTTGACACCCCCCTTTTTCTCGGAGGAGGCAATTAGTCTCAAAGTGAGTTATATAGTCGTCTGCTATTTGAACAGTTTCACATACGAAACAATATGGTCGGTTCTGAGAACTGCTTCCAACTGACGTTGATTTTGAGAGAAATTGAATATCAGAACTATTTCAAATACAAGATTCTTCAAGGATACTTCTTGCAATAAAAGAGCCTCCACTTGTGGCGATACCTACTAAGCGTTTATTTGGCGCTCCCTGGGGAGTCAGCCGTGTTACTAACCTACTGATTGGCATTTTTTTTATCACGGCATAAGCTAATATTTTCGTATAGCTTGTGCCCCGAATTCAGCTTCCCTAACCCTTAACCAAGGTATTTTTATCCATCATCAAAATAACGTCAAACGTGTCATCTCTCCCTTTAGAAATTCATCGCGATATTTTCGTGATTGCACTTGTACGCAAATTCATCTAAAAATCAATTTATAAACATTAGCTTCGAGCGAAAGCTTTTTACCGTACCACGGAGGTTTTTATGTTCCCGCCTCATTTTATCGGCTACAGCGTTTTGGAGAATAAATAGATGGGTAATGTTTTCCGATACTTTGGCGTTGTTTTGGTATCAATAACGTTTTTATTATAGGTAATTTTATTTGAAAGCGTTAATAGTATCATTAATTAATTACTTTATTCGCTTTGATGGGACTCGAGGAACATTTAAGAAGTTCTTAAGTATACAGGGCTATTGGTAAAACATTAACAACCTCTTAAGAGGTCATTGTACTCATCATTATGAACAACTTTTACTATGGGACCCATAAATGTAGGGAACAGCAGATTTTTCCTTCACCGTTTTGAGAGTAGTGGTGATGAAATAATTTACACAAAGTAAAGCGCCTGTCTGGGTTCGAACCTATGACTTACAACTCGTGAGTCGCGGCCGTTACTACTGGGCCACCACTGCTTTCAAGGATGTGATTCTAAAAAGAGTCTTAATTTTATAATGTCGGTCTGGAAAACATTATTCATTTCTAAGTTCTACGTAACTTCAACCTTATAATTATGACCAATAGACATATCAAGGCTGACGGTCCATCCGACCATTAAATACACCATTCTAATTCATAGCCACTTAAACAGTACTAAACCCAGTGAATATTTAATCAGGAACCAAACGGCTTGAAACTGTATGAAGCAGACAATTATTAAATAATACTACGAACATTATTTGTTATAGAAATCTAGTCCAGACTTAGTAATTAACAATAACTTATTAATTAATAACCGAATAATTTGGATTGAGAGCCTTTGACTATTGAGCTTCGGCTGGAGCGTCTGTCAAGAGTTCTGAATTGTCGAAGCTAATAATTTAACAGTTGCTTAGTATTTAGCAACGTAAAAGTTACGGTAACGGGTTTGAAGATAAACATACCCTACGTCTACTTACATGTATTAAGGATTATGGTTATAGATTTCCGATAAACGTTTAGTGGAAAAAAGGTATAATGCCTTCTGAGCTAGGCTCTAACTATCTATGGCTTTTACTTCAGTGGGTTAAAACTAATGACATAGGACCTACAACACACAAAATGGGAACGAAATGGTGCTAAACATTCTAAGACAAAAGAAACATAAAGTAATTTACCAAAACCTTCGATATCTAGGCTCATAATCAGCCTATAATGTTCCCACTGCTGGGACACAGGCCTCCTCTCAGTGAGAGGGAGTGGGCCGTAATCCACCACGCGTGCCCAGTGCGGGTTGTGGATGTCACATGTTTTCGAATTTTTTGGTTCTAGGACATGCCGGTTTCCTCACGATGTTTTCCTTCACCGTTTTGAGAGCAGTGGTGATGAAATAATTTACACAAAGCGCCTGTCTGGGTTCGAACCTACGACCTACAACTCGTAAGTCGTGTCCGTGACCACTGGGCCACCACTGCTGTCTAGACTAGCACAGATAAATATGAACATGGAGTAACTATCTAAATAGCTGACTGAATAGGTACGTCTTGCTGCCGCAAGACGTCTGAGTACTGTTAAGTCTAAATACTAACTGCTACTACTAACCGAAGACTCAATATTGAAGTTAACATTATCGTTAATTCAGCAGCTTGTCGGGTTCAATATTTAATTTAATCTGTATTTCTGCTTCAATTAGATATTCGTACATTGAATAGAACATTGGTGGTGATTGTCGCGAGATTAGTGTGACAGGTAAAGCTTCCTCGTAATTATGGGAGCCTGGTAGTGACAGACTTGAACTTCGACTGTTTAATTTATACCGAATGAAATATTTGTGGAGGCAGAGTTATGTATTGTATTGTGACAGTTAAAATTACTATACGGAACATGAGTGAAGAGTACGGAATATGAGTGGTAGTGGTATAATATGGTTAAAGATGTATAGAGCCTCCAGATCCATTCAAGATCAATGGCAAATGGCAGAAAATCTTCTTCGAGCTTATGCGAGCCTGGTAGTCAGAACCTTTTTTTTGACATATTGAGTATTTATTAAATTTTTTTTTGCCTGTACCCTATCACACTAATATTATAAAGGCGAAAGTTTGTGAGTGTGTGTGGGGGTGTGTGTGTGTGTGTTTATATGTTACTTCTTCACGCTCAAACGGCTGGACCAATTTTGATAAAATTATGTCTATATGTATGGAGGTAGCTGACACCCTGGATTAACATATAAGCTATTTATAGCTTTTTATCCCGATATTTAAACGGGATCGACACTAACGCGGGTGAAACCGCGGGGCGCAGCTAGTTGAGTATATGTCAAAAAAAAACCTCTGACTATTTATTATCCCTATTTCTTTCCACTTACAAATTATAATTGTTTTTCGTAAAACATTGTATTGTTCGGTCGTTCAGTGGGATCGTAGACTACAAGATGTGCTTTTCCTTTGATTATTTATTAGACAAACGTTTCTTTTCGTTGACTTTGAAGCTGAACAACTATCATTCACGACGTCTGACAAGACAGTCGATTAAGTTTTGAAATCAGGATGAACTTAGTTTTTTCATTTGCTCTGTTTCAATTATACTGTGTGAAGGTGGCGAAAAAGGTATTATGGTGAAGTCAGTCTGGATAAACAAGAACGTTGCAAGGATGTTACCTTATAACCAAGAACCGAACGATAATTATTTGGAACTCAATACTTATAATAATGTATGGGTGTTTTGTAAATGTTTTATTTCTTTAGCAATATTTTTAGATGCTGGGCAGATCAACGGAAAAGAAGATAGAATTACGAATATTCCGAAATGATTTGCCTCTGGAATTTTTGTCTGTAAATAAATAGTAAGTAGATGCTGCTAGCTCTCAACGATGTGAAACTTAAGTAGGTATATGAAGGGTTACTTAAGTTGAGGAAAAGGGTCGTCCGTCTGTTCTGCTTATTTCATACTAAGTAGTCCTAATTCTTTTTAGGGTTCCGTACCCAAAGGGTAAAAACGGAACCCTATTACTAAGACTTCGCTGTCCGTCCACCCGTCCGTCCGTCCGTCCGTCTGTCTGTCACCAGGCTGTATCTCAAGAATCGCGGTAGCTAGACAGTTGAAATTTTCACAAATTATGTATTTCTGTTGCCGCTATAACAACAAATATTAAAAACAAAATAAAATAAATATTTAAGGGGGGCTCCCACACAACAAACGCGATTTTTTTCGGCGTTTTTGCCTTGTGGTACGGAACCCTTCGTGTGCGAGTCCGACTCGCACTTGGCCAGTTTTTATTTCAATGATGTTCTCGATGTTCTTTGTTCGAAGTATTTTACACGTAAAGTTTCCGTTTACTTATATTAAAAGAGTAAGTAGTAAATATTATGAAGATTTTTGGTCCTCTTGAAACTCATTAATTTGAACTGAAACACGGAATCATATATAAGTAGGTAGGTAGGTACCCGTTGTCTACCCGAATCAAACGTGACCTCTTTATTATCGATGTACTGAGACTAAATTATTCGTTAACACTACTTAATAGTTAACGCTACCTCATCAGCTGCCTAGCCTTTTCCCAACTATATTAGGGTCGGCTTTCAGTCTAACCGGATGCAGCTGAGTACCAGTTTTTTACATGGAGCGACTGCCTATCTGACCTCCACAACCCAGTTACTGGGTAATACGATACCATTACTAAGACTGGTTGTCAGACTTTCGGGCTTCTGACGACCCGTAACGACTGTCAAAGTTCCACGAATGACAGCCGCGGGACCAACGGCTTAACGTGCTTACCGAAGCACGGAGGGGTCTTGGTATGTGAAGATGGTCACCCATCGACGGACCAACCACGGCAAGCGTAGCTTAACCTGATTGTTCGACCCGTGCACTGTTATTACTTAGAGCCACAAGCCCCTCAACGCTACCTGTTCGTAGATAAACACGTATCTTACTTTAGATTAACTTGTTTAGTTTGACTCTGTGAAATGTGTTCCTAGGAGTTGTGTAATAGTCGTCCTCAGTCAAGTTATTTGAAGTAATTTCCTCCTGGTTCAGTGCAGTGATAACAGAACTTGTTGTTTGTGTAGTTGAACAAGGTACAGCAGTATAGTTAGTCTTATGGCAAACATTCAGTTTTCTAGGAGAAGAAAAAAAACCTTTGAAGTGCCTTAGAGGACTTGTTTTTAGTCACACTCCATGCAGTTCCGATTTTCCTGCATCAGTGTCTTAAAAATAGCTTAGAACCACTGACGCACAAACTTTATCCACCAGTGTAATAATTACTTCTACCATTATAAGAAGGGCCATACATATTTTAAAATCTAACAGTCTTATCACAGCGGATGCATGATACGAAGGTATTCCTATTTTCCATAAGAAAATCGATTTATTGCGTCTGATAGTTCTCGGAGTCCGACAAGTGTGAAATAAAGCTGATGGCGAGACGGAAGGCTTATTACAGCTGGGATCGGAAACCCGGTCGAGTGTAAACTGCGAATGTCGAGTTCTGTTCGGTTTTATGACCTCTGTAAGCGTGGAGTATTACATTGTGAAGAAAGGGATTAGTTTTTTGTTTATTTATATTGCGTTTGTACTGACTCAATTTAATCGGGGTTTTTCATCAGATTTTTTTTTAGCTGCCCGGTATCTGTGCTTTAGTCCGGTTTATGGGAATAGGCTTGTTTCTTATTAAATGGAACTTAAAATATAAATAGCGAAATGTACTACCTATAAGAAAAGAAGTGTACCTACTATGTACCTCTGCCTGAAACTTTAGGTGGAAAACGTCGCGCCAGAACTTTCCAAGGATTACAATGTTATAAGTTTCAAACTCAGGTCAACACACAAGACAATACCTGTTACTTTTCAACAAAAACACTATTCAGTCTCGTGGTCGTCAGACGTCAACAAACCTAAGTTTCCATCAAGTATAATGACCGCTCCCACGGGCGTGATTGTCTGGACTCCTACCCACTGTAAAGGCAGCGTCAAATTCTTCAATCTAAGGTCACGTTCGCACTGGAGAAGCGAGGGCAACGAATAGATAAAACAATTCTCTCCCAATATTTGCAGTGTGGTGTTTGTGTGAGATACGAATGGAACAAATCTCTTTTATCTTCCGATAAAGAGGATTTATATTAGTCGTTTCGCTTTACCAATGCAGCTGTGTGAAAGTGTGTATACCTGTCAGCTTTCATGCAGATAAAGTAATTGATATTGGTCTTAGTAAGTTGTAAGAAAGAAAGAAAGAAAAAGTATTTATTGCGACTCCTACAGGAAGATCAGAAACAAGTTCTATTAAAATGTGAAGTAAGAACAATATTTGACCACTGATTTGTAACCTGATTTAATAGAGAAGTAAATATTTTTTCTATCATTCTTGCCATTTATACCTATCATGTTGCTATGCTTTTAAAAACCCTAAAAGTTATTCGACAATTTTTACAATTGGAAAGCATGCATATCGGTACAATTTTGACACTATCAAGTGTTTGAATTGGTAACCTTCTTTATCTTTACAATCACTTAACGCCTAGGAGACGTCGATCCCGGTTGTCATTTAAAATACTTTGAAAGTTTGCCATTCGATATCATCTTTTGCCAATGGCAAAGCTAATAGGCCTTAGGCCCAACAAGATTTGAATTAAGATTACTTACAATCGAATCAGGAATCTCAATATCAATATCCATGAATGAACATTGTTTCGAAAAGTTGTCCATAATGAGGATAATTTATGATCATAGCCTCGCAAGTTCAGGTAAGCTTGTGCCTTATCTAGACTAAGCCGAAACAGTTTTAATGAACTAAGTTAAGGCGCTACTCGAAAATCTAAAATCCTCCAAAACCTACTAAGCGAGCGAAAGTGATGCAATTACTTTGAAAAGCAAAGAAAGAGTGATGGCTATAATGTGCGTGCGCTCGGAATAAAACGACGCCGACGTACCTATGCGCCAAAACGAATTTACTCCTTTTTTAACAAAATAAATGAATTTAAAACTACTTTGATTAAACTTCGATATGATAATTCTCTATGTTTTAAAGTAAATTCCATTGAATACCTGATTTCGAAAAGAGTAAAAAAATAGATATGTAAATTTGGTTTTTTTTTGTATCGAGAAAAATTCATTGAATCGTGTATTCCTTTTACATGATAGGTACTAGACCAAAGAGTCGAAAAACATATACCAAAATGTTAAATCCCTATTCCACATACTTAACAAGTTAGCACGAAATAGAAAAACCTCATTTTTTTCAATACATATCACCTTGAGCACCACTTACTCGTTGGAACTTATAGCCATTATTACATATAACCTATACAAATATACATACATGCATATTTTGTTAACTACTAGATATTGTAATTCGAAGACACCCCTGATAATTGTTAAAAATTTATTATAAATCTGAAATTACGAAGGTTTTTCAAATGATAAATTGGGTTTCGGATATGACCGTTTCATGTTAACTACAGGGTTAACCAGGGATCTCCAAACTATTTTGGACAAGTGACCCCTTTTCCAAAATGAACTGTTACCTCAGACCCCCATGGCCAAATTACCTACGCTCGTTCACTCATTATCTTGCACAAACTTGTCCACACTGACTTGCGAGTTTTTCATCTTGTACGAACTTGAGACTTTACATTACTACAGCAATGCTATTTCCTACAAAAATATTAATTATTCTTAGTACCTGGTTGCGCCAACATTCAAAATTTGATTGACATCCGCTATTTCCTATATCCATCTCCTTTCCGCACATACCTCGCGAGTGAATAAGAAGATTCCGACCGCCATATTGTCGCGAATCACTTCCGAATGTCTCCGCAACGCGTGCGCAATGGCGTCGGCTCGCTCCGCTTGAAAATATTGATAACTTTGGAATCACGGCATTTTCGCATGTAATAAGACTTTTATTCAATAGTTTGTGTTTGTGTTTACCGTGTGAGGACAATAACTTGAAGCCCAACTACCCCTGAACTTGGAAAGTGACCCCGTGCACGGGCGACGACGCGAGCACGTGACTCCAGCAAAGGTTTGTGCTTCCCTTCCTAATTTTCGGGTTGTGTTCTATTGTCCTACACCCTCCGCAACTCGAATTACCTATTGCCAAGCGTTTGTCAATCGTTTTGTTCCGCATCGCAAATACAGTCCACTAAATTAGCCTTTCGCGCAACCATTTTCTTTGGTCCCTCTCACCGGATCGTTAGGTATTTATTTGAATTAGGTACATAATTGTTGTAGTTAACGCATTAGTATTTACTCCATAGGGAATAAACGCACCGCACCGCAGTCTTATACCTAACGCATTTCGTTGTTGTTTCGCCGCAAATTGTTCATCTGTTACCTACGTACGTACGTAATACCTACCTACATACGTAGCTAAAGATCGCTCGTATTAGTTATTCAATCGGAAGTCGAAAAGTATTTGTTTAACAGAAACAGAGACATAACCTAGTGGGTAAATTAGGATTGATTTGAAATTACCCGCAGTTCGTTTTTAACTACCTACCCACTTTAGGTATTTAGATATTGTCCGCGTCGCTGTTCTCCATCGCTTATTCGCAAAAATAACTTTATTTTGTTTGTTTACCGCATTGATTGTGTGTCATAATTGTTCACGATGCCTCCAAAGGACAACAAAGTTCAATTAAAACTTTTATATGCTAAAAGAGACATGCTATTTTCTCGCGTGCAATCTATTTGTGATAATGCACTTAAAACAGGTGATCTAGCTATTAAAGATTCGTTCTTATGTTCTGTAGAAAACTTGGATAGTGTGCGCACGGAATTTGAATCCGTAATTCATGATATTAACGTTTTAGAGTTAGAATTAAATCCAGAATACGCTGTGAGTTATCAAGCTTTGGCGTCATTTGATGATTTATTCTGTCGCATCAAACGCGTCGCGAGAAACTTGGAGAAACCGTCTGTCTATCAGAGCCAGGCAAATCACACTCGCGATCGACCTAAATTACCGCCCATTCAGATACCTGAATTTAATGGTGATATTCGCAATTGGAATCTGTTTATAGATAGTTTTGAAAACACTATAGATAAGAACGTCTCTTTGACAGATCATGAAAAATTACACTATCTGATTGAAAAGTTAACTGATAAAGCTAAAACTGTTTGTGCCGGCATTACTTTTAGTGCCGAAAATTATTCATTAATATTAAAAACTTTAAAGTCCAAATACGAAGACAACAGATTAGTAGCTAACGCATATTTAGATCAGTTATTCGACTTGAAAAATATTACAGTTTGTAATGAACATAATTTAGAGAAGTTTTTAGATACTTTTGCAGCATCTGTTCGCGCAGTAAAGAACCTGAAGGTCGATGACCTCTGCGACTTTTTGTTTTTGTATTTGGGTTTAAAGAAATTAGATAGTGAAACTGTTCGTTTATTTGAGATGAACCATCGCAGTAGTATGCTTCCAAAATTCAATGATTTAGAATGTTTTGTTCGCGATCATATTAAAATATTACAACGCACTTCGTCAAACCATGAAGTTACGAAGAAAGTATCTACTAAGTCCGACCGTCGAACGGATGCGCCTTCGAAATCGCAAAAGTCGACACATACGTATGTGAATACCGCACCTGCACCTGTACAATCTATTTGTTCGTTGTGCAATAGTCAACATTCGCAAATGTACAAGTGTTCAGGTTTCTTGAAATTTACTCCTTATGAGCGTTATAAGTTTGTTCGCGATAACAATTTGTGTTTTAACTGCCTAAGTGACAAGCATCGGGTTACGTCTTGTAATAGTAGTCAAAGTTGTCGTAAGTGCCCTTCAAAGCACCACACTTTACTTCATATGGAGAAAAATCATAATAATGCCGCATCCAATGTGAGCACAGTTAGTTTATCAAGCGGGGACACGTCGTCGTCGCAGACCGTCGGTGCGAACTCTGCGGCCGCGCAGCCAGCGCGCGACGTTGCCCGCTCGCAGACCGCCGCCGTGAGTGACGTCACGTTGTGTTCGATGTCCGCAAGCAGTGCGTGTACTACCGTGGTGCTCGCGACCGCTCACGTTGTTGTTGATGATGCTTTAGGTAATCCGTGTCTTGTTCGAGCGTTGTTAGATTGCGCTTCGCAGAGTAATTTCTTAACTCAAAATTGTTGTCAACGCCTTGGGTTTAGTATTAATAACCGGCCAGCCCGCTCAGTAGTTAAGGGGTTCGGTGGTTTAAAATCAACCATTCATGGTTCGATTAAAATTAAATTTGCATCGCGTTTTAATTCCGATATTTGTTTTGATATGGATTCGCTTGTCGTAGATAAAATTACGGAACAATTGCCTACTGTCCCGGTTGACACGTCTTTATTGACCAAATTTAAAGACCTACCGTTGGCAGATGAATCTTATGGTGTCCCTGGAGACGTCGATATGTTGATCGGCGCATCGATTCTCCCGCACCTCCAGTTATCGCGTAAGGTTCAAGGTCATTCATCGTATCCCGCACCGCACGCCCTAGAAACAGTTCTAGGTTTTGTTATTGTTGGTTCCGCACCCGCACATTTAGATAGTTACTCGACTGTGGCACACTGCTGCACTGTTGAACAGCCGCTGGAGTCTACCATACGCAGGTTCTGGGAAATTGAAGAGGTCAATGTCCCGCCTATCCTAAGCCCTGATGATAAGGTGGCTGAGGAGGTTTATTGTCGCACGACTACTCGAAATAATGATGGTCGTTATGTTGTCGCGCTTCCATTCAAGGGGGATATTTTTTCGCTCGGTGACTCCTACGCTTCCGCTAAAAGGCGCTTTTCATGTTTAGAACGTAAGATGCAAGTATCTCCGAAGTTGAAGCAAGCCTATGATGAGGTTGTTATCGAATACCTAGATAAAGGATACATCTCACCTGCGCCCATCACCGAGACTGACGAGACTCGCGGTCATCCTTCTTACATCATCCCGCACCACGGAATTATTAGAGAAGACAAGCTTACTACTAAGCTTCGCGTGGTCTTGGACGGCAGTGCTAAGACTAGCACTTCTGTATCGCTCAATGATATTTTGTATTGTGGTCAGAACCTTCAAGGTAACTTATTCGACATTATTGTAAATTTCCGCTTGTTTGCTGTCGCGCTTTCCGCCGACATAAGGCAAATGTTTCTTTCTATTGGTATTCGCGAATGCGACCGCAAATTTCAACGTTTTTTGTATAGATTTTCGCCTCAAGATCCTCTAAAAGTTTACGAGTTTAATCGTGTTTGTTTTGGGCTTAAGTCGAGTCCTTTCCACGCGCTTCGCACTATCAAGCAATTAGCCGCTGATGAGGGTGAAAGATTCCCGAAAGCAAAGGATACTATTGAGACTGGGCTATACATGGACGACTTTGTTTATAGTGTAGCCAGCGAGGCAGAGGCCGTTGAGACCGCCGCTCAAGTAATAAGTCTTATGAAAGCCGGTCAGTTTGATCTTGTGAAGTGGACAAGTAACTCGAAAACCGCTCTAGATTCGATTCCACTATCGCATCAATTATCTTCGGTGAAGGAATTTGATGGTGATGATACGCACAAGGTTCTAGGCTTAAGTTGGTCACCCGCGTCTGACATATTCAGTCTTAAAGTTAGTTCGACTCCGCAGATTTGTACTAAGCGCATTATCCTGTCGTGTGTAGCACGTATATGGGATGTTATGGGATTTGTAGCTCCCGTCGTTTTATATGCCAAGTTACTTATAAAAGAACTTTGGCTTTCCAATAGCGATTGGGACGACCCCGCGCCCGACAATATTGTTAAATTGTGGGCTCGCTTTCGGAATGAGCTTCCATTGCTCAATCAAATAAAAATTCCACGCCATGTTGGTATATTTTCAGACAGTGTAGTTACGGTTGTAGGCTTCGCAGACGCAAGTGAAAAGGCTTACGGGGGAGTAGTTTATTTTCACGTTTTGAATGTTGACAAAGTCTCGGTTAGTCTTATAAGCGCTAAATCCAAAGTCTCCCCTCGCAAGGTCGTTTCTCTGGCGCGCCTGGAGCTGTGCGCTATTCTTTTGTTAGTGCAATTAATCAGCTCTATTATCAATGCTTGTAAGCACCGCATTATTATTGATAGAATTATGGCTTTTTCTGACTCTACTGTAGCTTTGTGTTGGGCATATTCTTCGCCCCATCGCTGGGACACATTCGTCGCCAATAGGGTGGCTAAAATTCAGTCCGAATTACCACCACAAAATCTCTTTCACGTTGCTGGCACAGATAATCCCGCCGATTGTCTCTCCCGTGGATTGCTGCCTTCGCAAATTTTAGATCATCCGCTGTGGTTCTGCGCTCCGCCTTGGATTCACAGCATGCTTGAGGAATGGCCGGTTAAGCCTTTTAACCCAGCTGCCGTTTCAGAACCACCCGAGGAGAAGAAGCATTCGCTTGTAGTTTCGATTCCACGTGAAGAGTCGATTATTTTATCATTGTCTAATCGCGTCTCGTCTTGGTCGAGACTTTTGCGTTGTGTGGTGTATGTCTGTCGTTTTCTAAAACTGTTACCCACGCGTGGTAATATAACCGCCGCTGATCTGGATAAAGCTGAGTCAGTCGTGCTTCGTGAATTGCAGAGATTTTATTTCGCATCAGAATTTAGTAGTTTAGAGTCTAACAAAACTTGTAGTCGCGCTTTTCAACATTTGAAACCTTTTTTGCAGAATGGTCTCATTCGAGTAGGTGGTCGTTTGAGAAATTCCGATTTAGGATTTGATCAAAAACATCCCGTAGTTTTACCCCGCAAGGACCATATTTTAGATTTGATTGTTGATTATCATCATAAGGTGAATTGTCACGCAGGTCCGGATTTGTTGATGTCTATCCTTAGGCAAAAGTATTGGATACTTTCCGCTCGCAATTTGATTCGCTCTAGAGTGCACAAATGTGTGCCCTGTTTTAAACTTCGCCCGCGTTTTATCGCGCCTGAAATGGCCGATCATCGCACATGTCGTGTTGTTCAATCCGTTAAACCTTTCGTACACACCGGTACAGACTTCGCCGGCCCGTTTAGGGTAACTATTGCCCGTGGTCGTGGTATACGCTCCACAAAAGCTTACGTTTGTCTATTTATTTGTATGACAACTCGTGCGGTTCACATAGAATTGACCGGTGATTTAAGTACGCAAAGTTTTATGTCCGCGTTTAAGCGTTTTTTGTCGCGCCGTGGTCCCGTAAAACGCTTATATTCAGACAACGGTACTAATTATGTTGGAGCTCGCCGTAGTATCTCGGAGTTACACGCATTCTTGCGGTCAAGGTATTATCACAGTGAATTCGCTCATGTTTTGGCCGAAAATCGTATTGAATGGCATTTTAATACACCCGCTGCTAGTCACTTTGGTGGTAATTGGGAGGCTAATATTAAGAGCCTCAAGTCGCATCTGTTCCGCGTTGTAGGCGTACAGATTCTCTCTTATGAGGAGCTGAGTACTGTACTCGCTCAGATAGAGGCAGTAATGAATACTCGTCCACTGTGTCGAACTCTATCTAGTGACCCGTCCGAGTCTTTAGCTTTAACGCCGGCTCACTTCTTAACCACGACTCCTCTTAAGTATTTGCCCGCTATGGATGTTGACGAAGACAGACTGCATCTCCTAAAGCGTCACGCTCTTTTGGATAGATTAGTTCAATCCTTTTGGAGGCGTTGGAGAACCGATTATTTGCATACGCTGCAGTCGCGTCAAAAATGGAATACACCATCGAATCCAGTCACCGTTGGTACTGTGGTAGTTTTAATGACTGAGAGTGCGGCCCCCCTACACTGGCCTCTAGGTGTAGTGGAGGAAGTTTTCCCTGATTCGAAGGGAGTAACGCGTATAGTAAGAGTTAAAACCGCAACCGGTTCGTACTTACGTCCGGTTATTCGCCTCTGTCCTCTGCCTAATCAGCAGCAGGTTTCAAATTAGTTTAGTAGTTATAGCAACGCTTTATATATAGTTTAGGAATAGGTTAACAGTTAGAGGTTACACTAGAATTTAGTTATTTGATTAGTTTCGCTTATTGTTTTTGAAGGTAACCCTTCAAACCCGGGGGGGAATGGTTGCGCCAACATTCAAAATTTGATTGACATCCGCTATTTCCTATATCCATCTCCTTTCCGCACATACCTCGCGAGTGAATAAGAAGATTCCGACCGCCATATTGTCGCGAATCACTTCCGAATGTCTCCGCAACGCGTGCGCAATGGCGTCGGCTCGCTCCGCTTGAAAATATTGATAACTTTGGAATCACGGCATTTTCGCATGTAATAAGACTTTTATTCAATAGTTTGTGTTTGTGTTTACCGTGTGAGGACAATAACTTGAAGCCCAACTACCCCTGAACTTGGAAAGTGACCCCGTGCACGGGCGACGACGCGAGCACGTGACTCCAGCAAAGGTTTGTGCTTCCCTTCCTAATTTTCGGGTTGTGTTCTATTGTCCTACACCCTCCGCAACTCGAATTACCTATTGCCAAGCGTTTGTCAATCGTTTTGTTCCGCATCGCAAATACAGTCCACTAAATTAGCCTTTCGCGCAACCAGTACCTACACGTAACACAACATAAACAATACAGTACCTACCTACCTATCTTAAAAGTTTTAAATAAGAACTTTTATTAATTTAATAGGGGTCGATTTTTAGACCTCGTCGACCCCCAAAATCAGTTTTCGTTTATATCGACCCCAAGGGGTCCATATCGACCACTTTGGGAATCCCTGCTGTAAACCAACAAACTTATCCCACTTTAAAACTTGCACTTCACACAACACTACATCAATAATTTTCTCTTCTTCTTTTTCTAGTGACAATGATTTGTGTATTATTTCCCCCTATAACACAAAGTTAACTACCGAAAACACCAATTCTACTCCTTTACGTAATAAAGCTATGATAATAAAACAATAACGGAAGGGCTCATCGTATCATCCACAGATACCTACAAACATTTTTGTTCTATCAGAATAACATTAGGTAGGTACCTACTCGAACACGACGAACTTACTCCTGTGACAAACTGAGGTGTACTCATTAGTATGACATCTATTATTTGTTATGAACAGAAATAACTCTTTGATGATAGAACAAGGCCTGTACCATAATATTATCACACTACACCAAAGCATACAGATTGGCATTCATATTCCATCCAATGCTGTTTTCATAGGGATTGGTTGTCAACAACCACTTTTTTTGATGCAATGGTGATGGAAAATTTCCAAACTGTTGAGTACACTTCGTACAGAGTTACTAAGTTTTGTTGTTGGTTGTATAACGTTGGCCACAATACCTACCTACCTACTGTCTTATGTCGATAGTTCAGAAGTTCACTACAGTTGATAACCTATGCGAATACCGCGTTTAGTTTTAGTTTACAGCGACTATGAAATCTCAATTTATATAGACAAAGCCGGGGATGTCGGCCGCCGAAAACATGGTCATAATTTTATGAAATAAGTATTGCCTCAAACTTAGGCAAAATAAATTAAATAGCTTTAAAGTTATTTCAAGATATTTATTTATGAAACAATTTATATTTCAGTTTTCTTCTACAAGAAGACCAGTTGCAGGCAGGAATCAAATCAATTGTATTGGAATTCATCGAAAAAACTGGAGAGACACAACCCTAACTTGGAGATCACGTACGAAGTATAAAAAGAAAATATGCTTGTTTTCATTACATATTTTGTAAGACTATTTACGACGAAATATAATATTGTGCCTTATTATGTTTTCTTACATTTCCAGATATTTAGGTGAATATTACTACAACCTTTTTCAACTACCCAGGTACCTAGTTAATAATATTCCTGTGTCATAAATAGAATACTCTCGAGTGACTTGGAGACTTCAATGTAGGTAAGTTAATTACTTGGAGACTTCAGATGTAAGCCATCTTTGTTAATGTCACTTGGGAGTTCATCACGAGATGTTTAATTGTAAAGACACGTGTAATACTTGGCGAAACTTAATAGCAAGTTTCCTAGAGTGACAAAAATTAAAATAATGACTTAAGTAGCTGCATTTCAAAGCAAGCATGCTAGCGAAGGAGGTGGCGGGACGGCACAGGGAGAGAGCCTCCCGTCCCAGCCGCCGCGGGAGACGCTCCGGGCGTCGTCGGGAGCCACGGGACGACTCCCGGCCACCGTAGGCGCGGGCCTGCGGGCGGAGAGTAATGGGTAGCTCACCGTCCGACCAGGACCAGGCCCGTGCCGAACGGCGCGTACGTGTTCCACGCGCGCCTCATAGAGATGTCAGCATCGAGGAGGGGCCCCATAGGGCCGAAGGTCAGCGGGCTTGTCCGAAAGGGTTACCGCTGGCCCGGAACATAAAGGGCTAAGGAAGAAACATGGTTGGGTTTTAGTCAGTAAGAGTCTGACACTCCCTTCCGCTCCACGCAGAGCGGGAGGGGTCATTTGATGATTTACCATCCACAAAAAAAAAGTAGCTGCATTTAAATCAATCAATCAATCTTTGAACAGGAAGGCTTGGTTTAAGAGTATGACAAAAATAACTGAAAAATCCTTCACTAATGGGATTTGATACGATTAACTTGACAGTTAACTGTCCATTATGATTCATAATATCATCCTTTTATGATTCTGCCAAAGTGGCCTTTTTAGGCCCCCAGATGCTGTTTACCATAAAGTGAAAATAAGATTTCTAAAGGCCAGACATTAAGGCTAGTCTTTGAATTTAACTGTCTTTTTAAATGAGTCATTAAAAGTGTAATATTATAAAAA
Source organism: Oligia latruncula (assembly GCA_948474745.1). NCBI lineage: Eukaryota > Metazoa > Arthropoda > Insecta > Lepidoptera > Noctuidae > Oligia > Oligia latruncula. The sequence goes on along the minus strand of OX419695.1, from coordinate 15,882,152 downwards.
TATACATACATTAAAAATTATTTTCTTTAAATTATTTCTTTCATTAGAATATTTTGTTTTTCACAACAGGATAAAATAATTTTTAGATTATACCTAGCACGTGATATACAAGATCAAATAAAATTAGTTAGCGAAACTTCACAGACGTCTTGCGTATCGATATTAGCAGCTGATTATGGGATATCCATACCCATAGCGGCTGTGAAGTCTCGGCAGCTAATTTAATTTTGTCCCAATTTTTATGATATGATGATATAAATTTAAAACGCTACAAAAACTAAAAAATAGCAAGTCTTTCAGCAAATCGAGATCAAACTCTATGAATACTAAGAAAGCAAACCACCGTTCACAATCCGCTTACAAGTCAATTACTCGTCAAAGATGTTATAGACATAATTCAAGACACAAAGTATGACGAGTTCATGAAATTAGTTCAGTAAGAAGACTTAGGCTAAGAGGCAAACGGCTTCACGCTACTCTGATTAGTTTGTCAATCAGTTTTACAGACCGTAATAATAATAAGCCTTAACTATTGTTGCCAATAAGCCTGATACAGTGGTGCAGTGGATCGATCAGAGCGGCGCGCAATGATTGTTGACATAACCGTCCCGCATGATGGGAACCTCGTGAAATAAAGGAAGTAATAATAAGCCTTAAGTTTTGAGTTGAGCTGCACGATTTCTGACAAATGCGTACATACACTGACTGGACACTTTCCTCAAAACACCATCTCAAACATCGAACTACATGGTCTTCATATAACCGGACCAAGATTATGTCTGGACTTTAAAAGAGACCTCTGAGTTTGTTTCGGCCTTTCTTCTCAGAGCAGTCAGATAGGAAACGCCGACCTCATCTAGTTTAAAAAAAATATGATTGACGTGTAAAAGTGTTTGTGCAAACCTACTTACAAAAATAAAATCATTTATCAATAAATCGTTTATTTCGACCAACACAGGATCAAAGTAATTTAATATCACACAAATTACAAAATTAAAAAAAATAACATAACAATTAAAAACGCATACAATATTAAAAAGAATAGAATAGAATAGAAATACTAAAGAAAGACCATAAAAATATTACATAGGTACCTACTTTGATTGCCTAGTATGTGAACCTTACAGCAATGGTTCAGGTACTGGCAATAGAACCGCGCTGCGCGAATGCCGTCAGGAAAACATGCTTAGATAAATATATCTTGATATTATTGAAAGAGGACTAGAGGAAAAAATATGTATATGAGGATACTATCCATTTAAAAGGTAAGTTGATTGTAACGACAGAAACACGAAAGGAACCGATTAAATTTATAGTACAGTGAAAAATCTTCTGGTATGAAATCCAAAGTCAATGCAACAGACCACAGCTAAGCCCCTAAGACTAGAAAGAGCATTGAACAGAAATAATTCTAAAAATCGAAATAAAACAAATCAGATCGCTAGTCTTAATTAAAATAAACATCAGTAAAAACCCCGCTATTCTCGTGATTAGCATATCAAAACACAACATTCTCATTGAGGTTTTAATGAGAAGCAATAGAATACAATGGATCTCAATACAACGTGACTCGCTGTCCCCCTCACCCCCTGTCCATCTGACATGCAGATAAGTATTCGAGATGACTTTATTCAGTGGACGAAACGGCTGTTTAACCAGACAACAGGTGAATAGCAGAAGTTGAACATTAACGTTACTTAGCTTAACATTATTTAGCTTGTTATTGACGTACGGATAATAAAAACTTAAGAGATACGGATTAAATCGACGAGGTGCAATGAAAGCCTCCACGATCCGATTGGAGTAATTCAGCCGGGTTCACATTACTGTGTAGTACAGTGTCGTGACACCTTCTGATACAGTCACAGAAAAGATAATAGTATGACAATAATATTATGATCTCCTGACCAGATTCGCCGCTAATCCTGCATCATCATAAGACACATCAGCCTAGTGTAGTGTGTAGTAGGCGCTCCCGGCACAGTCCTTTCTACTCACCTGTGCTTATTGGTTTATCTTTTTACTACGGCATGACATATTATTCTAGGTAGCTCGTTCCAACACGTGACAAGAAGCCGACTAAGATATTTTTATGACACCTCATCATCTTCCTGCCATGTTACTTGATCGGCGCATCACGTATTCTTCTTCCATTTTCTTCTGTCAAACGTCACGATCACTCCCTTCTCTTTCTGAACATTACTCACACAATCCATCTTCTCTCTCACCTTTTCTTTTTCTGAAAAAATATTGACAGCCAGAAATGTACTGGCAGATATTTAGAAATACATTTTCCGTAGCCGACAGCGACAGTTACGGTTCAAAGTAACCACAACCTGTCCGGATATTTATTATACTCGCACCAAGCTTAACTTCTGCTTCACCAAAATTACGTCACACCGCAACCGCTTCAAATGTTTTATTGATGAGCGATGAGCACTCCACTTCATATAATCAAAAAGCGATGCTGAAACGACCCACGGTCCTTAAATCTTTAACATCGGTAAATTATAACTGAATGGATATTACCGATTTCGGATAATTAATTGAAAGTATGAAATAACCGAAATCTTACCTCTTTGGAGATACCTACAGTGTATATTCCCATCGTGTTTTTCAGTATATTTAAGACGCCATCCAAGGCTTGTTATGCCATCTTATGTAACCATGCGAAAGGAATTCATTTACAATGCACAGTAGTCGAACTCTTTAATGAATGACAGCAAACTCAAATACGATTGAAGAAATTGGTATCGGCATTCGGTAGGTACCTATTTTCTGCACAATTGGGTATGAAATAAAGTTTAGAATAAAATAAGCTCCTAAATACATTTTAATACAATAAAAAGGCCTGTCATAGACAGAGATTGAAAAATGATATTTGAAACAATGCCTGAAGTTTAACTAAAAGGAAAGCAAGTGAAAACACTGAACAACAACAAAATAATATTTGTAGGTAGGTATCTAAAATTCATCATTTTCTATGAGAGTAGGTACAGTCAACAAAAGAGATAAGTATGCAGGATCGTCGGATATAGTTGAAGTTTAGTAAGAAACCGATTAATTTTGTCGACTGAAATTTAATTTGATAAATGAGCTGTTTGTTTTCTTTTAATTAAATTAAATTTTATTCGAGAACGTCGATCGGTTTCTTACTAAACTTCGCCTTTAACCGACGATCCTGCATAGTTATCTCTTTTGTTGACTGTACTTTGCCGACATTAATAAAACAGCTAATCGCAGGTATAGCCCCAAGCTAGTGATGTTTATGCGAATACCTTCAGAAAAATAATATTTTTGCAAAATTTACGTATTTTTTTCAACGTTTTGCTTCCTTTCTGAGTGAGCCCGTTCAACTTACTTTGATACACTCGCCTAAAATATTACCTTTTGATGACGGAGCTCTTTGTAAAAATATCCTTTCAGTTTTATTAGGAACATTATAAGTTCATTATAGGTTGTTTATTCTGGTTGGTAACTGATATTTTTTAAGGGCGTAGTAGACCAATGATATTATAAAGGAAATATACGCTATGTTCATACTGAGCGACGTTCTGTATTGTTGCGTTGTTATTACAAAGTACTGACTGCGATAGATAATACGGAACGTATGACACAGAAAGAGATAGCTATCTGTAGTGTGTTGCTCGCTGCTACTAGCGGACTAAATGAAACTACAACAATTGTCTGAATTTATCTGCAACAATTTGCGCGCGCTAGTGCGATATCTACCTCTTTAATATAATGTCATTGGCGTAGACTGATTTTTGTACGGTCTAGTAGATACTTGGTTTGCAGGAGCAGAAGCACATATCCGGTCCAAGTGGCAGTGCTTGGTGGAGGCCGTGGAGGTTTATGTCCAGTAGTGGACGTCTTTGGCTGAAATGATGATGCAGGGTTGAATTAGCGCTAAGTTCAAAGAAAGTACCTACCATAAAATAATAAAAAGACGTTATTTTTCAGTAATCAAGTAAGATTTGAATTCGAATATGACGTGTTTTCCGAACTGAACTAATTTAAATGTGAAAAAAAAAATGATTCTGTACCTACCTATAATGAAGTTTGATTAATTTCTTATTGTATCAAATTAGAAGAAATACAATAAATCAATCTGTATGAAGGTACAGTCGCATTCACAAGATCTGTATGTAAAACTTTCAGTGTACCTACTGAAATAATGGTGTAATCAATATTATAATATCATTGGGTGTAATACCTACACGAAGCGCGGGCGTTTAATTTGATGAATGCGATTTGTCCTGAAAAGTGAAAAAAAGCGATCCTTCACATCACTGCCATTCACATAACGCCTACAAAACTATACCAACAAGGCTGAAACCTAAGAAATTGCAAATGGCGGCAAGTTTGTGTACCCGCCATATTCTCAATTAAAAACCGTCGCACCCTCTAAATTGTTTACTTCAAGTTGAAGCCATTCCAATCAATGTTTGCTTAGAATTAATATTTTAAATTAATTATAAATATTTTTATTAATTAACGAACGACGGAGGCAAGCGAGATTATTGAAGTTATTAGATCATTAAGTTGTAGATTCATATTTTATTCAGAATTAAAATAATATGTAGGTATGTACCTAATTAACAACTAATAAGTAATTAAATAATAAAAATAACAAAATTATATCCTTACATTATAGAGGAGAGAACTGGTATACAATCATGATTCGTGGAATATCGCTCCAGTAGGATAGATGGATAATAATTACGATTCTCTCAGGGGCTAACCTCCTTTTAATTGGGTTATATTGCAAATACAAACCTACTTAAAAGTGGTCTAGCTCCAAATAAGTACCAACCTGCCTTTTCCTTAACTAGAAAATTTGATTAGGTACGACTTGTGAATTTAGAACCTCAGGCTTACTTATGTTTGAAGTAATCACTTCTATTTTACTCTAAAAAAACAAACCTCTTCATACCTATAGTTACCTACACTTTTCCTCGCCGGCTTTACTATTCTGCCGTCATAAAGAAAAAGGGCACAACTAACATTTTTTCCAAAATTGAGTAAAACATTTTTTTCTGATTCCAATTATGTATACAACTCAATTTTGAAAAAAATGTTAGTTGTGCCCTTTTTCTTTATGACGACAGTATTGTCATCCCATAGTGGGTGACATGCAATGAAAGACGACTTACAAGGATATTATCTAATAATAACCTTACATCTAGGACATTTTCGAGGTTTCTCCACACAATACCGGTCAGAATGATTAGGTACACAATTTGTCATATAAAGGTCGTCTACTAATTATATCTATGCCCACATAAATATCCGAAAATAGCTACCGTTTTATGTAGGTAAACCTTCTTGTGGGAAATATCGTCGCTAATCTGACTAACTGACGTAACTGACTCGAAGCATATTTTACAGGGCAAGCTATTTGCAGTTGAGGGGTACCTATGATTGAGGGTTGCTTGCTCTATATACATTCTACTAATACAAAATTGAGTACGTGTGTAGTTCTGATTAAGATCTTTATATTGGTATTACTACTATTGTTATCGTGTTAATATTGTTTTAATAATTAATATTATAAACAGATACGTCACTTCGTGAGATCTTTGTTTTTATTTTGTTCGGAATACATGATCAGATAGGACGGGACACTTTCATAAGAAATTGAAAAATAATACTCAGTATTATACGAAAATCAGCATTAATCATCACATAAAACATATAACTTGTAATTACTCAACATTAGCAATAAATTTAACTCACACAATTATACTTTTTATTAAATTAAAACAGATTTAGAACAAATTTATTTTTATTCTTCGAACTTGTACTCGTAGGTACTCTTTATAAAAGAGTACAAGTCTACTACACTACTACTAGTAGTAAGAGTACTGTCTTCGCCATATTATGATTCATAATGTTATCCTTTTATTTTTATTTTATTTATTTTCCGGTTAGACTGGAAGCCGACCCCAACATAGTTGGGTTAAGGCTAGGCAGATGATGAATGTTATCCTTTTATGATTCTACCAAAGTGGCCTTTTTAGGCCCCCAGATCACAGGTACAGGCACTAGTAGTTAAAGAAACTAAGTTTTCATAATTTTCTTTGGCTATTTTCGGTTGTTTCATTTAAAACACGAATTTCCGTGTGTAGAAAAGACGTTTGAGATTTAAAGACCTGTACGATTCTTCGGTATGACTAGTTTTAAAGAACAGAGTCGTAGGGTCACTTTTACGAACAGACAATGCTGTCATTTCGGTCCAGTTCACTGGAAATCCTTGGTCATCACTTCGTACCGATAGTAGACGTAAATCAGTAGATAGATCGAAAAACTCGAAAAACCGATACATGATAAAGTTTACTTCTTCGTGCCAACTTAAATATTGAAATTAGTTGAGAAGGCACAAAAACATCTCCAGTTTTCTTTAAAGCATAGCCGGTTGCACTATGGTTTGGCACAGAGAATTGTAATGTGATCTCTATAAGATTGCTTGCATTGTTAATCGCATACAATAACATTAAAGCCACAATTGAATTGCGGTTCTGACCACTGCAACCATCAGCGAATAAATAAGTGACCTTCAGGCCCTTTTGATCACGATTTAATAGAAAGCTGAGGGATACTAAACGACTTAAGTCACTTAAATGACCCCAATATTGAATTTTTATGAATCTCACTAAAAGACCTATGTTACTTAGGTCCCTTATTATGATCTTTTTTTTTGTAAACTGTAGATACATCGGTCTCGATTTTCGCATTATCATGGGAACGGTAAGGCATACGGATACGCCGATTAGACAGATCGATTCGACTTGGAAAATGTATCAAATTACTCTATTTAGGTCGGTTTAGTCCAAAATGTCAGATACGTCAGTTAGTCAGATTAGCGACGATATGATTAAGGGCTGATTTTTCCAACGCCAGATATTTTATCCGAGTATAATTTTGATTTTTTGACAGTTATTTCACACAAAAACTGCCAGACGTCCATTTTATTCCACGAATAAAAATTACCTGTCGATTGAAAAATCTAAGACATTTTGTCGGCTTCAACATGGCTTCGACAGGCTTGTTCTTGATTTTAAAATACCAAAAAAAAATGTATTAGGGTCGTGTTTGAATTTGGAACAAATAAATGATATAGGTTTGCATAGAATTAGTATGTACAGTAGGTACTAAGTACTAACATGGTAAGCTTCTTGTTAGTTCGGTATTTATTTCACTTCGTTTTTTGAATTTTTTTTGCAAAACATACTTAAATATTTCGTTGAAGATTATTGTTTCGATACGATACGATTGATATAGGTACTTAGGTATTTATTATATCGAGGTATCCGAACTAGGCCATTCGATCTGCGAGTAATTTGCTCTAGGTAGGTACTCATTGCCACTTACCTAAGTTTGGCAGTTTTTCAATAATTAATCAATTTACATTTCGAGAAATATTTATTTGAAGTTCACAAAGAATCATAAATTGCAATATTTTAGAAGTGACAAAAGCATAGAGCAAAAAGCAAACATAGACCTGACCCAAACGTTACTGACCACCGACGTGTCTTTGCTGAGCGGTAGTTAGCAGAATTATCGTCTCATTCGTCTTTGATAACCTGAACAACTGAAGGGAGACACCTCCCTTCTATGGTATGTCTTTCCCAACTAAGTATTTAGGTATTTTTGGAAGAAATGTAAGACGCGCGAGAGGACTCCATGTCGCATGTTTTTTTTTTTTCAAGATTGCTTGGTTTTAAATACCTACACGTTCTGATTCTAACATACGGCATTTGCAAGAGATGGTATACAAAATTAATAAAACAATATGAACGATAGCAATAAACCACATCCAGCAAGATTCAGCTCTCAGCCGGCGACCCCCGGTTCGTGCTCCGTCTTATTTTGTTGACAAACCGCTCGCAACCCGTCCGGGCATGCATTTCCCGGGTTTGTCCCACTTACACACAAGACACGCTCTAAGACTCACTACAGATCTAGGTAAATGCTTTTGGGGGAGCTTTATCGTGATGATTTATTGAGATTTTCAACCTTACCTACACTGTTTTTTGTTGACCTGGTTCACATAAAGAATCTGTACTTCAGTAGATGAAGCTTCGGTTTTAAGTTATTACAATGCGGGCTGCATTTTTCCGGCTTTGGATATTCTGTAGAGAATCTGCAAGGCCCTCAAAGGGCGATGTGTTCCGCTCCAGATCAGAGAGATAATACTGGCAAAGAAATTTTTGTTTTAATTCAGAGTGACTAGTACTATTGACAAAGTTATAAAAATGTTTGAAGTTGTAGCGTAAAATGAACTTTATTCGTTATTTTTCATATTTGTTTACATTTTTGGCAAATAAATCGCGAATGCACGATACAACTGTAATTGTAAGTACACTTTTCACATCAAGCTAAAGTACCTAGCTACTTGCCTCAAAACTTTTAATGGTTTGCTAACTTGTGCTTGCAGTACCTACAATTTCGTAATTTTTACGAGACTAAAAAAATAAATTTACTTAGTTTTAAAATTAGTACATGTAGGTACTATTTTCAAGAGTCTACCTACCACGTCTTAAAGTTTTGTAGCAAGCTTTTTTAATTCCCCTCGAGAGTTTTAAAAACTTCAGCCTTGATTTGCATGAAAAATGCATACTGAAAACTGTTTTACTAGCTATAGTTGTTAGATAATTATTAGATACGAAATTCACAGCAAGAACGGCTTAAACAAAATAATTGAAAATAATTAGATGTAGGTAGTTGGTAAAATCCAATCAGACAAAATAAAAGTGACTGTCAGATACAAAGGGTCCATCAGTAACATTTTGCAAGATTTTCTGTATTCTTTTCTAACCAATAAACAAATTCGGAACTAGTTCACTAGTTTTTTAGAACTATTTTTCCACGTCCGAGTTTAGAACTAAGTATTTTTCCACGTCCGCGTCCGAGTTATAATTGACAGATAGAACAGAGCGACTTCTTCTTCCTGGCAACTGTTATTTTGTTAGGTATCCGAATCAACGAACTTTTTAGAGCCTCGCAAAATGTTCTTTGTTTGAAATTGTCACATCGAAAATAGAAAAATCGTTTCTATTTTGAAATATTTGGAATAGGTACTATGAACAATTTTTTCGTATGAAATGATTTTCTTGACGCTGACGACGCAGGTAACGTGCGCGTGATTTTTTACATAAAAATTCAATAAAAACGCGCTTCCGTGCGGGGAATTTGCACCCCGCTGCATAATGCGGTGCAGTGTGCGAATCGCTTTAGTCACCTATTTTATTTATATTCGTACTTTTTGTTATTTTCCTCTGTAGAGCGTGTAGGTATCAGAAAGGTGTGGTCAAAATTAAGGTTGTGGTACAGACCATCAAACTGAACAACTTTCTATATGAAACAACCATCGTAATTGCAAAAAAATCGGACGTTATCTAAATTAACCGGCTATCGTCAGCATTCGCCGGTCGGTCAACGACGCAGCGCAGGTACTTACCTACAATCGCCAAAATCTCTGCATTCCGTAAAACCCAATTTATGTTTCTGCTGCATTCTTCAAGAAAGTTCATGTTTGATGTGAAGAAGAAACAGCCAAGTGATCCAGAAATTAATTTGTTTTTAACTCCGGTAATTAATCCTAGTAAAATTACTAATTTGCTCCAAGCTCTATCTCAAACAAGTACCTACCTAAATAAGTATGATTATTGATTCCTTATTCCTTTATTTTCACTAAAAGATGATGTGTTTATCATGCCGTCTACGGTAAAGCTGCGGTGATCCACTGACCTTAAGTTTACCACAACCTACAAAGTAAAAGAAAACAAAATAACATGTAGGTAAGCAATACAACCTCAAGTCAACCACATTACCTACTTAACCGTCGCTAGATTTTATCTAATCTCCCGGCAGGGGTCGGTAGTCGGTACCCGCCAGAGCCTTAACTGCAGGGTGTACCCTCCTGTATAATCTTTTGATCTCGTTTACTTCAATTTGCGCCGCAGGACGTTACATGTTACAGCGCAATAAAATCATCCTTGATTGGTGTAATGAGCAAATTTTTGTGTGCCTGTAATCATTGACATATATATTACTAGCGTAAGGAAGAAAACCGTTTGAAGCTTTATAATGTCGTTCTTTTTACCGACTTCACAAAAAGGAGGAGGTACTATGTTCGGGTGTTTGTATGTTTTTTTTTTTTTTTTTTTTTTTTTTGTATGTTTGTTCATCGAATACTCCGCCAATTATCGACGGATTTTCAAAATTCTTTTTTTGTTCGAAAGTAGATAGTTCTGAGGTGGTCCCATTGTCACCAAGTTAGGATCTGATGATGGGATCTTAGAGAAATCGAGGGCAACCCTCAAATTTTATAGGCTCACTTATTGTTTTTCGCATATTTTATGAAGTATCTTGTGTATTTGTGTATGGTTGTCACCATCTCAGGTAGCTGGGCTGATGATGGAAGGTTCAACTCCTTAACAGTAAGAAGTTACTCGAACAGGCAAGGACTGTTTTAGTAAATTGTTTTGATGTTTGATAGGGCATTTGCCACATTTGGTCTCATGATCATCAAGTCATGACCTGATGCTGCAGTCAGGATAGTCTGCAGAGTACCTAACTCCTCGACAACTAACAGCAGATATATCGTGTTTAGGCTTATTGAAAAGGGCTCGATGTGTGGATAAACGTACTGTTACTGAGATACACCGAAGACCTGATGCTGAAGCCAGGAGCATCAGAAAAAGTACAAACCTTGAAATTACAGCACCGTAGTCGTGTTTGGGCTCATTTTAAACAGGACTAAATTTTAAGTTCAATGCAATGTTGACATAAGTCTGGCCTGATGCTGCAGCCAGGATTATCAGCTAGGAGAGTGGAATACTAGGAGAACTCCTCAACAATTAACGTCCCTGCATCGGGAAAAGCAATATTTTGTAAAAGGTGATCAGCAGTTGACATTAGGCTATTGTAACTTAGATAAATTACAAACTGACCCACTAAAAAGTAAAAAATAAAAACTTTTTTACAAAAAAAACAACCGACTTCAAAAAAACACTATAAAGTGAAAAATAACTTTAATTTCGGAAGTCGGTGGCAAAAAACAAAAATACAAATCCAAAGACACCGACTTCCGAAATTAAAGTTATTTTTCACTTTATAGTGTTTTTTTGAAGTCGGTTGTTTTTTTTGTAAAAAAGTTTTTCAGTCTCAGAGTTGCATACAAAACTTCCTATTTGAAAAGACTCCTGTAGACGTTATTTCAAATGACTTTTGTCGTATCATTACATTCCGTTGGATCAGTTGGATAAAGTAGGGACAGGATTGTCCGATACAAAGCGAGCGATCAAAAGACGAGACATCTGTAATACCGACAGTTAACTATAAAGCAATGTATGAGTAACTAGAGCGAAATATAGGACAGATATACAATACAATAAAACAGACTAACATCGAGTTACACGCGTGGGTTGTTATAAACAACGATGTTGTGGCCTACTACTACACTTATCGGAAAACAGCCCATTTATACAAATTGTCTTTAGTTGGGGTCATAAAAGGTATAATAACCTTAAAAGTACGACAAAAACAATCATGTAAGTATAAAAAACGATATCATCAAATTAAATAGGACAAAAATTAGGAATCCCACGATGAAATCTAAAAATATTTCGTATAAAGACATAGATTATTTTTATTATGTATGAAGTGTGTATAGTCTAGCAATGAAGTCACAGGTGCACACTCATAGTGCTTTAAAAATAAAACTAGAGGTCAAAAGTTAGATCATAAGAGTACCTACTTATAATTATAGTTTATTATTGCCCCGTGAGAAATAGTTGACAAATATTAAATTGTGTGTTGCGGATGTGACATGCTAACTGTTTATGCCTACATATTTGCCTTTGATGAAATGAAATTATTGAGGCGTTTTTCCTTTTTCTCAGTTGATTCGAGCATACAATATACAGTTGTTTGTTTCTACTTGCAGTTTCATTGCATAGGAAGAATATTTTTTCTTATAATTATTTACGTTACCATAAATAAAACTTCTCAAGAAAATCCAACAAACATGTTTCGTAATGACAGAGCTTATACGGTACAGGCTGTCGTAATTCAAAAGTCGTACCTGTAATACATAAAAATTAATATAGGTATGGTAACTTACCTTCCTGCTCAAATACAAACCTACCTGCCTATTTTTGTTACAGGTGGCATTGATTTTTGGAATGAATGGCGCTTGTTGTGGAAATTAACTCGTAAAGTTTCATGCTCTGTGCTCGTAAACATTCAAATCGAAGATATTGAAAAACATTCAGATTTGTTGCTGGTAAATTTGCCGGATTCTATACAAAATCAAAGAAAGAACGGACATTCGTAGTCCGTGGAATACGTAAGAATTTTCGAAAAGTACCAAGCTACGCCCCTCTAATACAAACACTAATTGTAATTTTAATAAATACTTTGATTCAAGTACTATTGCTTTTTATTGTCTCGTAGATGGTGTGAAAAGTAGAGTATTCTCCTTGGGGATAAAGGTGTCTTCGTCTTGGGCTAGTTTGAATCCCTCACTGCACTCATGATTCTAGTCTTAACGCCCTCGCTTCAAAAATAGCGGCCGCGACATTAATATACTACTTTATCCCCTTAGTGCATAATCTGCTTTTAAACACTGTCCTATCTGTATTAAACATTTTAGTCTTATATAGAGTACTAACAAGTACTTTATGAGTAATTATAATCCCCCATTACTTAAGTTTTATACATCAGGGTGTTGTTTTAGGTGGCTAGACCGACATTTAAGTGACGTCTCTACCCTGATTCTAGCTCCAAGGTCCTCGTTAGTACTTATGTGTTTTCAAGGACATAATTTCTTGGACGCGACGTAAGATCTGAGGGGCAATTCTCGTAATTTTATGAACGTTCACAGTCTGATCTCAGTCTCAATCTGTCAAAAAAAACCTCGAATTTCCCTACATTTTAAAGAGTTTTTGACATTTGTTTGTCGCCGAGATGAGACTGCGACTAGATTTTGAACGTTTTAAATTACGAGAATTGCCCCGCTGCCGCCGCGCTGGTTTTTCACAAAACATTGCAGCTGGCACAAAACTTAGTCACATTCAAACTTTTTAATGTTAAAAGTACCTTAATGTAATGAGTTAAAGTTGTAAATGACGGAAACTTCTGCGGAATAGGAGCACTGTATAAAAATGCGATTTTCCATGTGGTTGACTTTATGATAATAAATTTTATTAAGGTACAGACGCCAGCACATCAAGCTACTACAATCTGTCAAATTTCTTTAATAGATTTTCAACTTTATCGCTAAAGCATAAGGTTCAAAGTTGATTGGGAAAATTTGTCAGTTTCGGGTAGCTTGATGTGCTGACGTCTGTACATAAAGGTTTTCTAGTACATGAGGGACCTAGAAAGTATTAGTTATTAATTACATGGTGTAGGTACAACCCGTACAACGAATTGTTGGATGAATCGCTGCGCTTCTACCTAGATTTTTGAGTAATCTGTATTTAGGAGAGACCTTAGCAATTAGAACGTTTTCTGGAACCTACTAAGAATAGAAAGAGATAATTATTGCAACGAATACTGGGTTATAATAATAATATATACCTAGGTATTCACGTAGGTACTTATCATCATCTATCCTATTAGAGCACCAGAATCTATCATTAGAACTGCACTTTATTACCATTGATTATTAGCAAGTAATTGCACAGGTTAATTAGTCAAGGCATTCTCCTCCTTACTCTAGTGGTTGTTCAATAATGTTATGTCTGTTACTGCTTCGAAAGGGCTTCAAATGTATGCCTGATACCTACGACTGATAATTACTTAAATTAGGATAATCGAACATCAACCTCATATGCATTCAGTTTGAATTAATGAACAGTACTTAATCATAATTGCAAAAACCACACTGACCTCTATACTCGTAATACACTTGTATTATAGAGGTCAGTGAAAAACCACCATTCACTTAGTGTTAAAACCTTTTTGCATTAAAACTTTTTTGAAATACGTTGTCACAACAAGAATTGTGGCTCACCGCAGATAACTTGTAAAAGAACGAAAGAGACACCTCAGATTATTTTTAAATTGAGCATAATGGGATGGAACACGATGAGGAATTTGACCACTTAATTTAAAACGAAGCGCTGCTATAGCGCTGCTTCGAAGGCTGTGTACAGTCACGAGCACTAATATGTTAACTCTTGGCAACTTTAAATTGCGTTTTTTTCGCAAAATAACGAATGAAACGTTGAAATACGACACTTTTTATATACCTATGGGTTCGAAAATACTATGTTCCTATAATAATAATATGAAATTTCATTCAAAAATAAAGGAGAAAATCGCCTTTGAATAAAGCCAAGTGTATACATAACTCGTGACTGTAACTTACAGTAAAAAGTTAAAAATTGTTGCGGTACATAGCCGTTATGTATCGCGAAATTGCAACAGCGCCTAGTAGTAGGCGCTAATCTCTATAGATGACACATAATAAATATCGTTCTTAAGGTGCAGACACATTTAAATATAAATAGACACATTTAAATGTTAATAGACATTGCCTTTGCATTTCCACAGGGGTATACGTTCTTCACCATAGCATTACGTCATCTCTATTAAATTAGAACTAAAAGAACCCTGAAACCTTGGTGAATTGTTCCGTTATTAATCGCAAGATTTGGAATAAAAGTAAAAGCTTGTAAAATTACCTTCAAGGCTTCAACTAATTGTGTTTCTTAAAGAAACAACCCCACTTTTGTATAGCAAGTATAAAATTCTTGTTCAAGGTCTTACAAGTGCACGTTACTAAGATAACATTGCACGCTGCCGCGCTGCCCTTAGGGAGGGCTCATTTACGTTTTACAGTGTAGGTACCTACCTGATGCTGTTACACTTGTAAAGTACCGTTCTCACAGAGCCGGTACGATAGAAAGTATTAAGTAGAAAAATATAAAATCTGCAAAATTAAAACAAAAGAAAATTTTGCCGTAAATATCAAATAGGCACCGTGAACTGGCGATCTGAGGCTTAAGTGCGAGGTTTTTCACTCACGTTCGATTGCGAGCGCATTAGAATTTTTAGGGTAAATATTTATAGCGCCACCTGGTGGTCATTAGGAGAAACCTAATTTCCCATACAAAATTCTAACACGCTCGCAATCGAACGTGAGTCGAAAAAACTCACACTAAGGCCCACTGTTCTGTAAAAGTGAGCTTGTGATCTGTCGATAGTGTCAATCCCTAAGAATCAGGTAGATGACAGCTCACTTTACCTAAGTAGGTGTTTACGGTGAGATGTTTACAGAATAGACCCTAGAAAAATTTAAACAAAATGACTATCAGTCGTCCCGGCGCAGAAGGGTAATATGCTAGGGTGCTTCCACAACGGTAATCAATTATTGACATTATCCAATGCGGCTTTTTTTTTTTTTTTTTTTTAAAAAAACGTTGCCCCACACTAGGAATTTCTCCTGTATTGTGGGTGCGTTTTACAAACATTTAAACTCACATACACAAACACCCAGACCCGGAACAACTACTTGTAGGTCATACAAATATTTGTTCCGTGCGGGAATCGAAGCTTGCGGTTCTGTTAACCAGTCATTCGAAATTCATTGTCATCTCAAAATGCCATCAGCAACCAGCAGATGGATATATCTGACTGCTGTCCCAATTCGAAGTGGGCAAACTTGAGCAATTGTTCTCTGATTTTACGAAAGATAATAATATAAAACTACATAAGTAAGATAAATTCCAACAGTAACAAACACCATATAGCTCCTTTTAATGCTGAACAGTAAATAAATCAAATACCATCATTAAGATCCATCTATTGAAACTAGAATTCGACTCCAAATCCTTGGGTATCATCTTAAAAAACACAAGTTCTAACATATCGCTCCCCCAGGTTGTGTTTGCTAGTAACTGAAGCTAGACTCCGTAGTTCAACCTCCTTGGGGAGACTCGCGTTAAGAGTAACCGTCACACCGTGTTAGCGCTGCAAGTCGCTCTGAACTGTTCTATTATTTAAATAGTGCACGCGCGGAGTTTCGAGTTTCTGTGTTTATACTGTAGTTGTAGAAAAGGTTTCTGTCATCGGGTGACTCAATACGGTCAGCTATTCTCGTTGTTCTATAGAAAAACACTATGTAGGTTATCTTGTCCTGTTAAACATGTCATCATCTGCCTAGCCTTTTCACAACTATGTTGGGGTCAGCTTCCAGTCTAACCGGATGCAGCTGAATACCAGTATTTTACATGAAGCGACTGCCTATCTGACCTCCACAATCCAGTTACTGGGTAATACGATACCCCTTGGTAAGACTGGTTGTCAGATTTTCGGGCTTCTGACGACCCGTGACGACTGTCAAAGATCCACGAATGACAGCCGGGAACAATGGCTTAACGTGCTTTCCGAGGCACGGAGGGGTCCCGGCATGTACAGATGGTGACCCATCCACAGACCAACCGCGGAAAGCGAAGCTTATCCTGATTGATCGACTTGTGCGGCTGTTATCATTTAGCCACGGGCCCCTGTATAAACATGTCTGTAAATAAATAAATTAGTAAGGCATAAAAATATAAATTTGTTTGCTTTCATGCTTACTAGAGCATACTGGAGCAGACTGTGTCGTCATAATATATAATTATGTATGTAGTAAGTAATAAATCTAATGCAATATAATTTCGTGTCTTATATCCAATACCACATTGAGTAGTTAATTTGCTATACATGGACTTACATTTGGAAATTAATTTCAATTACGCATTATCAAAGTCTATTTGATATTAAACGCATTCAACGGGCCGCTAACCATAGTTTTAGTAATAAATCTCGGTCTTGGCTTGCCAATTATATCATTGATTGCTTGATTTTTTTTTTCATTCATTATCATTTTATTTATTATTATTTTATTATTATTATTCTTGAATAATAATATTATTCAGGAAGCTAACATTTTGTTTACTGTAGTCGATCATATACTTTTATTGTTTCTAAAACTTGCGTTTTTTGTGATTAGGTCCTGTAAGCCGATAGCAATTAACTGTCCATTATGATTCATAATGTTAACTGTCCATTACGACTCATAATGTTATCCTTTTATGATTCTGCCAAAGTGGCCTTTTTAGGCCCCCTGATCAATTTGATCTTGTCATCAATACAAAAAAATTGTGTTCCTGAGATAAAAATAAAGTTCCTTTTAGATACATTACGCTTAGGTGTTCCCAATAGATTATCCCAAGTTTTATCGACAATACTCAACCGGATAGGTTGGGTTGTCTATACGTTTTTACGGGACGACGTCAATTTTCATATATTTTGGGAAAGTTTTGGAGCAAACTTCTTTAGAGGACTAAACTTTTCTTATTTCAATTACTAGATACAACATTTATGTGTATTGATGCCAAATGAGCAACAGGCCAAAGTAAAGACCTTGACAAATATAGCCAAAGTATGTTTTAATGATGAACTATGGTTAATCTTAACGTATTTAAAACGGTAATGAGTAAGTTGTGCCCCATGTTAATCCCCTGGAAACTAATTGTCACTTTTCAACCCTAGATTTATTAGACTAACAAGTGACCAAAACTATAGAGAGGTCCTCAGGGAATCGGTAGACAATTTACAGATATATCAGATGACATTTGAGATTGATTCATCGCTTTCCATCAGGCGTGATCGAGGTCAAGAGCGGCCATTCAGCTATAAAAAAAAAAAAAAAATTGATGCCGCGACGTCCCGAGACTCGGATTGGTCAGCTGTTGGAATATATTGTGTGACGATTCAGAAGGTACTACGTGTAATAACTTCACACAATTTGATAACTTAGACCCAACATTTTGGGACCTCAGCTTATTGCATAGTCTTAGGTATTCCGATGATGTTGCTACATGAGATAGAAGCCAACCCTTCCCTTGATAATTCGATATCATGAGTTGATTATAATATTTCTTATACTTAAATAGCTGCGTCCCACGGTGTGTCCCGCGTAAGTGTCGATCCCGTGGGAATATCGAGATAAAAAGTAGCCTATATGTTAATCCAGGGTGTCCGCTACCTCCATACAAAATTTTTATCAAAATTGGTCCCGCCGTTTGAGCGTGAAAAAGTTACAAACATATAAACACACACACTCACACTCACAAAATTTCGCCTTTATAATATCAGTGTGATGTTTCAATTGAAATTTTGTTGGTCAATCACAAGCGATATCTATCTAAAATTACAAATGTAGTTAACACGTACTTACAGTAGACGTGCCTTAGGTTAAGCGTCTATCCACAATTCTCTTCATTCACTGCCTGTGTTCACGGATTTGGTTTACTATCACGAATACCTACATTTAAGAAAACCTTCTGTCTCCCGGCTTTACAAGATTCTAAGTTTTTTTTCTGTATTTCAGGTAGCGGTCATTAGCTCCTTAAGAGCGCCTACCGCCCTACAGGTGACTGGGCACAGTTAACACGTAAAAGGGAGGTCAATTAATTGATTACCTACCAGCATAACTGTTAGAAGAGCTGATATTACAATCTATCCTTGATCTTTAAAAGCAGTCCTAAATGTTGGGTAATCTCAATAAAGCTGTTCAAAAGTAAATAACTGAATTCGTACATTTAGAAATAGGTATTAACCTAATCAGTACCTAAACTCTTGTATAATAAAGCTCCATTCATGAAAAAACTCTCAAATATGAATGATTTATTATTCCACAATGTTGTTTATTCATTAGTCTAATCAGAATATTTGCTAAAGTGCGTACGTAAGTAGGTAAGTAGCACCTAATCGTTATAATACCCAACAAACAGGGCTCCGGATATTACTTCACAAAAAACATGCCTAATATCGTTTTAGTAGGTTTTGCCTAATACTCGTATGATGAAAATTATTCTCTACTTCCATTCCGAAACAATTTATAAGCAGAGGAAATAGAACACGAATAAGTTTACCTACTTCATTATTCTATGTGCTATTAACTTGATAGAGTGTATAAACGATGTTTAAGCTTATTTGTTAGTACAGTCGACCGCAAGTCGGCGTCGATGGACATACTTCGACCTTGAGCTGGCCTATAGCTTAGTAGGTACAGAGTTTCAATAGGATATTTTTGGGATGCATGAAGAGGCCTCCTCGTGTAGCGCAGTTTGTTCCGCCAGTTACTCAACTGAACCGAGCGCTCGGCGCATCCTGGACAATCACACCCAACACCTTATTTGACTGGCCAATTCTTTCATTGCGGTGGTAGGGCTGACGCCCGCCTGGTTTGCGACCACCCTCCCACCGGAGTCCGGCGTCTAGCAGCCTGCTGTGATTCGTCGATGCGTGGGAGTTCCAGTGCCTTAGGCATCTTCTGGGCACGCTCGTTCCATCATAGACCTCATTCATCGCTTTCCATCAGGTGTGATCGAGGTCAAGAGCGTGCCATTCAGAAAAAAAAAGAAAAGGTTCTGGTTCATAATACTGGAGGAAAGAGTCTGACATAATCCTCCGCCTGCCTGAAACAAAAGATAGACAACATTTAGATTTGCTCGTGAAAAAACAAGAAAGGCTGCATAAACAATAAATTAAGGACCTAAACGCAAAAATCGCAAGTTTTAGAAGCAATAAAAGGATATGATCGACTTCAGTAAACAAAACCAGAAAATTGATATTCTTCAGGATATATGCTAGATAGATAGTGTGTTGAAAACATAATACAACTAATTTGATACGATAGAAAAAAATCATGAAGATACCTCTAAAAACTTTCTTTTTACAATAAAAACCATACTAATATACATACAATAATTCTGATTTTTTGTCAGATTATTCTACAAGCAACATACTAAAGCACTAGTGTTTTAATTTTTTAGTCCGAACAATTGATTTAAAAAAAAATTAGATAATTGCTTCATATTTTGCAATAAATTACCAGGGTCGTGTCATCGCGCCTCTCTTTCTTTTCTATGCAGTCCGACAGTGACCGCGCTTTAGGTAATGTAAGCCCCTTAAGTAGGTGTAGTAAACTAATCAATTTATCAGTGAAAATGGCTCGAACATTTTGTTGCTCAAGGCACATCTTCTCGGAAGCGAGGCAAGGTTGGTATTGCCGCTCAAAGCGCATCTTACAGTGTAGATAGGTATTCGTGTTGTTAATTCAGGCTGATTTCTTGGTACAATTACACCCACATGATCTACATTTACATAATCAGACATTAATAATGATTATTAGACAATATCATCAGCATCTAAGGATGTGACATACCATGTAATTAGCAAGATTACACGCCACTAAACGTAAGCTTGGTGTAGTTTTGGTAACTAGCGCGTTTCATGAAACAGCCTTTTAATTAGCTGAAAAGCAAATGAGCTATGTTGGCAATGAAGTCGGAAACATACCGGCTGTGCAATTTCAAAACCTAGCAACTGACATTTTTTTAAAAACCGGTGTTACCGATTTTATTTTTTTATGTCGGTTGCTAGGTTTTGAAATTGCACAGCCGAATACTGATGCAACTTTTGTGTAGTTCCGTAGAGTAGCAAAGCTTTTGGACGGTACTTTTGAGTTGGTGCTGAAAAGATACATATCCTCACGCCTGCAATCCCCCAAAGGGTTAGGCTGTTCACCTATAGTAAACTCACATTTCTCCAGTTATGTAAAAGCAGGTCAGCCTAGACTCCGGGCTGCTACTTAGAAATTCCTGATAGAAAACCCCAAAAATTAAATTTTCCAACTTGGGAAACGAACCCAGGACCTCATAGTGCGGAAATATATTTGAATAAGGTTTGTAAAACACGAGCGTCATAGTCATGTTAATTAACTTGATCGATAGATCAAATTAATGTACAACACACATGTGTGTGTTGTGTATGTGTGTTATGTTAATGTGTGTGTGTGTTGCTGGCCAGCGCGCAGCGTTTGCAATGTAAGCGCACAAAACTGTGTTTGTTACGACATCACATTACAAATCTTTGAATTTCTCGGCTTTTCTCTACCATGATATGCATGTTTTATACATATAAACCTTCCTCTTGAATCACTCTATCTATTGCTGAAAACTGAATTAAAATCCGTTGCGCAGTTTAAAAGATCTAAGTTAATAGGGAGCGGGAGCGACTTTGTTTTATACTATATAATGATGAGAAAAAAAACGGGCATACTGGATGTAGGAAAGAAGGCTGCCAGGCTCAAATGGGATTGGGCAGGTCACACCGATGACCGCTGGGCAAAAATCTCCACAAAATGGGTGCCTGAAGATAGACGGCGCCGACGGCCCAGAAAGAGATGACGAGATGGCCTGGACGCGTACCGCGAGGGCTGGATCGAGGTGGCGCGGGAAAAGAGTTCCTGGAAGGATTTGAAGGAGACCTTTGCCCAACAGTGGGACAGCATAGGCTAACAAAAAAAATAAATGAGTTAAATATCATGTGTTGAGAATAAGCAAAAAAAATATTAGGTGAAAATCGGATATCTATGGGGGAAAATAACGAGAAATATAATATTTACACAGTATTAAGAAAATAACTGTACAAATCCACTGTATATTTTACAATGTATCATCACAGTTTTCCACGAAAACCCGTCACCCTGTTATTCTTTGATTCCACACAACAGTATGAAAAAGTAATATTCAAATGAACATTGTAACCAAAACAGTAATTTATTATTCTCGTACATTTTCAAATATGTATGAGGAAAGTGGAACATAATTATGGTGTTGTATGTCCACATGACGCCACACTATCAAAGTGTTTTAAACGGTTGAAGAGTTTTGAATGGCATGGTGACACAAGTAGATCAATCACCTTACTTCGGTATCCGAAACCCAAACATCCTTGAACATTGATGGTGTTTGAAACTTTCTACATTACCCGTGTTGGCCTAGTACGAATTAATTACTGTCACTTTTGGTAAATTAGTTACTAGTCTCTGCAATCGCGATTTATCTTAGTAGTCTGCAATTGCGATTTATTTGCAAAAAATGTAAACAAATATGAATTTATGGAAAAATATCTTTAAATCCCACACAAAAAAGTTCCGTTTATGCTATAACTACAAACATGTTTATAACTTTTTCAATAGTGCTAATCAAATTAATAACCATTGAAATAAAGTTGATATTTGTTTAACTTGAAATAATATTAACTTGAATTAAAAAAAAACAAACCGTGCGCCCGATGGGATTTTCTATCATATCGGCAATTGTCATTTCCATACAAACTTTTATCCCTTATTGAACCCCTTTAGGGGTTGATTTAGAAGAATACTTTCGTAGTGCTCACTTTCATTACATAATATGGAAATCTTATTTTACACAATATAAATATATGAGGGAATACGGGTTGTATCCATTTTATTCGTTGAGGTATTCAACACTATTTATCTTAGGTATGGTCGGATACGATGAACTGAGGGTCAGGCGGCAACTCACACTAGTTACTTATATAATATAATAAATATATGTGGGGGTGTGTATGTATGTGTTTGTCTGTGTGTGTGATGTGTGTCTTATGTTCTATATCTTTAAGATAATTAGAGGGAAGATACACAATGCTGCTATATTGCGAAGGGTGGAACTAGTCGTGCCAGACGGGTATGTGGGTCGTCGACGTCGGCCGCGGTTGCTGGAGGTACCGCGCGCGCGAACTAACTTGCTGCGTGGGGCGCCGCTGCCGAGCGCGCTCCGCATTCTCAACCTCATTGCTGATGACGTAGATATATTCTGTTGCGCTTTGGGTGACTTTGAAAGAATAGCTACCTATAGAATTTTTGTGCACTGGAACTATTTAATTTTTAAGTGTACTACATTATCGCATTTGGGTCTAGCCTGTAAGGATATTTGTAGTAAAATAATAAAATTCTTTATTGGCATAAACTGCGTCACAGAAAAAGTTTGACACCCTACCAACAGAGCTACGTAACAATAAAACTTGGCGATTATTCGTTAGTTTAATGGAGAACAAGACACTGACTTTCCTGACACTAGAACAGAGTTTTATTTAGTAAGTTACAAAAACAAAAAACATTTCGAAAATGAGTCAAGTTTTCTATAGTCAATTAACATCTAACGGAACGCCTGAGCCAATAATGATAAGATCGGATTACAAATTCCCTGAAGTTTAAAATTAATTAACTCGACAGCACCAGCCGTGCATAACGTACCGGCCATTTCGAAAAAGGAGAACTTTCCCCTTAATTTGAACAAAACGGAACAAAATTATATTGTATCAGCATTTGAAACGGTTTCAAATTGTATTTTCTCTCGATTTTCCTCTCAAATTGTATTGGACCGAGAACACAATGTACACCAGCTTGAGTACATACAATAGGAATTTGCTAGACGATATAAATTTTGGGGTAGATGGTTTTCAAAAATAAGGATCTAATCTTTTGTTAGATTCAAGGTTCGGCATTTGGACAACCCACCAGCTCTTATTGACATTAATCTGTTATTTAAACTCCTGGATTAACTTAGATAATTTATGATTATGATGTCGGTCTATCAATCACACTAGTCATTTTGTTTAGCAGCTGATAACTATTTACAGAACCATAAATATTCTCCTAGAAACTGGAAGGCTGACGGCCAACGCAGAGGTCTACACGCCGCAAGGAAAAGCCTCGAGCTTCCTCACACCAAAGCGAATGTTTGTAAAATACGTGTTTGCATCGCTTTGAAATCTGTTGACCCAAAGACTATCATTGTTTTACTTAACAAATACAGGCCGTTTCCATTTCTACACTTCTTCCGTTTAAACGGCATTCCACAATCACAACCGACATGGTAGTATCAATCATAGTAACAGATCGGAGGCACCTGTTACTATTACTTAATCAGCCCTTCCAGCGAGATTGATTAGATCTCGACAACTTTCGACGGAACCACACCTCCGCATACATAAATGTCTAGTCGACTAATTACTGTAGTTTAGCCGGATTGAGGTGGCATGCCCGATATTTTAATATCGGGCATGATTTCATGTTAGCGTAGATAAGTATTATTTTCTTAATACATTTTAGACAACACACCTAAGTCATCCCCGATAAGTGAGATAAATCCCACCTAGGTATGTCCCATCCCAGGTGCCAGGTGTGTGTGTCGTGTCTAGCAAAACTGAGGATAATTTTGACGTTTATCGAATGCAATTCTAAACAACAGCCTATGAACTTCCGAATTGATTAACTCGAACGCGAAGATTTCACAATTCACAATCTGTTTCGATGCAGATATTTTGTGACAAACATTACACAACTTGCCACAAATGACTTTAACTGTGTCACCAGAATCTGCATTCCAAATAGCTATTGTTAGCACGTAACATAGGATTTAATACAAACTGTGACCACTTCTTTTGTAACAAATAAAAATATGAATGCACACAAAGACATAAAATATTTCGATGAGGAACATCGATTTCAGACTCCCAATCGCACTACGATTACCAAAATTTACGGGTCATTTTTAAATTATTATGTACTGCAGCAAAAAAACACGTAGCAAGTTCCGCGTATCCGATAGCCATTAATTTTGGTCTCCCAGATCGTTTACCCACCCCTATTTCACTTACGAGCACTTTAGCGCCACACGATTTCTAGCCTTTTCCTAACTATGTTGGGGTCGGCTTCCAGTCTAATCAGATGCAGCTGAATACTAGTATTTTACATGGAGCGACTGCCTATCTGACCTCCACAACCCCGTTACTGGGTAAGACTGGTTGTCAGATTTTCGGGCTTGTGACTACCCGTAATGACTGTCAAAGATCCACGAATGACAGCCGGGACCAACGGCTTAACGTGCTTTCCGACGCGCGGAGGGGTCTCGGTATGTAAAGATGGTCACCCATCCACAGACCAACCGCGGCAAGCGTAGCTCTATTTCTCAAAAATCAATATGGTAGGTAGTTTCTGCCCAATCACTTGCAATAATCAGTTTTTATTTTTCGCATCGCACACGGGATTAGGTTCGTTAGGACCTAATAAAAAAAATAGTACTGTTTCAGTCAGAGGAAACCCTTTCACAGCGTAGGAAATGATTTCTTTCTGTGTGACGCGAGTCTACGAGCTTTCGTAGCGGCTACGAAATCTCGTAGCACTTCGTAGACAGTGCTACGCTATTTATCACGAATTGCAGTGCAGAACTGCAATATTTTAAACTGTATATTTCTTCAGTAAAACATCTCGGAAAAGAGAAACATTTAGGTGCCAGTAAAAGGCTTTTAGTCGTGAAATATGTTCACCTGCATATTTTAATAATATTTCGTACTTATTTTAAACGTTATTTAAATTCTCGTCTCCGTAAAAAGAGCATCAGAATTTAGTTCCAGGCAAAGAAGCCGTAATTAAAGGTCTAGTGGTACTTAATAAACATAAAAATTGCAGCAGCTTAAACTTTGAGCTCAAATCGCTCGGAAGCAAAACTTTTTGGGTTCAAAGCCAGACATGGGTTGGAAGGTTCAAAGTAATAAACTTTTAGGGTTCGAAGGTACAATCATGTGGTAAACGGCAAATAACGTAGTAAGTTTTCCACCTAAAATTCTTTTAACATTGATAGCTATAATAAAAATGTAAATCTGAGGGTGAAACGTCGAGTAGGTACGGCTTTTTGTCCGACTGTGTTACGACCTTTTATTCTGAATCTTTGTTGTTACTATTGGGTTAAAATAGTTTTTTCAAGAAATAATGATGAAGGAGAACCTTCATCATTATTTCTTAGGAGAAAAAAAAATGAAAAAATAAAATTAGGTCTATAATAAATATTAAAAAAAAAAACAATATTATGGTACTTCTACTATGGATGGACTCAAAGAGGTTTTTATGATCAGAACCTTTAACATTCTAATAAAATTATACAACGTCGAATATGAACAAAGTTCGATTGTTGTTATCACAAAGTTGAAATAAGAACTTCTGAACGGTTCAGCGGATATCGATTCGCAATAACCAACTAGTTTTGTAATAAACCTCGACTCTCTAATCGAGTGGAGTGCCCAATTAGTGGGGTTAGCAGAGTAATAAGTAGTGTAAGTTTATAAAGTCACAATGCTGATGTTAATATTTTGCTGGGAATTTATACTGAAGCTAGCATAGGACAGTGGGGATTGGGGCAAGCAAAGAGAGACCAATGATCAGTAGTGGTTGAATTCAGACTGTGAATGGTGATGACTGATGTATTTTTAGTTAAGGATATTGAGTGTGACTGTATGACAGACAATGCACATCCAAGACTGTTGAAGGTAACCATATCAATACTGTTCCGAAGGCGCTTTTAAAGGTGACCTAAAATGCAATAGGATTTATGAAACTCAACCGCTGAGTGGAACCGCAGCACAGCGGGTTTCTGCACTCAATAAAACAAATACACTTTATTTTTAAGCTCAAAAATGTAGAATATAAAATACTGAAAGGCATGAACTTCCAAAACGCGGTGTATTTACTTGTGTGGTGTTTTAGTACCCAACAAAGAAAGAAAGAAAGAAAATACGTTTAATTGCGGCAAACATGACGCATAAAAATAAAAACACAAGCGAAAAATAAAACAAAATAACAAATTGGGAGAAAGTATGCGTCACATCTACGCAAAACGGCCATCGTTCAGCATAATGCTAAGACCGACAGTGCTAACAGTGTTGGAATTAGCATTTAAGTGTATCAGTAACTTCAGCAAAAAACAACTCCTAATCTACTACGTTTATGAATGAACACTTTATTGTTTGTTTTGCAATAACTGACGTAAGTGTCTTTTTTACGATAGCTGGTAATATTGTGAATGTTATAAATAGGTTTCCTTTGTATTGTACCAAAACATTGTTATTTTTATTTTATTTTTTTGTGAGCCTCGCGTTTGTTAAACATTTTTTTAAGTTTAATCAAGAAAACTGGAAGGTTTTCGTTGTTAGCCAAAGTGTAGAAATTCTTGGTAATTATCTTTTAAGGTTTTAGAATAAAGTAAGAATAATGGAGAATAACTAAAACAATTCTATAACTCCTTCATGTTTGTAGTTATCTATCGAAAAACATCTATAAACAACATAACATCACGCTTGTATTCCTTGAAGGGCAGAAGCAGACGTATACACTTCTGTTGGCTGTTACTGTTGGCGCCGCGGATCGTCAATTTGACGTTGTCAATGTCATCAACGTCAAGTGTCATCCAGAAGCCAAAAGACCCGCGTGTGCCGGCCGGCGCTTCCCGCGCTATTCCGTTGAAGAAAAAATGACATGCGTTTCTGTGTCAGTCTTTTTATGCAATTTTTCTTATTACTCATTGTAAAAGTAGTTGAATAAACTTTAAACCATCAAACAACAAGGAGTTCGTTATTTAAGGTGCCACTAGTCGATATATTCCATACAAATTTCGGAAGAGTATTACTCCGCCACTGTTTGACATTGTGCATCCAAAGTTAAACATTGTATCGTTTTACCTCTGAAAATACAAAAGAATATCAAAAATATGCAGAATATAATACATTTCCTTTGTTGCTACATTTCCTAGGAGCCAGTGAGCACGTTGAGAATAATCTGTTTCAAGGAACTAATACAATATTTTGTGTTGACAATACTTATGTGAGAATAGTCAATGTTTGTAGTTTTATATTGAAATTGTTTTGATTATAAGTGACCGGCGAGGTATTCTATTCTATTCTATTTTTAATAAATGGCAAGCAAATCCGGTGTCGACTATTCTGCCAATGTCAAAAGTGAGCTGAAAAAACAAGTGTGCATAAGGAAAAAAAAATGGAATAAGTTTTAAACAAATAAAGATTATTTGATTGATTCAGTTGATACAATGAACCGGCGGGGTAAATTGCATAACACACTAGTTGTCAGTAGCAATGGGTTTCATTTCGACAGTTCAACAACATACATTGCGTTATTTACGTTGTTGAGCCGACACATTTTTCGAACCAATCAAACTAATAATGACATACGATTTATGAAGCAGATAACTAATAAGGACAATCATACTATTACATAAGGGTTGATATGAATCTGTATCAACAATGGAAACCGTTCCAACTGAATATCGTTTATTTGTGATCATGATCCATAGTTTGTATGTGAGGTGTATATATTGTTACGTATACCAAGAGCAGCACCGTTGCTCTTAGTCTTAACTGCAAAATTTGCAGTTTACATTTAATTTTTTAACCTGTAAATTTTGAAACATACGTAAATGTTACGAATAACAATATAATTTAAGATGAGTACTTTAAATACGGCTTAGCCAATAACGCCGGATTCACGTACATGTGGCAACGTGCAAAGGTCGCTAGACAGTCGACGTCTCAACTGCCAGGCTACTGCCACGTGACGTGAACCGCGGATTCCGTACTACCGGGTAGGTTTCCAATTTTTTCTGTAATAAATTAGTAATAAATAAATAAAGTAAGTAATAAATTCTAATATGGAAGGAATACCTTGGAGGTTATCCCCTGAGGTCCCTTTAGATCGCGCCTAATTCTGACGAATTTCTACACGTGTATGTTATGTTAAAGGCTGGACATAGAAGGTTTACTCAATTTTACTCATAATACAGACTAATTCCGTGTGCACAGGTGCCTAAGGAATGAGTCAATACACAGATATAGATAACGCAAGAGCAACTACGTCGCGTGCCAAAAATCGCACCAGCTTACGTACAAAAATCGTAAGACGCCACTTTCGCGCTCAGTCCTGTGTACCTACTGCTGGCTGGGTGAGCGTGAGCGCTGGCGCTAGGCTCCGGGGGGGTGGGTCTTTGAATCGATTTGATTTACCCATCACTAAATAGTGCTTGTGACGTCATAGTAGAGAGTAAAAAAATGGCACGCTTGGTTTTCATACAGATCGTGATACTGGCGTTATCTAGGTCTATCTATATCTGTGAGTCAAACTCAGTAGAAAAAGCGCATTTATTGAACGCGATATCTTATATACAGGGCGGATTTTTGAGATGGCTTAACTGTTGTGGTTACAGGAAACGGTTTTAGGGGACCGTCCTTAATTTAATGATTCATTTTGACCTGCATTCACAGATTTGGAAATGAACTGCGGTAGTTCTTAGAAACATTAATGTAGGAACTACAGGTAGCAATAATGCTAACAATGCTAAATGCAATTTATTTCAGGCAACGTAGATCCTTATATAAATGGCTTAACTTAAACATACATATTTTTATTATAAAATAACACTTCACTAGCTTGTTCTTGTGCTGCGCTTTGGTACTTATCCGC
The DNA here is from genome assembly GCA_948474745.1 of Oligia latruncula. NCBI lineage: Eukaryota > Metazoa > Arthropoda > Insecta > Lepidoptera > Noctuidae > Oligia > Oligia latruncula. The sequence continues at coordinate 15,852,970 of OX419695.1, read as the reverse complement.
GGAAGAGACGGAATACCACGTCCTGCGGCCAGAAGTCTTCTTTCATGACGACGGGCAGATAACAATTCGGTACGCGCACCACGCGTTGCGGTGCGACTCCAGTAACTGCACCCTCGGCGTGTACAATACGACCGACGTAACTTGGCGGGCCTGAACTTTGCGCAGAAGGCTGCGCAGTAAGATTTTTTAGAAACCAAATGGTGACATGAGGCGAGTGCGAGTGAGAGAACATGCGCGAAAGTTCTTAGTGCCTATGTTCAGGCCGGCCAAGTTACGTCGGTCGTATTGTACCTCGTCTTCTGGCGCACGTGTTCCCCGCGCATACAGTGTCTTCCCAGCGGCGTAGCAACAACTTGTGTTCTGAATAGATTATGTAAGAAACGTCACTTATAAAGACTTTATACCGGACACTGGCATTTTATTTACAACCCTCTCCAACCACGATATCAAAGGTTCCAACAATTCAAATCAACTTATGAAAATATCTACATTATTTTTTTTCAAGTGTTCTTGAATCTCATTTGTGTCATAGACATCAAATATGGATGCCAATGCAATGAAGAGGAGAGGTTCTTATATAATAGAAACTGTTCGGGCTAAGTTATGAAATCGTGTGAAGTTGACCTTCTACATTTTATTTCACGTTCCTATTGAGCAATCGTCACACAATATATTCCAACAGCTGCCCAATTCGGGTCTCTGACCGTCTAGGCATCAATCTAACTTGTCAGACGATACAACGGTGAATTTTCTGCCGATTCTCTGTGGACCTCTCCATTTTTAGTCACTTTTAGTCGAATGAATCTAGGGTTTACATAGTGTTGAAACGGGATTACCATTAGGAGGCCTTCACCTCAGGGGTTGTCAAATAAAAAACAATTATAATTCTTAAAATTATTATTTACTAGCTTTTTTTTTTTTGCGGATGGGAAATCCTCAAATGACCCCTCCCGGTCTACATTACAACTTACTATACATTCGAATACAGACTGTTTTTATTCCCACACTAGCTTCTGCCCGCGACTTCGTCCGCGTGAAATTTCACCCTCCCCTCATTCACCCTCTTAGGGGTGGAATTTCGAAAAACCCTTTCTTAGTGGATACCTACTCTTCACAAATAACACACCCTCCAAATTTCATGTCTCTAGGACCCGCGGTTTAGGCTGTGCGTTGATATATCAGTCAGTCAGTCAGGACTTTGAATTATATATATATATATATAGATATTTTTCCGGGATAAAAAGTACCCAGTGTGGTGCCCAGGATATTAAAGAATAATTATACCAAGTTTCATCGTAATCGGACCAGTAGTTTTTGCGTGATGCCTGAACAAACAGACAGACAGACAGACAAAAATTTTTTTAATCACTATTTTGGGTTAGGTGTCGGTCTAGTAACACCCCTGCCATTTATTTTTTTGATATTTTCAATGTACAGAATTTTCAGATTTATTATAAGTAAGTATAGATTACCTACACTGTAAAAAAAATAAGAGAAATATAAGCCTTTTTTATTTTAATTTGTAACTTATAACAGCTATAAGGAGGTACGTAAATTACCTAAAATCTACATAGTCAAAGAGCCCCATCGAACGCTTTTGCGCAAAAATGTACATAACAATGATTGGATTGACAAGTATTTTTCGACTACAACTACTAAAATACTTGTCAATTACATCATTGTCATTTTCATCTAGAACTTTTATCTGCTGCTTATTTGGCGTCAATATACTTAGAAAAGTTTTGATGTCAAACCTAAATAAGTTTTCTCGGAAACTTCTCGACAATTTATAAAAGTTGACGTTGTCACGTAAACACGTACTGACAACCCTTACCATGCCATTGAGTGTTGTTGATAAACACAAACTCGCAACAATCTATTGGGAATTCTAAATCTAAGAGGTTTATGTTTGTCTCATGAGAACTAAACTTGTTGAACAAGATCAAATTGATCTGGCCAGTAACAGCCTCCCGGTGGCCACAAAAAGAAATAAAAACAAATTCATTTTATAAATGGAATTCTACTCCTACAAAAGGGCGCCCACACATTTCCATTCACATAATTTATAAACATGAAGGTCACAGCTGTTCCCTTGTGCAGTGCCTCTCAATGGCCTCAGGCATTGTAATTAGCGCCTAATGCTTTAGCCTAAATGGCTCTCATCGGGCTTATTACCTACGTTAAGGGAAAGTGCTAGTAAAGCCCGCGAAATTATTATTTTCTTACGCTTTTTGAATTTGCAGGTCAGTCAGGTCGTATGTTGATCTAAATGTGATTCACGACCGTAACAAATATGCATTTCCCGAATTATAATACTGAAAATCTTCTGAATAACTGGTTCATGAAATCATGACATTTGAGGTCAATTATAAGTTAAAGAGTTGTTATTCATGATTTTATCCAGAAAATTGCATAAAACAAAAGAAAAATTGATTTTTCGGGATACCTTAGCTGCTAAGGTATCCCGAAAATTCAATTTTACTTTTGGTTGTGCTAAGGCTTAGCACAACCCCAGGGTCCCCAAGGTCCCCAGGTGGTGGTGACACCGACCTTGACATATCTTTTAATACTGGAAAAAGTTTCGTAATTGTGTATCAAATAATCTTCCTGGTATACTTTGTATTTCCCATTAGGCATCATCATTTCAGCCGAAACATGTCCACTGCTGCACATAGGCCTCCCCCGAGCACCTCCACTTCGACCGGTGTGCTTCTCGCATCCAACGGGTTCCTGCGGCCTTCACAAGGTCGTCGGTTCTATTAACCATAAGTAATATTGGAAATGGGATAATTCGCAAGACAAGAGCTAGATTAATTACTAAAACTGCGGTTATAAGGCCAGCTGATCAAAGCGACTTTAATAATAATAATAATAATAATAAAATCTTTATTTCAGACTAAGTCCATAGCTATTACATATTATATATACAGAGAGTTATAAAATTAAAATTATAAAATTTGCACCCGAATAAATTCTTTCAGGATATTTGAGTCCTGTTTATGAGCAATGACCTTTAGGATGGTGTTAGTGCTACTCCGGACTCTGCTCAGTAACGACGCGAGCCGCTTGCGCACAATGGCATGGAAGCCATCTACTATAATGTAAGAATGTCTACTCATCATCATCTACTATAATGTGGCATGGAAGCCATCTAAATAATGCGTAATTGAAATTCATTTCCAAATGTTAGTCCACGTATAGCAAATTAACCACAAAATGTGGTATTGGAAATTACACACACAATAATTATATTGCATTAGATTTATCACTTATCAAATAAGACTACACAGTTTGCTCCAGGTGTGCTCTAATAAGCATGAAAGCAAAAAAATGCCTTGTTAATTTATTTATGTTCCATACAGCCTGGCAGGATAACCTAATATATTGTTTTTTCCAAAGAAAAGCATTGGCGAAAATAGCTGACCGTAACCAGTTACTCGATGACAGACATGAACGCATGCAAATTAATACATGAATAAACCTGATTTATTAGTAGATATTATAAATGCGAAAGTTTGTTCATTTGTTACCTTTTCACGCAACCACTGAACCGATCATCCTGAAATTTTGCATATACGTTGTCAGGTGTACAGAAACGGACATAGGGTATCTTTCATCCCGAAAAAAGTGCTGTTCCCGAGGAAAACAACAGTAACGTTATTATGATAATAGATGGCGCCACGTGTCTTTCGAATCAAAAACAGTACAACGTCTGTCGGGTCAGCTAGTACCGTATAAACACAGAAACTCGAAACTCCGCACCTGCACTGTTTAAATAATAGAACATCACCGCTAACACGGTGTGACGGTTACCTACTCTTAACGCGAGTCTCCCCAAGGAGACTGAATTATGGAGTCTAGTTTCAGTTACTAGCAGACACAACCTGGAGGAGCGAATGTATACCGTGTTATGTTGTGTATGAAAACTTGTGTATTTTAAGGCGATCCCCTAAGATATTAGAGTAGAATTCTAGTTTCAATAGATGGATCTTAATGGTATTTCTTGATGGTATCTGGTATGTTATGTTATGTATGTCCTCGGTTACCAATCATGTGGAAAATAGAACACTTTGCAGATAAAACCTCACTTCTTAGGTTAAAACCTTTTTTTTCCAAATAATGACTGGATGCCTACCATGATCTAATTAAAAACGATTCAAAAGTAAGACATTTCAGTTTAGGTGCACTACATCGCTTCAAAGTCGTACCATGACGTCCAATACGCTCAGCGGCATTTAGATCGTTAAAAGTGAATCAAAGATCGCAATTTGTGGCTGAACCTCGTTTGAAACGTTTTTGGTGAAAAAGAGACAACGCTATTATTATCAAATAAGTTTGTTTCGCGCACATTTTAGTGTCAGACACGTTCAGAAGCAAGTAACATTTTATTTGTTCTTAACTCAGTATCATTACTTTAAAGTAAAACAGACACTCAACAGTTGTTTTTAAGATTCCACGTTAATTTGGTAACTATTGTTAAAATAATTCTTAGTCAAAGTAGATATTTATTTACCTTTTAGTAGGTATACGAAAAAAAAAACAATGTTTCTGTTTCGAACGTTCAAGAGTAAAAAAAGTTGTGTGAGTTGTCATGTCACTGTCAGTGTCAGTTTAGTCTTTAATGGTTTTTTCAAGCGGAATTCTTATTTTTTGACATGATAGCCAGTCATATTTGATGGGCTGATTTTTCAGTCATCTGATAACTTTATTCGAGGAATAATTTTGAAATTTTGACAGTTATTTCATACAAAAACTGTCAAACGTAAATTTTATTCCTCGAATAAAAGTTGACTGGCGATGGAAAAATCAGCCCTAAGTAATCAAAATTTTTCTTGAGTTAGTTAATTGACAGTTGTTGATGTTTCATCTGAAATAAGTCAATGCCTGAAATAATTTGAAGATTCCTGGTAATCAAATTCCCGCCATCGTGCAATGGTTAAAATCGACGAATTATAAGCCGACCACACATTGACTTAGGTATATATGGACCACACTATATGGCGCGTTATCCGAACCTGGAGTAGAGCCAATCAGAAGAGGCGCTTTGCCTTTTTCCCGGATACCGGATCGTCTACTGGTTTGCGAGTCGCAAGTTGTTGCTGCAGAGTATTCCTGTACTTCGACTTCAGTTCGGCGTTGGCTGCTGAACTTCGTGACCACCTTCGCCTGTGTACAGGAAACTATGATCGAATACCATTTTTAAGGTTCCGTACCTAAAGGTTAAAACGGGACCCTATTACTAAGACTTCGCTGTCCGTCTGTCCGTCTGTCACCAGGCTGTATCTCATGAACCGTGATAGCTAGACAGTTGACATTTTCACAGTTGATGTATTTCTGTTGTCGGTATAACAACAAATACTAAAAACAGAATAAAAAATATTTAAGGTGGGCGGGCTCCCATACAAAAAACGTGTTTTTTTTTTCGGCGTTTTTGCCTTGTGATACGGAACCCTTCGTGTGCGAGTCCGGCTCGCACTTGGCCAGTTTTTTTCTTTTGAACACTTAAGCTGTCTGACCTTTTTTATCTCATTTTATAATGAATTCCTTTTAAAATCTGTGCAAATTAGTTCTAACAAGCCTAAAACCCGATTGAAATCAGGTAAAAAATCGTGAAATTCTTTACAAAATTTTATCCTAAAAATATCCTGAATTTGATAATCTTTCCTAATTCCTGGTTTTTTTTCCTAAAATTTACAGTCACAATAATTGTCATGTAACTTACAACAGTGTTTTATATTTACATTTGTTTTATAAATTTTATATTTGGATTTACCAAAACATTATACGATTTATCTTTAATGCAGTAATTCTATTTATTTTCGCTACAGCTTAAAATGGGCTAATTTGAGTACCGTTATAAATTGTTGTTCCACTTGATTCAATTCATCGGAAAAGAGAGTTCAACTGATTGGAATAGTAAAAATGCACTTCTCGAGTTAAATGTACAATTTCGGCTATTTTGAGAATATAAGGTGGACTAGCCGGGTGGCCCATGGGCAATACACGTAATATTTAGCGAATCTAATATTTTGAGAATCTGCTATTTTGAGAATCGAATATAATGGGAATAAAGGAATGAGCCTTCTGTATCTTTGGTAGAATCAGAAAGCAATTACTCATCACCCAACCCGAATTCTGATTATATCAATCTGTTTACTGCTCGTGGCTTTCTGAGATGAGAGCGGATTAAGGATGAATAGCTAACACAACCGCAAGCTTCGCAAAACCGCATAATAATGTCAATAATTGACTACCGCTCTGGAGCACCGTAGCAAATATTCTGTGACGTGACAACTGATAATCTTGTAGTTTGTTTATACATGGACTAGCTAGCACGAACGCGCGGAGTGAATGGAACGTAAATTCGGACGATTCTAAAATTGAAAATCGCGTTTTCACATAATATATTAAGTTCGAAGACTTTCTTGAAATATTTTTTTCTTTTGCCTTGGCACTAGAAAAAAAAATTGAGTGTACGACACTGGATCACATGCCTTCACGTCTCAGACCAAATAAAAAGTCAAGACATAGCGCTGCGAACAATACAGTGAATGAGTGAACCATGCAAAAACTACACCTCCGCTCTGTGCATACACGCTCACACGCACACATTTACAATCAAACTACACCTCACTATGTGCACACATGTTTACGAAACCGGCTTCACTTTACCGTTGACAGCCCTCTGTCTTTATTTTTTATTTGGTTCTAATTGCAGTTAGTACCAGGCGTACATTTTAAACCCTGTTGAAGCAGTAAAAGACCTAGGCTAACATTAACCACTAGAGTAGGAGAGTGCTCTTCATTAGTAAGCTCGTCACTTGAGGACGGCTGGAGCGATTTGGCCATTTTGTATTTAGAAATGTTTGTAATGGAAAAGGTTCAGGGAATAAGTTAAAATTTGGAAAAACTGAAATTACTTTTCCAATAAAATTTTTGTGTGTATTATTGAAATTCAGACTGGCCAACGTTTGTTGGGTCAGATCTATATTACATGTAATAAAATGAAAGCAATGACGAAAAATATATCTATTGATATATGAACAGGCAAAGTCAGATAATAGATACATTTAATAAAAACAGGACCGTTAAACTGAACAAAATAAATGTATTCAATAATGTATCAAAGTAATGTGATGTGTATGTGTGTGGTATGTATGTATGTGTGTGTATGTTATGTGTGTGGTTTCCTCTAATCGATGCGCTGTCAAAAATATTTGGCAAACATTCCTAAATAAGGCAATTTCGTTTGGGCAAACTCTTAACACAACAGCACAAGGTTGATAATCCCTTAAAACAATACACCTAAAATATTTTGCAAATGTGTGAAATAATCAAACAATACAATATCACCCTTCAGCCGGTGACGTCTATTAATTTCGTAATACGACACCCGGCGCGCATGCGCGGAAAATCGCGGAACTACTGCCGCAAAAGTGCGCGGTCACATTAAAATGACTATATCACAAAAACTATCCAATGGAGCTATTTAAAGGTTATCGAGATTGCTATTCAATGCTCGGATGTAAAAACCATTAGATTATTACCATTTTTAGATAAAAAGGGATAACAACGATTTTTCAAGTCCCAACGGACCAATGATGGGCATCTTTCGATAAGTAAGGGACAGGAAAACAAGGTACCGTTCTTTGTTAAAAAGATAAAAACTTTGTTAAGTGAAAGATCGTTAAGTGAAAAGGATTGGAGATCCTTTTTCTGTGTGATAAATTATAAAATGCTTTTAGAATATACTAGCTGCGCCCCGCGGTTTCCCCGCATAAGTTTCGATCCCGTGGGAATATCGGGATAAAAAGTAGCCTATATGTTAATCTAGGGTGTCAGCTCCCTCCATACAATTTTATCAAAATTGGTCCAGCTGTTTGAGCGTGAAGAAGTAACAAACATATAAACATACCCCCACACACACTCATAAACTTTCGCCTTTATAATATTAGTGTGATTACACGGCAACAGCCTGAAAAAGAAAACGCCTATAGTGTCTATTTGCTTAAGTAAGTATTAATTTGTGTACTAAGTCTTCGTTTATCTACAGACTTCATGAAAGTTGTCACTCCAATTCAGCTTATAGTTTCTCTTGTGGGAGACCCTAAACTAACACATGATTAAAATTCAGGCCCATTCATATACCACCTTCATGAATACTTTGTAAAGTAACTAACTAAAGTGAAAGACAAACTGAGACTGATCCTACTCAAGACCTTTATATTTAGAACTCATTGTTTGAGCGTAAGACAAGGGGTAGAACGACCATAATGACCGATAATTGCCTAAGTTTTCCGAATATACTACCTTTGGCTGCAAATGATTGAAGAAGATATTGAGCAGCATAGAAGGAAAGAGGCGTTTTTATAGGGCATAGTTATAAAGCTTCGTTATTTATTTATAAGTTCTAAGCCGGTGGATACCAGGGTAAAGGTCATTCCGTTTATCCATCCCAAAAAATCCATCCTAAGGTGGATGCGCGGAAACGCATGTCCGAGAATCCTAGGCCTAGTTGGATATACGGAATTTATATTTATATATTTTTTAGGGTGGATTCTCGGACATGCGTTTCCGGGTATCCAAGTTAGGGCGGATTTTTTGGGGTCGATAAACGGAATAACCGGATGGTAATGGACGTTCCTATCGTTCGATCTAAGTACAAGTACCTACTACCTACTGATTATCGATTAAAAAGGTTAACGGGGAAGGAAGAGGATTTTTCCATTTTCTTAAATCGAAGTGGACAAGATATCTCAGATTGGAATTTATTATAACACTGAAATAATCGGGATTTGAGTTATATGATACTTGTGTCTATCCTTGGTTTATCTAAATTGTCTTTTAGACCAATGACGATGCATTGTATCCTGTAACAATTGAAGACCTCGATTTGTTCAAAATTTATCACGATTGTTCATTAATGCAGTGTGACATCCTTGCCACGCGACTAAAGTATCCATTCAAATCGTCTGTCAACATAAACAAAAATAAACCTTATGTCTTAGAATTAAAGTTCAAGAGAGTTTATAGGATGGCAATGTTAGGGTTGGTACTTTTAGATAATAAATAGACCTGAGTGATCAATAGCGAGCTGTGTGTCGATTCATAAATCAAAGGAAACATGTCTGTTTGTGTAAAGACGGTAACTTTATTTATTATTTATTTAGTTTTTGTGGTTTCTGAAGACTGTGACGATTATGGTGATGTTGTAAGTAGATATTAAAATCTATTATTTATTTCTTAAAAACCACAACTATTAGTTCCAGTCTGTTATTATTGTTTTGAATGTTGAAGGGCTGTAATTTTTATATCTCTGGAGTTTCACCTCCAATCAATTTTTTATGTATCAGTTTTGCGTATTTCATCAATCAACTTAACTCAGAAAAAAATCTATTTAATTTGTAGTAACTTGGTTGTTCCAATAGTCAACAATTAGGCACTAAATATTCCGCACATAAAAAAATAATCGTTATCAATTACGATATTTCCATTTAACGGTTGAATTATTTAAATATCTAACAATACAACTGTCAAACGAACCATACTAGCATGACTTCATAAATCTGTCCCACAAAAGAACTTTCACTATTGTTATAAAAACCATCGAATATCTAACTGTATTTAACACAACTATTGAAGCGTTTCTGACATAAAACCACTATAAGTTGACCCGTGTCCCCTCTAGGTGCTAAGTAAATGTCAAATAGAAAGGACAACTCGATATATGTTCAGGGTTCTTGTTAGTGTAGTTTGTGTTTCGACATCTCACTTACCTGGTGAAGTTATTACGTGTATCTGATCATTGAGATCAAAAAATATACAACTAAAGAATATTTAAACACGAATTTAACATTTAATTATGTAACGTACTTACATCTCAGTTATAATGTGTTCCTTATATCAAACTCTTATATCTTGAACAAAAGACTGCATAGTTTTTCAAAAGCAATTCCTGAGCCTGTTGAAGATTCTCACAGTATTTCAGTATTCACACTGACCTCAATAAATTAATAGTGCAGCTCAAATCATTTCCATCAGATAACTCACTTAACCAATTACAGAATCACAACTGTCAATCTGACATACCTAAATTCCATTGCTATTAGAGTACGTAATAGTACCTACAGTGCACCGGCTGAGCTAACTCGGTCACAATGACCGAGGTCGGCGCAAGCGCAGATACGACCATTTTACATAATTTCATATGCGCGATACCTCGTGACAATTTTCTTCTATTTATTTTCATACATGACTTAACGGTTGTAGTGAAGGGACATGTAATCATAGTGAAAAGATGAGAATAATAATAGTGTTGTTATTCAGTTGTGTGCTCATGTTTGCCGGTGCGCAGGATTGCAAAGTTGGCGGGAAAAAGGTTGGGTGGATCTTTCAGTGTTTTTTTTTTAGAGTGACTGGATTTTTACTTTCGATTTTGTTTCCTTTGCTTTGGGAAAATATGTACCCGTTTGATATCGGTATTAATCATATTTTCTACAAAGCATACCTGGTTATAAACAATCAATACAAAAAATTAGAACAATTTCATGATACTTATTTTTTTATCACGTGTACTGTGTATGTATGGTATTTTTTCTCTTTTCTTATAAATAGGTATTTTATTTTAACAATTATTTAAAAAAACAAATAGCAAAAAAGTAGGCGTTTTAAACATTATCAAGTCCAATCAGTTCCAAATAACCCTATTTAACGGTAAATTAGAACAATGAATTGTTATACTAATCAACAAATGAGAGCACGAACCATTTCATTACCTACTAATTACCAATTGACTTGAGTCTACGTTTAATTCTATACTTTTACAATTTTGTAACAACTTGACAACATCGGAACATGGTGATATTAGACACTGTAAAAAAAAATTTGTGTAACGGGACGAAATCGTTCGATAACAGAACGTGTGAGTTATGTGAGAAATGTAAAACAGCTGATTCGGTTGTCATAGTTACGGTGAGAAGAAACTTTAATTTAAAGTAAAGTCTATCTATCTATCTATCTGTTTTATAGAAGCAGCATCTAATGGGAACTGACTATTTGACCAAAATGAGGTATCTTAGTAGGTACCTGTTCAGATCTCCTTTGTGCACGGCTGCGTTTGCGCGTCTTAATTTTCATATCATTCTTCTTGTTTACTATCTACATGCTTAACCGGCCGTTGTATTTTTATGTCCTTTTCATTATACTTGTTAATACAGTCCCCTACAATTTCATTTACTCCACCACGACCTATCGTCGCGATCAGTACCAAAAAATTTAACATGAAACAACAAGTAACCTCAAACTCAGAAGAGCAATAAAATCTTTAAAATGTAGCTAGCTACCAATCCCTATCATCAAAATTTTTATTAATACATACTAACTCCATGTATCTTAAAACATTTTTATCAGAACAAAAAAGATAACTTATGAGTTAGGTAAACGTAGGAAAGTCGCTGAAACCATATGAATTTCACCATAATTTATTGTTATACAATTATACATACAATAGTTACGTAAAACACGTATCCAGATGTTAATCACACATTAACACAAAACATTCTGTCCGCAGTGTGTCGACCACGAACAATGTTGCGGAGGATGCTGCTTCTATGGCGAGTGTATAGATAGTGAGTATCACGTGTTTATACAATAATACAAAGAGGTAGACGAGGTAGCAGGAAACAAAAGAAAATCTTAAAAGTTTTATATTAATAAGTCTTTCATTTAATCTCTCGTGATAGGTAGGTAAATAAAAAAAAAGCAGTCGTGTTACTTCTCCTTAATGGAACTGACTACCGAAAGGGTTACCGCTGCCCCGGAACATAAAGGACTAAGGAAGGAACACGGGTGGGTTTTAGTCAGTAAGAGTCTGACACTCCCTTACGCTCCACCCAGAGCGGGATGATTTTCCATCATGAAAAAAAGAAAAAGGAAACTGACTACTGTCGCCGCCGGCGCCGCCTATACAAACTTGTGAGCCTGTAAACACTGTCATAAGATTGCCGTGACGTTAATGATGCTTGGCGTCAGACGCAACAAAAATTAAAAACGATTCTCCGATAGGTTTTAACCGGCGAAAAACATTTATTCATTCAATATACCTAGTCAAAATATTAACCCCCTTATTTACGTATTACCTATCTATACTAATCTATATATAAAAGAAAGTCTGTTAGTTACACCACTTATAACTCGAGAACGGCTGAACCGATTTGGCTGAAAATTGGTGGGGAGGTAGCTTAGGACCAGGAGACGGACATAGGATACTTTTTTTTATTTTTTATTTATTTATTTTTTTTAAAGTAGGAGTAGGGTAGGAGTAGGGTAGAAGTAGGGTAGGAGTAGTGTAGGAGTAGTGTAGGAGTAGGGTAGGAGTAGTGTAGGAGTAGGGTAGGAGTAGTGTAGGAGTAGGGTAGGAGTAGGGTAGGGTAGGGGTAGGGTAGAAGTAGGGTAGGAGTAGTGTAGGAGTAGTGTAGGAGTAGGGTAGGAGTAGTGTAGGAGTAGGGTAGGAGTAGTGTAGGAGTAGGGTAGGAGTAGGGTAGAAGTAGGGTAGGAGTAGTGTAGGAGTAGGGTAGGAGTAGTGTTCCCACACTACTCCTACCCTACTGTAGGAGCAAAACAACGTTTGCCGGGTCAGCTAGTAATATATTAATATTATAAAGCTGCAGAGTTTGTTTGTTTGTTTGTTTGAACGCGCTAATCTCTGGAACTACTGGTCCGATTTGAATGATTCTTTTATTGTTGGGTAGTCCATTTATAGAGGAAGGCTATAGGCTATATAACATCACGCTACGACCCTTAGGAGCCGCGCAGCGTGTGACACCGCGGGGAATAGCTAGTATCAGATAAATAGTTACACACCGATTTCTCTCTTTCAGTCGTCAGTAATTTGACTTTCGAAAGAAGAAGACAAAGCGTTGTGTTACTATACAGTCGATAGACAACGTTTATTAGTAAGAGGGTTATAATTTAGAAAATTATTGAAATAAATAACTATTATTATTATTTATAATTCGATCTCGTACTTCCACCTAGTTCTAACTATATTTACTAAGAAAATCTCAAACCCTGTATGTTACGGTAGATATTGTCACCATTGCCGCGTTGTCAGGCTTCAACGGTAGGTGGTAAAATTCAGCTGAGTACGGTGCATTTATCGTAATTACGGTGCACACTGTCTAGGGCCGATGCCCAGGGCCGCGGGTTGTTCAAAAGAGATACCGTGGCCCCTGGCACAGGCAACTGAAGGAACACGGGTGGGTTTTAGTCAGTAAAAGTCTGACACGCCCTGCCGCTCCAGTACGCGTAGCATGAACACTTCTATCTCTACGAAGAGAAGACACATTGCTTTCTATACAAAGTGACATTTCTTTTCTTCATTTTTGACATACCGCCTAGAAATCTTTCTACAATCTGTCATTTTGTCTTTCGTTTCAAACGATCTTTGTCTAGGTCCTTTTTTATGTAGACTATTTCAGAAGAAAGTTTTCTATCCCAACTGTCAAAATCACATTGACAACTGACAGTTGTCTAAGAGATTTTGTAATCGCCACAGACTACAAAATGGAGTAGAAAACTTTGTACTCGACGGCCACAAAGTATAGAATCAAAAACAAAAAAAAATCCTATGACAACAAAGAATTATTATGTAAAAGAGTGAATTTCGTAAAAAGTGCAGTTGACTCTTTCTATTTTGCTGCCGTCGTACTGTCTACACGGAACGTCATCTTTCTCTTCTTTCTTAGTCTGTGGTCATCTTTGTCTACTCTTCCGTCGACAAATCGGTGCTCATGCTACGCGTGCAGAGCGGGAGAAGTTATTTGATAATTTCCGACCCAATAATAAAAAGGTGGTAACACCTACAACCCTACCTTTTTGCTCGCAGAACAGATGGCCGATGGGGCCGAAAGGTTCTGGAGTGGCGACCACGTACCGGAAGACGTAGCGTTGGAAGGCCTCCCACAAGGTGGACCGACGACCTTGTGAAGGCCGCAGGAACCCGTTGGATGCGAGAAGCACAGAACCGGTCGAAGTGGAAGTGCTTGGGGGAGGCCTATGTCCAGCAGTGGACGTCTTGCGGCTGAAAGATGATGACTGCATTGAAAATCATGTGCGAGATTACTAATTTAGGTGCGTAAAGCTAGAGTTTAATATGCGCTATTTTTTTTTCTTTCAGCCTACAGATCCTGCCTTTCATCGCTGGATGTTTGTGAAGACCACGTCTGTCTCGGAGAAGAAGAGTGCACAGTGTACATACCGCCGGAGTGTCCGGGATGTGAACCTTTGCCCCTGTGTAGACTGTCTGATACATACCCGTAACACAAGAGGAGATATCTGTCAGACAACGAGCTTCATACAATCTGTGAGAGAAACTACAATCATGAATGAGAATTTTCCAACGTGAAAATAACGATATGTTTATGGTTGTGCATAGACTTTAATTAATTTATTAGAGTAAAAAGTTGAAATGCAATTATACTAAACGTTATTATTAAAGTCGATATAAAGTTTTTCAATATATAGAAGGAAAAGTATTTTTTTAACCACCTCCTAAACCTCTGCTAGCTCCTTTTAGTGTAGGTTATTGGTATAACTGCGATTAAGGCGCTACAGGCAGTCAACAAAAACGGGTTATATAAAAAAAACAAATAATAAATATTAAAAAAAAATAACTACTAAAAAATTTACCTAATTTACTTCTTCAAATGAAGAGTTTGTTGGTATTTTATTATTAAAATGTGTTTGATCTCAGTTAATAGAGAATGTCATTGACTGCCACCGCGGTCACTCGGTGTCCGCCAACAATAGATTTTCTATTGTGTCTGTTGTCTGGTAGTCAACGTGTAATTAAAGTATGATAAGCTTCCTGTGTTATGTATTCCAAGTAGAACCATATTATTTTAAATATTCGTACAACATTTCTTTACCTTTGAACTCTCCTGTGGTGCGTGTACGTAGAAAAGGTTAAAAATACAAGAAACAATGGTACTGTAAACAAACCAGACTATATTCCCTACAGTTAAATCCAATAGCCGCAGATATTGAGACCGTAAGCCGCCATGAATCAGTCAATCAATGTCCTACACTGACAATATAAGAAGGTTCAAGGAACACCTTTAATAGAATACCAATTTTAACTCCATACTGGCCAGTGAAGCAAGCAAGAATCTTAACATTAGTAAAATAAAAGAACTTTCATCGAAAATATTCGTTCGATAGTCATGTTTGTTTGTAAACGGCTGAACAGATTTGGATGAAATGTATCTGGCCGGGTACATGAAATAGTTCCGATGCGAAGGAAACCAAGCACAAACAGTAAAACGGACAGAGATTTTGGGTTTTTTGAAAAATATTTATCGAAGACGTCACGTCGTCAAAAAAAAAAATGCTTCCCATTCCATAATTGAATAATACAGAAATGTTGATCTTTAATTTTACAGAAACTGATATCGCATTTGAGCTGATTTAATATATTCCATACTTATAACTATAGTAAAACACGCCACACTCTTCATCTTTTCCCATTATCATGAAGATCAAAGGCTTGCGTAATTAAAACAAAAATCTCTTTGCCAGTTTATCTCACTGATCTGGAGCGGAACACATCGCCCTTCGGAGGCCTTGCAGATTCTCTACAGAATATCCAAAGCCACAAAAATGCAGCCCGCGTTGTAATAACTTAAAACCGAAGCTTTATCAACGAAAGCACAGATTCTTTATGTGAACCAGGTCAACAAAACAGTGTAAAGTTGAAAATCTCAATAAATCGTCACGATAAAGCTTCCCCAAAAGCATTTACCTAGATCTGGAGTGACTCCAAAAGCATTTACCTAGATCTGGAGTGACTCCAAAAGCATTTACCTAGATCTGGAGTGACTCCAAAAGCATTTACCTAGATCTGGAGTGACTCCAAAAGCATTTACCTAGATCTGGAGTGACTCCAAAAGCATTTACCTAGATCTGGAGTGACTCCAAAAGCATTTACCTAGATCTGGAGTGACTCCAAAAGCATTTACCTAGATCTGGAGTGACTCCAAAAGCATTTACCTAGATCTGGAGTGACTCCAAAAGCATTTACCTAGATCTGGAGTGACTCCAAAAGCGTGTCTTGTGTGTAAGTGGGACAAATCCGGGAAATGGATGCCCGGACGGGCTGCGAGCGGTTTGGTCAACAAAATAAGATGGAGTACACATCGGGGGTCGCCTGCGACGGACTGATGAAGTCTTGGAGACTTCGCACTTCACTTGATTTCTGAGAGCTGTATCTAATATTGCTGGATGTGATTTATACAGTCGCCTGTGGCTTATTGCTTTTCTTTTACTCATTTTTTTATTTGCTCATGCAACAGAAAAGTAAATACTATTATTACTACTACTACTATTATTACTATTTACTTTTCTGAAAAATTTATATCTTAATTATCTTGAAAAATGTGTGTTCTTGATACAAACATTTTGTTCTATCATAGTCCTCTTGAATTCTTGATAACCCATCTAGGTATAGGTATTTAGTTCAGAGGTAACGCTACTGTCCATTCGGACCAGTTTGAATACGACAGGGCTTATAAAGGACATTAAGAAAACCTAAGAATCACACTAATATTATAAACGCGAAAGTTTGAGAGTGTGTGTGGGGGTGTGTTTATATGTTTGTTACTTCTTCACGCTCAAACGGCTGGACCAATTTTGATAAAATTTTGTATGGAGGTAGCTGACACCCTGGATTAACATATAGGCTACTTTTTATCCCGATATTCCCACGGGATCGACATTTACGCGGGTGAAACCGCGGGGCGCAGCTAGTTATTAATAAATGTGTTACTACTCAACTAGTGTGGTTTAAATAATAAATGATACATGGTATCAATTTGGAGAAGGTTTATCAAATTAGGTAAATACACGTTTCTCTTGAAGAAACATGACAATTAGAGTAGTTAAATT
The DNA here is from genome assembly GCA_948474745.1 of Oligia latruncula. Classification (NCBI taxonomy): domain Eukaryota; kingdom Metazoa; phylum Arthropoda; class Insecta; order Lepidoptera; family Noctuidae; genus Oligia; species Oligia latruncula. The sequence continues at coordinate 15,836,029 of OX419695.1, read as the reverse complement.
AATCAGTTCGAGTTCAGGTTCTGATGGGCAAATCAAATTAATAATGCAACCAGAAAGGCATGATGTATCCATTAATCAACATAATTGTGTTACCTATATCAATCGTATCTAAACAATAATTTCCAAGAAAATATTTTACATTTGAAAACTAGTAAAGCCAATTAGTGCAAACATTAGTGGAATTACGAAGTGAAATGAAACGAACTAATATTTTCGACAATCTCGCCAAACTCCGTCAAAAGCTCACTTCGTTAATCATTAAAAATATTTACATAACCACCAAAATAAAATATTAGGTGAATTTCAGTAACCTTGATTGGAGCGGCTCCAACTTGAAGTAAACAATTTCGAGGGTGCGACAATTTTTAATTTAGTATATGGCGGGTATGGTGCCCTGTCAGTTCACCAAAAATTAATTTACAAGCAAAAACATGGTTTGTTATTTCATCATTATATAAAAATTAATAGTTTAAAAAACACTAGAAAAACACGCTTTTATAAATGCACGTAAAAACTAAAATTCCATCATGAAGTTCCAGTTCATATCTTCCGGCTCCATCATCAGATCAGTTCGACAGTACCATATTATTGTATTGTCATCAGAACTACATACAGCTGCCAATTTTCATTACGCTACGACCCTTGGAAGATGGTTAAATTAGTTATCTTAGATTCCATTACATAGTTAGTTACATACAGGTCGACCTAATAAAAGCGTGTTAAAAACAACAAGCTTTGCCAAATAATTCACTTTACAAAATAATTACCTGGGGGCCTAAAAAGGCCACTTTGGTAACATAATGGACAGTTAACTGTTAAGTTAATCGTAAAAAAATACCAATCAATCCAATCCAAATCCAATCCCAATTCCATTCACACTAAAGTCAATAGAATCATTAACTTTGTGTGATGAACTAAATCACAACGAACGGAACTCATCACTATTACAATAAATATGGCTCAGCATCTGTCAGTTTACTCCAGTGAATTAATAATTAGAATGTAGCACCCCTACTAGAATGTAATAAAAGTTTACACATTCAAAAAATATCGGTTAAGTACTAACGAAAATAAACCGTGTGAACCCTCATAATGTTCCTAACAAAACTGAAAGGATATTTTTTACAAAGAGCTCAGTCATCAAAACGTAATATTTTAGGCGAGTGTGCCAAAGAAAGTTGAACGGGCTCATTCAGAAAGAAAGCAAAACTTTGAAGGAAATACGCATTTTTGGCAAAAAATATAATTTTCTGAAGGTATTTGTACATCGCTAGCTCGGGGCTATACCTGCGATTGGTTGTTTTATTAATATCGGCAAAGTACTTACCTAATATCATAGGAAATTATGAATTTTGGATACCTACCTGCAAATATCATGATGTTGTTGTTGTATAATGTTTTCTCAGTGTTTTCAAAAAGACTTGGTTTTCTTTTAGTTTAAACTTCAGACATTGATTCAAACCTCATGTTTCCATCTCTGTCATTTAAAGTTCCTTTTTTTATTATTATTATAGCCTCTTTATTTCCATAATGAATGACTTAAAAAAACAAATATATCATAAGATTATTATTACATAAATGTGCATGCATAAAATAACAAAATTAATACAATTCATATCATGATTATAAAGTTACAATCGCATAACAAATAGTTTCTAAATTAATAAAATCATTACTTTTCTTTTTATATAGATTTCTAAAATATTACATAAAGTTCCTTTTATTGTATTGAATTTTTTTTTGTACTTAATACTTTATTCCACACGCAATCTTACAGCAAATAGGTACCAAATGCCGAAACCGATTTCCTCAATCGTAATTGAGTAATTGGAGTTCCACTGCCGGGAAATGTAAATGAGTTCCTTGGATGGAGTCTTTAATATACTGACAAACACGACGGGAATAAACGCTGTATATCCAAAGAAGTAAGATTTCGGTCCTTTCATACTTTCGATTAATAAAATTACCCGAAATCCAGTCAATTTGTCGGTAATATCCGTTCAGTTATAATATAAAGGGCCGTGAGTCTCGTGATTCGTTTCAGCGTCGCTTGTCGCCTAAATGAAGTGGAGAGCTCATCAATAAAACATTTGGAGCGGTTACGTTGTGACATGATTTTATTGCGAAGCAGAAGTTTAGCTTGGTAAATAATTAATTCGTTGTGACGTTCACGGCGTCGGCTATGACAAAACGTATTTTCAAATATCTGCCAGGACATTTCTGTAGGCTGTCAATCTTTATTATCTACCACAAATGGAAAACCTTGCTTACAAGGTCAGGTTTTTCAATTTTCTTTTCAAAAGAAGAAAAAATGAGAGAGACAATGGATTGTGTAAGGAATATATGAAAGAGAAGGGAGTGAATGATAGCATGACGTTTGACAAGGGAGAATTTAAGAAGAAAACGTGTTGCGCCGACCCCAAGAAACATGGAAAACGGGCAAAAAGACGATGATAAGGTTTCAGAAAAAATCTTAGTTGGCTTATTATTTCGTGTTGGAATGAGCTACCTAGAACAGTAAGTCATGCCGTACCTAGTAGAAAGATTAAGAGAGATTGACTGTCCCGGGTGCGCCGGACGAAAGCCGGGATCAGTCCGGGTTTAGGCTAATGTGTCGTATCGTCATGAACGATTAGCCAATCAAACAATTTTGGTCAGGAGATCATGTTTTCACAACGAGTTCTGATTAGATAACACTGTGTGCAAAGGCGTCACGAACTCACGACACGACACAATATAATAATTTGAATTTAGCTTACCGTTTGTACCGACCAATCGATGGAGGTTTTCATTGCACCTCATCGGTTTAGTCCGTATCTCATGCATACTTTTTTTTTGCGGATGGGAAATCATCAAATGACCCCTTCCGCTCTGGCTGGAGCGGAATCCCTGACGCCAGCTGGGAGGATTGTGTTCAGTGGTCGGCTTTCTAATCCTGGCTGGAGGGCAAGCCCGGTTTATCAAACGACAACCTCATAGGTTGAATTGCGAGATGCCATTACAAAAAAAAAGTGGTCTGCTTTCTTAGATCCATAGAGTTTGATATCGGTTTGCTGGAAGACTTGCTATTTTCTTGTTTTTGTAGCGTTCTATATAAAAAAAAATGGTCCAAATGAAATTAGCCGAAGCTTCACAGACGCGATGGGTATCGGTATCTAATGACAACATAATAAACAAAAGAAAAAATCTCATAATTATAAGTAGGTAGGTAGGTACAGCGGCCGCTAACCAACTGCTAATACCTATCCCTAATACGTCTGTGAAGTTTCCCTAGCTAATTTAATTTGATCTTGTATATCACTCACTATACTACCTCAAATAGCTTTGTATGATCCACCGTTATGTCGAAAGTATTGCAGCATTCATTTTGAAATAAAAATATCGTAAAGCTATGTTTGGCGAAGACACGCTTCCATAAAATTTTCTCGATAGAAAAAATATACAAAATTACCTCCAAACCGAACAATAAACCGCTAGCATTAAAAAAATACTCCAAATTGGATCATGTAACTTTGCATAACAACTGAACTAAATATTAAGCAAATACTATGTTTCCTATTTTTGTCAAATTACCATTATTTTCACTGTAAAAAGCAAATACCTAAACTATTGGCGCTGTCCAGCACCGCATTCTGTCTCGCTCTCACTCAGTCCGCGAGCAGCATCGTGCGAGCGAGATATAGAGTGAATTTTAGCTGAGGTAGTATGGGCTTTTAAAACTGTTTTTGCTTCTTCCTGTTGTGAAAAGAATATTTATATTCTAACGAAGGAAAATATTTAAAAAAATGTAGATTTAACAATATACATTTCATGACTCTTTACAAAAGACAGTAAAATTTAAAGACGAGCCTTAATTTGTGGCCTCCAGACGTTTTATTTTCACTTTATGGTAAACAGCATCTGGTCTATCTTGTACCTATGTTTACGATCGAGGACCACAATTTTAAAACAACAGTAGGTTTTAGGCCTGAGGGGCCCGTGGCTAAATAATAACAGCCGCACAGGTCGATCGATCAGGTTAAGCTACGTTTGCCGCGGTTGATCTGTGGATGGGTGACCATCTTTACATACCGTAAGGGTTTCCGTGCCTCGGAAAGCACGCCGGCTGTCATTCGTGGATCTTTGACAGTCGTTACGGGTAGTCAGAAGCCCGAAAGTCGGACAACCAGTCTTAGCAATATCGTATTACCCAGTAACTGGTTTGTGGAGGTCAGATAGGCATTCGCTCCATGTAAAATACAGGTATTCAGCTGCATCCGGTTAGACTGGAAGCCGCCCCAACATAGTTGGGAAAAGGCTATGCAGATGATGATGATGATGATGATTATAATTCTATAAATACCTAGGCTGTTATAGTCGCGAATCATATTTTGATCAAGATACTACCTGACACTGGCTTGCAAATTGCAAAAAACGTAAGAAAATTTTAATTGCGCTGTCTACCACTGCGCATTCACCTTAATTACAAGTAGGTATTCTACTTCTCTCAAAGACGAACGCTGGACTTCAAGAGTAACGTCATGGCTAGGCCTATCAGGCCAAAGAAAAAGAGGCAGGCCCACAGCTCGCTGGGGCGATGATATCGTTAAAGTCGCTGGTACTCGCTGGATCCGAACAGCAGAAGATAGAGACCGCTGGTCATCTCTGGAGAAGGCCTTCGCCTTCGAATAAGAGGGGTTCTTGCTATTCGAACTCTGTAATCGTATGTAATCGTTTAAATATTTATAAAATGTAATTTACCAATCAATTAAACAATTTTTAATATATAAAATAATCTCTAAAATAATTATTTAATTTAATATATTTACTTTTTATTGTGAAAATTATAAGATAGGCATTGTAATGAAAAAATGAAAACAACTGTATAATTATTATGAATTGAAATGTATAATTAGGATTGCATGCAGAATTTATATTTTTAATTCAAACAGCAAGAAATAAAAGGCTATTTTATTTTTTACTTTATTTTATTTTATTTATTTATTCTACTTCTAGTAGCTCTAGTAACTTTTTACGGTGGGTGTAATTAATCAGCGACTCTTTAATAACCGTTTTTTAATATATTTAGTGAAAAGAAGCCGTTACATTCATTGGCCCGACACTACTAGTATATACCGTGCCTTTATCCTGTTTTTGATAGTTTTCAAAAAAGGCCAGTATCAACAAGGCTCTTATAACTGAGTTTTACAACCACCGCTCAGTCGTGTAGTCATAAACACGAGACGGTCGTGCTCGTGTCTCGTCGCTGTATGTGTCCTCTCCCGAGTCCCATGAGACAACCTCAAGATAAATAGCTGCCGTTCATGAACAAGACGGAAAAAGATGAGCTGGATCGGTTTTACTGGTGAATCGATCTCGTAAAACTTTTACTGTCGGACCAACACAGAAATAGCAAAAAAAAAAAATCTGCTGTTCTCTTTGTCGAGTTATGCGAATGTAAAAATGAAGGAAACAACAGTTTTATTTATAGTTATTTCTATTACACCTTTTATATACTTAGTAGGTTTATCCTGTTGGTCATAATCTTCAGTAGAAATGTGTACGAAGATCATATAACTAGGTACCTACTCAGTGAGTTTTACTAACATCAATCTGTCGTTCAGTAGTGTAGGCTCTCCCGCGAGACACTACCTCGCGATAGTCACTGCGGTTCACGAACAAGACGGAGAATGACGAGCTGGATCTGTTCTAATGGTGAATCGATTTCTGGAATCTGCAATGGTGAAGATGGAAAGATATTTGTATCATCACCATCATGCACCATCTATCTACATATAACCTATTCATTGAGACCATTCCAAGGAGCCCAAACACGATACCTCTGCTGTAACTCTGTAAGTTAAAGGAGTTGGGTATCCTGAGAATTCCAGGTGATGCTGTAGCAAGTCAAGGTTACTATGTTCTTCTAATATCATTGAAATAAAGAAATGCCTGTGGAAAACCTGTGGAAGATGCTCACATCAATACATCAACTAGAAAAGAGCTGATAATCTTCAAACGGCTGAAACGATTTTCTTGAATCATAGCTGAGAATACTTTAGATCAAGTCACCTTACAAGCAAAAAAAAAATAAATCTAAATCGGTTCTGCCGTTTTAGAGCTATGATGGCGCAGACAAACACATACATGTACACAGATATACACACGTTAAACTTATAACACCCCTCTGTTTTTGTCAGGGGTTAAAAAAAGATTATTTTCTCTACTGCATCAGGTTGCAAATCAGTTGTGAAATAGTATTCTTACTTCACATTTTAATAGAACTTAGTAAGTCCAATATCAATTACTTTGTCTGCATGAAATCTGACAGGAGTTCACAGCTGCATTGGTAAAGCGAAACGACTAATATAAATCCTCTTTATCGCAAGATAAAAGAGATTTGTTCCATTCGTATCACAGACAAAGACCACACTGCAAATACTGGGAGAGAATTGTTTTATCCATTCGTTGCCCCCACTTCTCCAGTGCGAACGTGGCCTTAGATTAAAGAATTTTATGCTACCTTGTAGGAGTCCAGACAATCACGCCCGTGGGAGCGGTCATTATACTTGATGAAAACTTAAGTTTGTTGACGTCTGACGACCACGAGACTGTCTGACGTGTTATTGTTGGAAAAGTAACAGGTATTGTCTTGTGTCTTGTCTTGAGTTTGAAGCTTAACATTGTTAACTTTTGAAAGTTTTGACGCAATGTTTCTCGCCTGAAGTTTCTAAGGGTTAGCATACAGTTAGTACACTTCATAAAGTATATTTCGCCCATTTTATAGGGAGCGTGTTTATTCCCATAAACCGGACAGAAACTCAAGTACCGAAAATGCAAAAAACCCAAATTCAATTTAGTCAGTATAAAATCAAGACAAACAAGAAGCTATATTCCTTTCTTTGTAATTATATACTCCACAGTTTCGCCTACAGAGGTCATAAACAGAACAGAACTCGACATTCGCAGTTCACACTCGACCGGGTTTCCAATCCCAGCTGTAATAAGACTACCATCTCGCCATCAGCTTTATATCACACTTATCGGACACCAAGAAATAGCAGACACAACATCGAAGAACGCCGTTTTATAAGTCGATTTTCTTTTAGAAAATAGGAATACTCTTATTTTTATACAGGAATGCTTGTCATAGACTCATCTTATTGTTGTATTTGATTCTTCCAAACGAACAACAATTTATCACTGAACGAGGATTCGTATCCTGGTTCAGTGATAAATTGGGCTTGGTGACTTCAAAACACTTCTCTAAGGATGACTAACACAGAACTTCTAGAAACACACATCTCACAGAGTCAAATCACTGTGTCACAGTGTTTACGAGTATATACGAATAGGTACCGAACTAACCCGGATTAATAATAATCTCGTGTTACCTAATAATGTAGTCTCAATACAGCGATGATAAAGAAAACCTATATGCTTCCGTGTTTCAGTTCGAATTAATGAATTTCAAGAGGACCGAAAATCTTCATAATGAATAGCAAGCACTTTGGTGTGCGACGAAAACTTTACGTGCGAAATACTTTGAAAATTATTGGAAAAAGAATTAGGACTACTTAATATGAAATAAGCAGAACAGACGACCCTTTTCTTCAACTTTAGTAACCCTTCAAAAAGTTAAGTTTCTCAATCGTTGAGAGCTAGTAGCATCTACTTATTACTTATTGACAGACAAAAAATTCAGTAGAAAATCATTTGGGAATGTTGGTTATTTAATCTTGTTGGATTCTTGTTTATCTTGTCCGCCTTCACATAATATATTGAAACTGTAAGTAAATAAAGAAACTAAGTTCATCCTGATTTCCCTTGTGATGAAAGCAGAAAAACTTAATCGTCTGTCTTGTCAGACGTCGTGAATGATAGTTGTTTAGCTTCGAAGTTAATGTGAAGAAACACTTCTAGAATATTTATCAAAGGAAATAGTATGTTTTAGTCTGCTTTTCACTAATTATACTTTCAAAATGTGATTTATAAAACTAATTTTTGTACCACTTGCTCAAAAAAGTGACATTCTATGCCACAAAAAGCGAACATAACAATAGTAATTTTTAATCTGTTAAAAACAGGGAAAGAAAATTGTACTGAATTTCGTTCATCCTCTAGGGGGAGAATGTGATTTAAATTTGGAATACTTACCGAAATTTATACTGAAGTACATCTGTGTTTACACCATTGAGTTTGTATATAAAGCATTATACATCTTTTTGAAAAAGGATTACGCTTTTATTATGCAGATATGATTATTAAATAAAATTACGAAAACCGACGAGGCCGTATGAGCTTGATGAAAGGCATCAAGCTCATACGGCCTCGTCGGTTTTCCGACAAAAAAATATTAGTCTAGGAATTTGCCGCGTTTTTGTTTTCTTCAAATACATAAACGTTAAGTTTATTTTAATTTATTTTTATAAATAAGTTAATGTTCTAAAAAATACGTTTTACTTTTAATTGTCATTATTTTTAATAAAGACTTATTTATTGTGTTAATTTTTTCGCAAATGGTAGGAAAAGTAGAGTATTTTCCTCGGTGATAAAGCTGAGTCTTGGGTGAACTTAAATCCCTCGCTACACTCAGGACTCGTCTTAAAACCCTCGCTTCGCTCGTGATTTAAGTTTTTAACACCTTCGCTACGCTCGGGAGTAAACCTCGAGTCCTTCGTTACGCTCGCGATTTAAATCGTCACCCGCGACAGAAGACACTGCTTTATCCCCTTTTTTTTTTCTTTTTTTTTTTGCGGATGGGATATCATCAATTGACCCCTCCCGCTCTGGGTGGAGCGGAAGGGAGTGTCAGACTCTTACTGACTAAAACCCACCCGTGTTCCTTCCTTAGCCCTTTATGTTCCGGGCCAGCGGTAACCCTTTCGGACAATCCCGCTGACCCTGCTTTATCCCCTTGGTTAATAATCTACTATATGATAAAGTAAAAGTGCGCAGTGTTGCACACCCCTACCCTATTTCAAGTTAAACAAATATCAACTTCAATGACAATTAAGTTGATTTCAGTGTGACTAGCACTATTGAAAAAGTTATAAAAATGTTTGAAGTTGTAGCGCAAACTGAACTTTATTGTGTAGAAATTAAAGTTATTTTTCCATTAATTCATATTTGTTTACATTTTTGTCACATAAATCGCGAACGCAGACTATTTATAATTATAAAATAATAGATAGAAACGGAGTAACAGTCAAAACGAATCAAAACTAAAGCTTCCGACTACCAGGCTCGCATACCTTACGTAAGATTCCTTGACAAATTGATTTGAATGAATCTGGAGGCTTTATACATACATCTTTAACCAAATTATTGCACTACCACTCATATTCCGAGCTCTCATAAGTGTATGAAGTAGTTTCAACTGTCACAATAAAGGACAAAATACTGCCTCCATAGCTACCACAATTATTCCATTCAATAGGTATAAATTAAACTAACTGCTCTGGGAACAACGATTTCCCGTCGAAGTTCCTTGTCACCAGGCTCCCATAAGAATAAGGAAGAAACTTCTTTAACCACACTCACCACTAACATTCTGTTCAAAATACGTGTAGGTATCTATTTGAAGTTGAAATACAAATTAAAATAAATATTGAACCCGACAAGCTGCTGAATTAACGATAATGTTTACTTCAATTACCGAGTCTTCGGTTAGTAGTAGCAGTTAATATTTAGATTTAACTGTAGTCCAACGTCTTAGCCCAGTTAGTCAGCTGTTTAGATAGTCACTCAATGTTCAAATTTAACCCAGATTTATCTGTCCTACTCTAGATATCTAAATGTCGAAGGTTTTTGTAAATTATTTAAATTAAACTGTTATTTTTTTGTCTTAGAATGTTTATCATCATTTCGTTCCTATTTTGTGTGTAGGTCTTATCTCATTAGTTTTAACCGATTGAAGTAAGAGCCATTGATAGTTATAGACTAGCTCAGAAGGCATTATAATGCAATCTATTATTATTATTATTATTAAATTCTTTATTTCGAGTAACTATGAGACTCATACAGTGTTAGCTAGTAGTGTGTAGTAGTAGTGTTAGCTTCTATAACCATAATCCTAAAAACATGTAACTAGACGTCGTGGGGTATGTTTAAGGGTCAGTACACACCGAGGCGCGTCGCGTCGCGTCTCGGTGTGAACTGACCCTAACTTCAAACCCGTTACTTAGTAGGTACTAAGCAACTGTAGTTTATCTAATTGCTTCGATAATTCTGAAATCACAGACCCTCCTACCGAAGCTCAATAGTCAAAGATCCAAATTAGTCAGTTATTAATAAGTCATTGTTAATTACTAAGTCTAGACTAGATGTCTATAACAGATAATGTTCGTAGTTTTTATTGTCTGCTTGATCTAAATTCAAACCGTTTGGTTCCTTCTTAAATATTAAAAAAAAGAAAAGAAGGTTTAAGTGGGTAAGAATTAGAATATTGGGTTGGACCGCGAGCCTTGACATGTCTATTGTTCATCATTATAAGGTTGAACTTATGTCGAACTTAGAAATGACTTAAGTTCTTTAGAACGACATTATAAAATGAAGACCCTTTTTATTATATTCACATTCTAAACTTTTTGTTGTACACTTCTGTTCACAGGTCTGTAACTACTTCCATAAATACACAGTTTTTCTTTTTCCACATTCACTCTACCCAGTCTAACATCTTCAACAGATACTAAAGAATTTGAGAATATCTTAAATCTTCCTCAGCCCCGTTAAAGCGTATGTAAAGCTTTAAATAAATTACCTATAGTACACGATACTGATACCCAAACAACGCCAAAGCATCGGAGAAAGCATTACCTATCTGTTTATTCTCCAAAACGCTGTAGTCCATAAAATGAGGCGGGAACATAAAAACCTCCGTGGTACATACAGTAAAAAGCGTTCACTCGAAGCTAATATTTATAAATTGATTTTTAGATGGATTTGCGCACAAGTGCAATCACGACGATATCGCGACGAACTTCTAAAGGGGAGATGACACGTTTGGTGTAATTGATGTGCGGGTATTTTGATGATGGATAGAAATACCTTGGGTAAGGTATAGGGGAGCTAAAGTACACAAGACGAAAATATTAGCTTATGCCGTGGTAAAAAAGCACCAGTCAGCAGGGTGGTAGCACGGCTGATTGGCCAGGGAGCGCCAGATAAATCCCACAGCCACTACCGTTCAACGATGACCCATGCTTTCTGTAGACAATTATATCGTTCAAGGTTAATTCTATATACCGTACGCTCCACACGTGGAGGCTGTTATATTACTATCTTGAACTCTAGATGTGATATTTGAAAGTCAGTTGAACGCAGTAGTCGGAACCGAACATATGGTTTCGTATGTGACAGTATTCAAATAACATAACACGAGTACCTCAACGTTGGGACCTATTGTCTCCTTCGAAATGTGGCTTGGCACCGCATTTCGGAGGGTCTGGGGTCAGGCATGCAAGAGGTCACCACAACGTTCCACGTGAAATTGAATTTGATTTATCTACTGAAGGTAACGACCGCCCACACAAATCTCGGTCCAAGATTTAGACATTTTAATGCCATCGTGATTCCAATGCGAAAGAGAGATGGAGCTGGAAATTTATGCTGGTGTTAATACTTCATAAATTATGAAGAAGAGAAGAGGAGAGAAGAGAAGAAGAGAAAGAGAAGAGAGAATAAAAGAAGACGAAGAAGAGAAGAGAGAACAAAAGAAGAAGAAGAGAAGAGAGGATAAAAGAAGAACAAGAGAAAAGAAGAGAGAATAAAAGAAGAAGCAGAAGAGAAGAGAGAATAAAAGAAGAGAAGAGAGTATAAAAGAAGAACAAGAGAAAAGAAGAGAGAATAAAAGAAGAAGCAGAAGAGAAGAGATAATAAAAGAAGAAGAAGAGAAAAGAGTATTCTATTCTATTCTATGGGCACTGAAGTCATAAATTACCTGTCACAAAGTTTGAGAATAGTTTTTAAAGCAAAATGTGTTCCTAAGAAATACCTAGTAACTGAGACTATAATTAGTCTCTCCATTCCGATAAGCTCTTGAATTAATAATCTTTTTTTTCTCTTTCGCCTCTCTCGCCGTCCGTTTCTCACTTAGATATTATTTACCCAGTCCTTATAGATAGGATGGTATTTCACATCACATTTTTAATTTATTTACAGATAGATGGATTATTTAGTATGGAGTTGAATACGAAATGTATGCTCGAGTGGGCTCTTTCATGTTCATGCAATCATCCAGATTCATACGAGTACGTGTACGTTTGTCGTCGTATTTTTTAGGGTTCCGTACCCAAAGGGTAAAAACGGAACCCTATTACTAAGACTTCGCTGTCCGTCCGTCCGTCTGTCACCAGGCTGTATCTCATGAACCGTGATAGCTAGGCAGTTGAAATTTTCACAGATGATGTATTTCGGTTGCCGCTATAACAACAAATACTAAAAACAAAATAAAATAAATATTTAAGGGGGGCTCCCATACAACAAACGTGTTTTTTTCGGCGTTTTTGCCTTGTGATACGGAACCCTTTGTGTGCGAGTCCGACTCGCACTTGGCAAGTTTTTTTCTATTTTCGTTTTAAATTGAAAACGGGAACGCGCGTACAATATTTGGTTGTTAGGTAACAAACGTTGCACTGTTTTTTTTTGTTCTACTAACATAGTTTTATTTCATACTAGCGTCCTGCCCCTGCTTTATACGGTTTTTATAACTTGACAAAACAAACATATAGGTACACTTTCCGGAATGAATTCTCTAATTACGGTGAATGGGTAGTGGTAGACCGCGTAATTCAAATTTTCTTACGTTTTTGGCAATTTGCAGGTCAGTATCAGGTTGTATCTTGATAAAAATAAGATTAGATTAGATTTAAATTACCGAATGTTAGAAGTAGCGAATGTGAAATCATATTGAATGGCCAAAAACTAGAATTTATTGATCAGACAGTTTTCCTAGGAATCACGCTAGACGAGAAATTACAATGGGGACCTCATATAACATCTATTGCGGGGCGGCTAAGCTCCGCCGCTTATGCTGTTAGAAAGATAAGACAGTTAACAGATGTAGAAACCGCGCGTTTGGTCTATTTTAGTTACTTCCACAGTATTATGTCATATGGCATTTTACTATGGGGTCGGGCTGCTGACATTGAATCCATTTTTATTTTACAAAAGAGAGCTGTCAGAGCCATTTACAATCTACGTCGTCGCGAATCTCTTAGGGAACTATTTAAAAAGGTTAATATCATGACGGTACCTTGCCAATTCATTTATGAAAATATTATGTATGTAAGAAAAAATCAACATCTTTTTAATAAAATAAGTGATAGGCATAATTTTAATACTAGAAATAAAGATAAATTAGATCAACCTTTTTTTAGATTATCTAAAGTACATACATCTTTTATGGGGTACTGTGTTAAATGCTACAACAAAATACCTTGTGACATATTGCAATTAAATGAAAGAAAATTTAAAACTCATATTAAAAGTACACTTTGTAAACAAGGATATTACAAATTAGAGGATTATATCCAAGATAAGAATGTTTGGAAACATGCTGGTCCTGCTCCATAGGACAATCTAAAAGTCTAGACAAAATCAAACTTGTTCCTAATTTAATTTATATATATATTTTTAATTATGACATCTTATTCTAATTCATTTTTACAATCTGCGACTACAGTGGCTTGTTAAAGTTCAACTACTTTTGCATTTTTTTTTTTTAAATAACTTGTAAATATGTGAGCACCATGTATCTATCACTTATTTGATTTACCTGTCATTGCTTAATTTTTAATTCTTTTTACCTTTTGTGGTAGACTAATTTTATTATGGGTGCATCGTGTTCACATATAATTTTTATTATGTATACAAGACCTTGTAAAACATTTTTAAAAGAGTAACGGTGGAGTTTCTTGCCCATTCTTCTCCATACGAAAACTACCTTTTCGAATGGGCGACTAGAATCATTTCTATTTAGTTTTTTTTTGACGTTCAAAAGTGCCTTTAATGTGCCTATTTGAAATAAATGATTTGACTTTGACTTTGATTCGTGACAATAACAGGTACATATTTAGAGAATTATAATTAATCATTAGAATCAATAATACATCTTTCTAAGTTAGATTTCTACCCTAAGCACTTTTCCATAAGAGATTGGTTCTTATACTACAAATCTAACTTAGAAAGATGTGTTAATGATTCTAATGATTATAATTCTCTAAATATGTACCTGTTATTGTCGCAAATCATATTTTGATCAAGATACAATCTGACACTGACCTGCAAATTGTCAAAAACGTAAAAAAAAAATAATTTCGCGGCTACCACTACCCATTCAACTTAGTAATGACTGATGACGCATCAGTTGCGTAGTGTAGTAGAACAACGCGGGCTCACAGACAAACGCTAAAAGCGACTTACTTAATGTGTAACTTATTCAACGCGAAGCAAGCCATTCCTGCCATTCCTTTAGGCGTAATCAAGTGGGTTTTCATTTATCGAACTTCAAATCCTGTCCTGGGTGAAACACTTAGGAATAAAAAAAACAATTAAACTTTTTGCCCTATCTAGAATTAAACTAAAATAAATAAAGAACTGAAATCTAACCTTGTAGGTAAAGATATCTTCCGGGGTATTTCACGTATATCGACGTGTAGATGGAGAAAATGTCAATAAAGTGTTATAAGCTCGATTAAAACATCTAGATTTAGACAAGAAAAACATGAGTTTTTATAAGAGCGAAACACATGTAATTTTTACTATACTCTGCTGTGTAGGCACTTCGTGACTTGGTCGCCCGCGCTTCACGAATTCACGATTGATTCTAAAACATTTACCGAAGCTTACAGGCTTTTAAAGCGAGTTTATTGAGACCTTAACAAAAATGATCCATGCATTTTAATGTCGAAGCGAGTAGGACTCTGTAGTACCAAGGACACAGTGTAGGCGGGAAGCGGGGGCATCATTGAAGTTATTGGAACAATATTTACAATTGTGGATTGAATTTTCGGAAATTCCTGATACAACATATTTGAGTGTTTTTCTACACTAGTTGCTGGAAACAAATACTTACTTAAACTACGAGCGTAGATGAGGCTTTTATGTTTTTTGAAACCTGAAATCTTTTTATCGATCATCATTTCATAGAAAAATTGCGTCCAGTAAACATAATCAATGAATGTCCACACTAAAGTAGTCTCTCTTCTCGCGTTTCAATAATTTCTTATCGCTTACAATCTCACCTTATCTTCCCAGATTAAGTAAAGCCGGGTATTAGACAATAGGCTCGAACTGTAGTTGACAACCTACCGAATACATTTGACACACAAACTGA
Source organism: Oligia latruncula (assembly GCA_948474745.1). NCBI lineage: Eukaryota > Metazoa > Arthropoda > Insecta > Lepidoptera > Noctuidae > Oligia > Oligia latruncula. The sequence goes on along the minus strand of OX419695.1, from coordinate 15,820,713 downwards.
CACGGTTTGTATTCATGAAGTGAAGAGAATGAAGAGCTTAGAACAATGAACATGGAGTAGTTAGTCAGTTATGAAGGTCGTTTCGAAATCGCGAAAAAAAATCAACTGTTCCCTACATTTTGACGAGTTAGACGAACATAAATGTAGGGAACAGCTGATTTTTTTTCGCGATTTCAGGTTTGGTCCCATAGTAAAAGTTGTTCATAATGATGAGTACAATAACCTCTTAAGAGGTTGTTAATGTTTTACCAATAACCCTGTATAATCGAAAAATTTGCCTGCTCAACCACTTATATAACGCAATGAATGTTATTGATCCGTCAAAATGAAAGCTATTGCTACTAATAGTGTGTTACGCAACTAATCTCGCTGATTACAGCTGACGGATTACGGATGTTTGCGTTGTGATTGGCTCCCCAAAGAATAGGCTAAGACCGGATATCGGCCCGAGAGTATCGAAACAGACGGTTGAGCAAAGTATTATGGCTAAGGTTTGGAGATAAAAAAATGTAATTCGCCAATCCTTTTGCTAATTATGGTGATGGTAGCTATACTTTTAGGCTACATAATTATGGATTTATGACAGTAACACACTGTAGCCTGCATCATCACATTCATCAGTCATCACATGACTCTCAACAAAGAATGATTGTTTCTTTGAGTCATGTGATGAGTGATGATGCAGGCTAAAATATGGCAAAGTTAAACATACCTACCATTGAAGGATCTATTCACAAGCAACCGTAGCAGAGGTATAACTGTTACGGTTGCAGCGACGCCAAGCATAATATCATACGCATTCACCCTAAATTGGACTGTCGTCGTAATAAAATTATTGGTATGAGTTCAGTTAAGGCGAAAGCGCTAAGGTAGCCCGCGAAATTCAATTTTGTTTACGTTTTTTGCAATTTGCTGGTCAGTATTAAGTTCTACGTTGACTAAAATATGATTCGCGACCGTAACAAATATGTATTTACAGAATTATAATCATAAAAGTCCGAGTCTAAGACCGAGTAATCCTGCTGAATGACTATTTCATGAAATCTTGACATTTTACAATTATAATTGTAAAATGAATCATTAGGATCAGTAATACAACTTGTTAAGTTAGTATAAATACTAACTTAACAAGTTGTATTACTGATCCTAATGATTATAATTCTGTAAATACATATTTGTTACGGTCGCGAATCATATTTTAATCAACGTACAACTTAATTTTTTATACTGTGTTAATACTGACCAGCAAATTGCAAAAAACGTAAGAAAATTTAAATTTCGCGGGCTACCTTAGCGCTTCCCCCTTAATTCAGACCTCTTATCTATAGGACCATAACAGTAACTCCTCAACATTGTAATTCAGCAGATCAGAATCACAATTATTTAGTATATCGCAGTAAAATATTCTAACGTTTTTCCATAACGAGCGCGCAGTGGGGTCGTGCCGCGCGCCTTGTTGATTGGAACCAAAGAGTAAAGTAACTAATGTAACTATAGAGGAAGTTGGAACTGAATAATTTAGTTCAACAACCTTTACTACAGGTGATAATTCGATGTTGATCGAAAATTAAGGGCTTCTATTTCTTGTGCATTATTTATTCGATGTTGGCAAGTAATTGATTGATGTTGGACTGAATCACGCGACAATTTGTCTTTTGTTTTTTTATTATTTTCTGCGGCCCGTATTTATGCTCATTTGAGAGCTTCTACTTGTGTCGTTTTTAGGGTTCTTTACCAAAATGGTAAAAATGGAACCCTTATGGTGAGACTAAGTCTGTCTGTCTGTCTGTCACAGCTGGATCTCAAGAACTACTAATGCTATCAACTTGAAATTTGGAAATTCGAAGAAATCGAAGTGGGGCTACTAGGGCATGTGGGGTATCATATAAAAGAGCGTAGTTTGCACATTTTTTCATTTTTCTGCTGAAACTTATGTGGAGATATATATATACCTACTGTATGGCGTCTGCCTTCCATACAGTCGCGCGAAGACATGATTTGGTATTTGAAGTAGGTAAGTTTGTATGTAAGTTATTTTTAAATACGATTTATTTTTATTTTTTGTAATTACGTTTTACTTTGTGCTTTTAGTTAAAAGAATAGATCACTGAGTTGTTTTTTCTGTCGCAGTGAATATGAAGAATTCCTTAGTAAGAAAAGAAGATAGTATTAAAATCTTCTTTTCTTACTAAGGAATTCGCGCATCGACGTGGAGTTGCAGAAACCAGCCCGTATTACCTATTACCTAGTATTAAAATCAAGGCTAAAGGCAGACGTACAGACGCGCACATCAAGCTACCCGAAACTGTAAAATTTTCCCAATCAACTTTGAACCTTATGTATTAGCGATAAAGTTCAAAATCTATTAAAGAAATTTGACAGACTGTAGTAGCTTGCTGTGCTGGCGTTTGTACCAAAAACTAAATTAATGAAATATACCTATCTACATATATTTATCCGGGAAAATGTAGATACCTTGAGTAAAAATTAATTCTGAAAACAATTTTATAGTAATAATAACAGATGGTTGGTCTAAGTACTGTTACTTAAATACACAGAAGCTTTCATAGAATTAAATTTTCCTAGTAAAGACTCAGATACCCAAAGTCAATTTTCCATTTCACCATTTAGCTACTCACAGCGGCTTAAAACCTCCCACAGAAACCTTTTATGATTATTAAACAGTTTGCATTATTAAATGAAAACCACTTATTATTTTATGAACAACACTTTGTGCGGAAAATATTAAAGTAGCGTCATTTAGCTGTGGCTTGACCTTTTATTCGATTAAAGTATGTTGTGTTACTGAAAACGGGGGCCTAAAAAGGCCACTTTGGCAGAATCTTATAAGGATAACATTATGAATCATAATATAGCGAAGACAATCCGTGTTTTTCTTTTTTCGCTGCACTACGTAAGTATAATCAAAAAAAAAATACAAAAAAAAAATGAAAAATCCTTCACCAATGGGATTTGATACGATTATCTTAACAGTTAACTGTCCATTATGATTCATAATGTTATCCTTTTATGATTCTGCCAAAGTGGCCTTTTTAGGCCCGGTCTTTAAATAATATTGAGAGCCAAACATAAAGCTAATTATTTCTTTGTAATAGCTGTCAATATTCCTGCTAAAATTAATTCGATATCAATTAATTGCTCAATTCTAAATTGTTTGTGAATGGAAGTTTGTTATTTCTTTAATGTTATTTGTACTTCCTATGGATACCTATGTTTGCCTGTAATTAATGATATTTATTTTGTGTTATTTATTGAAATAATATCTTAATTGTTAATGACCATATTGTTATAACTTGTTGCGTTTTGTGGCTTTATATACTTGCTCAGTACGTATGTTTAGAGACGGTGATATACTTAAGTCACACCACTAATTGATTACAGAGGCTAGCCCGCGAAATTCAATTTTATGTACGTTTTTTGCAATTTGCTGGTGTACGTTGATTAAAATATGATTCGCGACTGTAACAGAACATATTATTGACTAAGGAATATTCGCCATTGAATATACACACGTCCTTTCGCCATTGAATGTGTGTTTATTAATTCAATTTTATATTCCTCGTATTCCACTGAAGAAAACTCAATCAAATTACCATCCATAGAAATTAATTAAACTAGGTTAAATTACCCTTCGTTCATTTGAAACACGTTTCATTTGTAACTAATTTGAATATAATATTAAGAGAAAATCTTCAATTTAATAAAATCAGTGTAAAATTAATTACCTTTGCTTTTCAAATATTTCAATTAGCTCTAATTGCGAAAACACTTTCTTAAAGATGAGGTTGCAACTCTAGGTAAGAATTTATTTTTGCAACATGTAGTATCTACAACGCCACATGAGAGAAACGCGTCATACTGACGTCACGCAAAATCCTGCATCACGCAAGCAGAGTTTACCGCGCAATTAGCATAGACACAACGGCCCGGCATGAATCATCGGGCAGTTGCCCGCCAGACACAACACCCGTCTGGTCGGAGGATCCTCCCTTTCTATAGAGTATGAGTGAACTTTACACACTGTTCCTCATACCTTTATAAACACAAACTGCATGAACTACGTCTAGGTCGGCTTCCAGTCTAGCCGGAAACAGCTGATATGATATCTGGTCTCTACAACCCAATTACTGGGTAACACGATACCTCTTGGTAAGACTGGTCGTCAGACTAAGGCGCCATCTCCACGGGCGAGAGAATCGCGGCGATAGTCTCGCCGTGCCATAAAATTTTCGCCGCCATGATATCGCCGTGTGGAGAAACGTTCTAAGAGAGTGTATATAAAATCCATACGGCACGACCATAATATCGCCGCGATTTGTGCTTCTGATATACGATTGACCGCCGCCCGGGCCAACGGCTTAATGTGCTCAATTTGTAAATAAAATAGACAAATGATACGTAAAATAACCTAGTACTTACTGTAAGGCAATTCTGATGAATCGGGATAAAACTTATGGGAACAAAGTATAAGAAAAAATAAGGAAGGCTGGACACTATTTGGTTTAACAGTTATGCAAACAGAGGAGTTGGTTATGAAAAATATAATGGCTAAGAAAAATACTGTTCTAAATAAAACTCCAATTCAATACAGAATGACCGGCCCTATTCTCCTAATTTATGAGATTCCATGTCTCATTACCGTAAACGCAATTTAATTTCGTATTCAAACTTAGTCAAACGCACTTAATAAAACGCTGTTATAACCATAAATTACCTCATCTAACAAATAGCTAATGGCGCTGTTGGCACAAAATACAGATAGTACAGAAGGCAATCTACATACAAAGTGCGCTCGAGCAACGCACACATAGACATGTTATCTCGGAGTGATTGGGAGTAGTGCGAGCGCGGGTGCCATCCGCTTAAAACACGCGTCTGTGAAGTGCAAAAATGGAGCAACAAAAAATGGCTATCTAAGCTCGATTTATATAATACCTTCCTATTTTGAATCAGTATAAACGAAGTAACTTTTTTGTAAGGTAGATTCACGCCACCAACTATTACGTAAGTTGAAAACATGATTTTTTGTTTGTGTTGTTTTTAGTGTCATTTGATAGGTTTAGGTCTAAAACGGATAGGACAAAATAAATTGTGTAAATAGGGTAATCCGTTTTGAAGTTATTAGGGATTTTCGATAGTAAAAATTGACAAAGGTAAAATTTTATAAGTACCTATGTTTTTGTTCTGTAAACTTTTTGTTTTGTAATACTATGTTTTGTTTTAATATTGTAGAATAAGCTCATCAATAAATCAAACAACTAGATACGCGTGCCACTACCACGATAGTTTTTTGTGCATAAGCCAAAGTTGACAACCCTAGCGCGACCGCCGAGCGTAGGTATGAAAAGTGAAGTACATAAGTATGTACAGACGCCAGCAGGTCAACCTACCCGAAACTGTCAGATTTTCCCAATCAACCTTGAACCTTATGCTTTAGCAATAAAGTCGAAAATCTATTAAAGAAATCTGACAGATTGTAGTAACTTGATGTGCTGGCGTCTGTACAAGTGATTGCCTTCTGTACTATCTGTATTTTGTGCAGTTGGGCTTGCCAGCGCAAAATACTAATCACCCGCCCGTAAAAATGTGTTGCCAATTTAATAGTAGCGCCATCTTTTTGTTAGAACGACAAAAAGCTTTTACCTTAATTAAACACTAGTGTCTCGAAACTAATGATGAAGTTTTGTTCTAGGAATAAAATCTAAGTGTAGGTGAGCTGTTTTCTTAGGATTAAAGATTATAGTACTTTCAAAACTAAATTAGAGAAAGCTATGTAGTCTGGTAGTAGGTAAGAGCGGTTAGTAGTAGGAATTACTTTTTCAGATTTTTTTTTTCTGTATTTCAGGTAGCGATCATTTGCTCCCCAAGAGTAACTACCTACTACAGGTGACTGGGCACAGTAACACGTAAAAGTAGGACAACTAATTAATTAATTATCAATAATAATCCCAATTAAGCTGTTGAAACTTAAAAGGAAATATATGAATTTCATACATTTAGAACCCTCCATATCAAAAAGTCGTAAAAACAAACGACCTATAATGAAAACGATACTTAATGAGTAAATGGTCCTAAAGACAAAAGAACGAAAATGGTAAGTACATACACTCATACCACGCATAAATATGGGATTTTTATACGAACGTTTTTATGTATCTTCAGCTCGAGATCATAAACTTTAAAATTAAAATATAATCTAATATTACTACCCTGTATTGTCCCACTGCAGAAGAAAGGCCTCCCTCTCACTTTTCCACATAAACCTCTATCTCGCTAGTGCCAGTCGCTAATGAAGTGCCAGTGCTAGTCGTCCTTTCGGTGAACGCACGAGAGAGGCGATAATATGTGTGTGCGCTCGGAATAAAACAACGTATGTGCCAAAACGAAATGTCATCTTTTGTAAACGAAAAGTATTATTAAAACTAAAACTGCGTTAAGGCTCCTTCTAACTGCAAGTCGCGCAACGAGCGGTGCCTTTGTGTCGCGCGCGATTATATCGCGTGTCGCGCCTGTTTGTAGGAACCTTTACTTACAATTTGATACGATTACTCTCTATGTTTCAAGTAAACTCAAGGAAACATAAACATAGATAAAACTTTGCATTTTTTTTTTGTATTGACAAAATTTCATTGTATCGTGTATTTCTTTTAAAGCATGCTAGGCCATATAGTTAAAAACATACACCAAAATGTTAAATCCCAAGTCCATATACTTAAGGGGACTACATGACCTAAAGCATGGTCACTGTCGGACTGCATAGAAAAGAAAGAGAAGCACGATGACACAAGCCTGGTAAATTATTGCAAAATATGAAGCAATCATCTATTTACAAAAAATCTATTGTTTGGACTAAAAAATTAAAACACTAGTACTTTATTTAGTATGTTGCTTGTAGACTAGATAATCTGACAAAAAATCAGAATGATTGTATGTGTATATTAGTATGGTTTTTATTGTAAAAAGAAAGTTTTTAGAGATTTCTCATGATTTTTTTCTATCGTATCAAATTAGTTGTATCTATTATGTTTTCAACACATTGTCTACCTAGCATATATCCTGAAAAATATCATATATTTTTCTGATTTTGTTTACTGTAGTCGATCATATACTTTTATTGCTTCTAAAACATGCGTTTTTTGCGTTTAGGTCCTGGAATTCCCTTAAAAAGGTACCTACACTATAAAGAACAATGACATTTTTTTCAGTATACCGCCTGAGTCTTTTGTTCGGGGTGCCCTAGCTCATTGTGACGAACTTTGAGAAGGCCAGAAAGTTTTCAAAGAGATTTTTAATAAATGTGTCATTAAAAAAGCGAAAAATTAAAAAATTGCCTTTTGTACTCTTAATTTTTGAGGGCGATGTGCTCGACCGTTATTTCCATTAAAAGAACCAAAATTGAATTTCAAATTGAGCGCCGAAATATTTTATCTTGAATGCCAGTGTATTAATTCTTCTTTATTTTTCATTTCAATAGTACCTTTAAAATAAATGCTCTAATGAGCTGATTGGCTGGAAAGTAAGTAAAGCTAAGGTATATCTGATCTGGTGTATCCGATCTGCCCTAACTGCCACATCTCAAATCCATCATGTATTAAGGTATTGCGTACAGTTCCTATTGAGTTTGACTCATTCATTAATTCGACTCATTCAATTATTCTGTATTCGAGATAGAGACAAATTTCAATAGCGTATAAATTGAGTGAACCTTCTATGTCCAGCCTTTAACATAACATACACGTGTACGAATTTATCAGAGTTAAGACAAGATCTAAAGGGACCTCAGGGGATACCCTGTCGGGTATTCCTTCCTTCAATTAAGAATGTTTCACATCTGTCACGGACGTTTCATCCCTTGAGAATTATTTCTTACACAGTGTTCTTATTATTTGCCAATGCCAGTTATTTTTTTACGGAATCCATTGGTCACATCACGCGATCCTAGTTGTGATGATTGTGGTGTGGACTGGCTAGGGACAGTTCCTGAGTTCTATCTGTAACCGTTACACGTCATATGGACGTGAATCTAGCGTGATCAGCTGAGCTGTATTTAATTTTAATCTTAATTCAGTGTGGAACAGAGATGAAGCTATGTGTTCTGAGCTCCATCTCTTTCCCACTGATGCTATAGGAAGTGGTGATAGGCCCCCCTTAAATGATGTTACTGTTCGTAACTGAAAATATAAGTTTTTTTTAGTGTTGAAGTACCTATTTAATAATACCTTTGTACTCAGTTTATAATTATGTCTATTGAGGTACAAGGAACAGGGTGTAAAGTTCACTCATCCTCCATAGCAAAGGGAGGATCTGGCGGGCAACTTCCCGACGATTCATGTTGGTCCGTTGTATCTATGCTACACTGATGGTTTTATAGCGAAAAGTAAACTCAATACTTAGATTAAATATGATTGTAATCTCAGAGAGCCAGATACATAGGTTTCACGTCGACAGCCATTAGCAGAGAGAGAGAGAGATAGTGTAGTTGCGCGGTAAACTCTGCTTGCGAGATGCAGGATTTTGCGTGACGTCAGTTTGACACGTTCTTCTCTTGTGGCGTTGTAGATACCGCTACATGTCATATCCTTATGTATTTTACTGTGTACATAAATTATAAAATAAATAAATAAATGTTTTTATTGCTACAGGTTGCATTTGCAGCTAAGACCAACAGATGTTGCTATGAGTACCTATACCTAATTAATTATAATTAATTAAATTAATAATTAATTAATTAATTAATTATGGGTGTAATTTATCTATATATGTATGTATTTAGAAATATATAAGTATGTTTATCAGTTGTCTAGTACTCATAACACAAGCTCTGCTTAGCTTGAGACTAGACGGCGTTGTGTGATAGTTGTGGAATATTATTATTATTATTATTTATTATACCTACGTAACAATATAAACACCTCACTCACAAAGCTCATGATCACAAATAAACAATAAATCAGTTGGAACGGCTTCTTTAAGATATAGAAAAACCTACGCTTACGAAATAATTCCTAATTAGTTAGCTGTTGCAGAAATAATACGTCATTATTGATTTGATTGGATCGTTAATGTTTTCGCAATTCTGGAGTCATCCAGAAAGCTAAATAGATTGTTTTTGTACCTATTTCTAATAACGATTACTCGCTCTTTGTGTAATGCTATTTCATAGACAATCTATCAATTTATTATAAGGGATTCATTATCACATTTATTATTTGTCTATTTCACCTGAATAAGTAAATTTAATGCAAATTCTTCAAAAATAAGAGCTTAATTTAAAGTATAAAGGTCGGATTCACTTTTAAGTGTAAGCATGATAGAATAAAGGACAACAGAAGGTATATTCTGTAAAAAAAACTCACCCTGAAAACTTAGGTGAAGTGAACTGTCATTCCACCTGCCGCTATCCCATTCACTATTGACAGCTCACCAGTGCCGAAGGTTCCATACGACTCGATTCCCACCGGCTTCCCTTTGAAAAATGGCACAGTCGGTACTTTATAGACAAATAATATAATCATATTAAAGATATCTACTCCGGCTTACCTCTTACAAAAATTGACCCTTCGCTACTGCAGCTCACTTCACCTAAGTTTTCAAGGTGAAAGTTTTACAGATTAGATCGGCTCCGATACGGTCTGAAAGGCTAATTACACTCTGAATTTAGGAATCCTATATTTCTATATTCCCTGCACGGATAGGCAGAGGTGTTTGGTACCTGTATTTCACAAGTCCCGTAACTAGTTAGGGTTCCGTACCAAAATGGTAAAACGGAACCCTTATGATGAGACTCAGTCTGTCTGTCTGTCTGTCACAGCTGGATATCTCAAGAACTTAAAATAGAAAATAAAAATAGTTTTAGGTGACGGTTGCCCAACTATTTTGCAAATAAGAAAGAAATAAAAATATATGTATATTTTTTGCAACAGGGACTATAGGATATACATGTGTAGGAAAGAGCGCAGTTTGCACATTCTCAAACATTTTTTCTTTTTTTTTAGGCCGCATAGTTTTCGACGTTTGATGAAAAATGTAAAAAACTACTGTTCCCCCCTTATCAAATAAAAAAAAAGCAAAGAGAAAATTCTGAAATTATTCGAAATTATTATGTGATAGAAGTTTATGTAAAGATTACAGGAAAAATAAAACGAAGTCTCTAAATAGCACACTTTTTGAGAAATCATCAACAAAAGTTACATTAGTTCCACTATCGGCCAAGAGATGGCGCTGACCTAAAACTAAGGCCTTGCCGATGAAAATTTAAAAACATATGATGGTACGGAACCCTCGGTGTGCGAGTCCGACTCGCTCTTGCCCGGTTTTTTTAACTTTTGACTAACTGACCGACTCATTGACAATGTAAAAATACCTTCCTGTAAATTGACTTTAAAATTCTGTTGGTCTGCTTCTCTTTTCCTAGCTCAAATTGTCAGAAGTGCTGATCTGAGTTGCTGATATCCAGATTCGTAGATGAAGATATTTTAAGCCGAACATTGCCTTCAACCCAGCTGACGTAACACCACCTTCCCAAAGGAAATCAGCCGCGTGATAAAAATAGGCCTTTCCAAGCACTGACGTCAGTGTAATTGTTAGACCTCGATGTAAATTGAGCCGTAGTATACGACTAAATTATAAGACGAATAACTACCTATACTATAGTTCGCGCGGAACTAGTTGGCCGCGCCAGGTGTGTGATTAATCTCATGTGCGTTGCGAACTGTTATATCTTATAATACACGCGAAGGCATGTAAACTAATAATGATGACTAAGTTAGTCATTACACGTGGAACCGTCTTTGTCATGTCAGCATTCCGGACTTTGCTACTTTTCTAGAGCTATAGTGCAGTGTGGATTTGAACGTCGTCGCAGACAAATCTTTTAATGTATTTTTTTGTCCAATTATAATTCAAGTTATCAATTAATTGTTTTTTTAAAAAACCGTTTCGAGACCCACTCCGTAACAGTGGTGTCAGAAGTGGGATACTCAGCAATCGTTGGCTGGTATCCCTAAAAACCCGCGGAGTGCGCCCGGACGAACTTTTACGAACTCTTTCAACCTCTTACAAACTCTCTCAAACTCTTACAAACTCTATTCGGTGTGCAAATCACGAACTCTGCGAACTCTGTGTGTTGCTGGCTGGGGAACTGCGACAGTAAGTCTTATCACGTAAGCCTGCCATCCTCTAACCTGTCACCGCCACGCGGTGCCACGTGTTCGCGCCGTGTGACCTCGCAACGTGGTCGAGCCAGTTCGCGCTCCTTACCTGACGGTGTTGTCGGGTCCTGCTGCCACCATCCTGTTCAACTAGGTACTTACCTGGTTTACCTGGTGCCGTCGCCGCCAGCGCCGCTGCCATACACGTTGTCTGTGCGACACGTGTCCGTTGTTGCTCGCCTCACCGCTGCCGTTCAAGCTCTGCTGCTGTCTGGGTTCCTGCCGGTGTACTGTTGTGCGCCTGGTGCTGCGAGCTGCTGCTGAGCTGCGAGTGCAACTTACCTGCTCTATTCGAAGTCTGCGATGCCCATACTCCTTCTCGCGGTGCTACTGTGAGTCGAACATTTGATAATTGGTTATTGCTAATCCCTTGTTCCCGATAGTATCTATACTATTCGTTTTCCTTACAAATTTTATCCTGCCTAGTATCTTTACTTCCTTTTAATCGTTAAACAACCTACGAACAAAATGAGTAAGGGTGAAATCTCGCTTAGCGAACAATATCCTATTAGTATTCTATGCGATTTTATTGACACATACAATGGAGATCGTGAAACCTTGGCCGCATTTTTAACTAATTGCCAAAACTCATTAAACCTAGCGTCCGAGAGTCAGAAAAAATTGCTTTTAAAATATATCTTATCCAAACTGCGAGGTAAAGCTCAAATAGCTTGTTCGAACAAAGTTTTCGATGACTTTGATTCATTACAGTCATTCCTTCGTCAAAATTTTGGTGAAAGGAAACATTATAGCCACTTATTTTTTGAGTTGCAGTCTTGTAGGCAGCAACAAAATGAGTCAGTGTCACAATTCTCCTTGCGCCTGGAAACCTGCCTCACCGACATGCAGACGGAAATTCACAATTCTGAAACTACTAAGAAGGATTTGTCGGGTAGAATTGCAATGACGGAAGACCTAGCTCTCCATACTTTTACTTTTGGCTTACAACCTAATCTTAGTAATATGGTGCGGTGTAGAAACCCTAAAACTCTGAATGACGCTATTAACATCGCGATCGAAGAAGAAAAAATACGAAACTTCGCATTGAAAATCTCTCCAAAATTATCTAAAGTTTGTAGGTTTTGCAATAAATCTGGTCACATAGAAAATGAGTGTCTGAGGAAAATCCGACCTCAGTCACAGCCTCCATTTTCGTCTAACTCTCAACCTCAAACCCCTTCTAACCCTCGATACCAACAAAATTCTCAACCGAATCAATCAACAGACGTAATCTGTAGATATTGTAAGAAAACGGGTCATGATATCTCCCAATGCTATAGGCGTAAATACAACAATTCTAAGAAAAATAATTCTCAGATTCAACATAACGTCACGACTTCACCCGATCAAGTTGAATCGTGGGAAGAAGTCGAGGAAAGTGCGGACGATTTAAACTAAACAGTCGGGTGTCGTTAGCGTGCCGCACTGCGCCCGACCGTATTCAAGGCACAACAAAATCTCATATTACAAACCCACAATGTCACTTCAATTATAATCAATCTAAATCTTTTAAATCAATTTCGACCAATCGACCGGGTAGCCAGCCCCAAACTGACGGTCATCTCAAATCCTATTTGGCTAATCGACAGGGTAATCAGCCCCAAACTGAAAGCCGACCTCTAGGTCATCCGGCTAATCGACAGGGTAACCAGTCCCAAACTGAAAGCCGCTCAAAATCTCGTGTTGCCATGCGACAGGGTAACCAGTCCCAAACTGAAGGCCACTCAAAATCTCGTGTTGCCATGCGGCAGGGTAGCCAGTCCCAAACTGAAAGCATGCATATCTCAAACAAATCCCAACACGTTCCGTTAGGAACCTCTGTGTCGTCGAATCCTAATATTTTACAAACCCAGCCCGAAGAGGAGCCTGTCATTCCAATTCATGAAATTAAATATTACAGGATCTCTCTACCTCACGTACTTCTTAACACCGATTATTCAAATAAACCTCTACGTTTTCTTATCGACACTGGAGCTAGTGTTAGTATTGTCAAACTCAAAAATTTTAATTCTATACCACCCTTATCTAGTGATAAAATCAAACTCAAAGGTCTCAGTGAAGACGACTCTTGTTATGAAACTTTAGGGTCATTCACCATAAATTTCGAACACATTTTGCCGTCAAATTCTAAACTCTATTTTAGTTACACTTTCCATGCCGTCAGTGATAAGGTACGGCTTCATTACGACGGTATTTTAGGTAATGATTTCTTAAAGAAACTCGAATGTGATGTTAAGTATTCTCAACAGTCATTGCTCATTAGAGGACATCTCATACCACTAAATTTTAATAATCCTCTCTATATTATTCCACCTCGCTCCGAAGCGATAGTTGAATGTCCCGTGTCAAATTCCTTAGAAGAGTTAAAGTTTATGAAAGAAGGTTTAGTTCTCGATCATATGTACGCCCAAGGAGTTTACTTAGCCAATTGTGCTGTCTCGGTTAAACCTAATAATCGCGTTAATATCTCAATACTGAATACCACTGAGTCTCAAGTCATATTCAAAGATTATTGTGTTCGTTTAATCCCTTTTGAGAAAGTATCACCTACCTCCCAATTGCCTGATCATGTAAATCTTCAATTTATTAATAGTCTTGATAATACATCATTAGATAGATCACAACAAGTACTAAATCACATCCGAACAGAACATCTAAATCCCGAAGAGACAAAGGTGCTCTTAGAATGTTGCTCTAATTACACAGACATCTTCCACCTCGAGGGCGAACCTTTAACTTGTACTAACGCTATTGAGCATTCGATCAGCACTGGAGATGCTGCCCCGATTCACGCTAAATCTTATCGCTTCCCCGAATGCCACAAAAGTGAAGTCGAGAGCCAAATAAAGAAAATGCTCGATCAAGACATTATTCGTCCTTCAAAATCACCATGGAGCGCCCCTATTTGGGTAGTGCCCAAAAAGGTAGACTCGTCGGGTAAACAAAAGTGGAGGATAGTTATTGACTATAGGAAACTCAACGATGTAACTGTTACCGAAGTCTATCCTATTCCTTTAATTACAGATATCCTGGACCAACTAGGTCATTCTAAATACTTTACTACGCTTGACCTTGTAAGCAGTTTCCACCAATTAAATTTAAATCCCAAGGATGCGCCTAAGACTGGTTTTACGGTAGTAGGAAACGAAATATCTGGGCATTACGAATTCACAAGAATGCCTTTCGGACTAAAGAACGCCCCTGCTACATTCCAAAAACTTATGAATACTGTCTTATCCGGTCTTCAAGGTCTTCACTGCTATATTTACTTAGATGACTGTATTATTTATAGCCAAAATCTCCAATCTCACATAGATAAGCTAAACCTAGTCTTCGACAGATTCCGTCAATTTAATTTAAAATTACAACCCGCTAAGTGCGAGTTCTTACGACACGAGGTTGCGTATCTAGGGCACATAATCACTGACAAAGGTGTCTATCCTAACCCTGATAAAATCAAGGCCGTCACTCAGTTTCCAACTCCTAAATGTCCTAAAGACATCAAATCTTTCCTAGGTTTAGTTGGCTACTACAGGCGATTCATTGAAAATTTCTCTAAGATATCTAAACCCTTAACTTCCCTTTTAAAAAAGGACATCTCATTTAATTGGTCAGGAGAACAAGAACACGCTTTTACTATTTTAAAACAAAAATTAACTACGGCGCCTCTTTTACAATATCCTGATTTCAGTCAACCTTTTGTGTTGACAACTGACGCCTCCAATTACGCTGTAGGCGCAATATTATCGCAAGGCGAAATAGGTAAAGATAAACCTATCGCTTATGCATCACGGACGCTGAATAAGGCCGAGGGCAATTACTCCACCACAGAAAAAGAACTTTTAGCCATCGTATTCGGCGTACAAACTTTCCGCCCCTATCTTTTCGGCTATCGGTTTAAAATCGTTACTGATCATAAACCTCTGGTCTGGTTATTCAATGTTAAGGACCCCGGCTCTAAATTAATCCGCTGGCGTTTAAAACTAGAGGAATATAATTATGAGATAGTGCATAAACAAGGGAAATTAAATTGCAACGCCGACGCTCTATCACGCTTCCCACCACAAGATGGTAATGACTCAAATCGTCCCGTATGTGCCGTCGACGATAGTAATTCTCCAAACCCTTCAACCTCGCCCTATGATTGTCCTTCGCCTTCCACAACAGAAACTTATGAAAAGTATCTAAAACTTATTAAACAACCGAGTTTTAGTTTCGATACGGTTATTCAAGAATTCAAAGAGTCCCTACTCAAGGCCAAGTGCAAATTAATCGTCTACCCTACATCAATTGATCTAGACGATTCTGTACCTTATTGCAAAGAAATTATAGAATTATCTACAAGTCAACCTAACATTCGTGACATAGAACGCGAACTTTACACCTCATACAACACATCAAATGACAATCATATGTTCACTCATTTATTTGTGAGAGTACATCATTATGACGAAATGTCGTATAAGAACATCTTTAAGCTGTTAGTTGAATACAGAGATATGATAAAATTTTGGTATATGGAAGAGAAAGAAATTGCCATATCCGATTTTTCAGATCCATTCACAAAACTCTCTTATACAAAAATCTATAATATTATAGCTTACGTTTTCCACAATACTGGCATTAAAGTTAACATCTATAAGAATTCTATCCTATTCCCTACGCCTGAAGAGGTTAAACAAATACTTCGCGACAATCACGATTTACCTTCTGCTGGTCACCCCGGCATCACACGAATGTTAGAAAGAATAAAATCTATGTATTGGTGGAAAAATATGCGGCAAGACATTGAAGACTACGTCAAAAATTGCAAATCTTGCCAGATTAACAAACCTTTACGCCAAACCAACCGCGCTCCTATGATTATAAATTCAACCGCAACAAAACCTCTCGAAAAGTTATTTTTGGACATAGTCGGTCCTCTTCCAGAAACTTACGAATTTAAATACAAATTTATTCTAACCATCCAAGATGACCTCACCAAATATTCACAAGCCTATCCATTACAGACATGCTCAGCAGACGAGACTGCTAAAAAGTTAGTTCATTTTATTTCTCATCTCGGTATTCCCAAAATGATCGTTACCGATCAAGGCACTAACTTTAGCTCCGAAGTTCTCAAACAACTCAACAAATTATTTGGTATCAAACATATTCTAGCAACGCCTTATCATCCACAAACCTGCGGTGCCCTAGAAAGGAGCCACTCAACATTAAAGGAATATTTGAGACCCTTTGTCAACGAAAACGCACATACATGGGATTTGTACTTAAACACAGCTATGTTCTCATACAATTCTAACATTCATTCGACTACTAACTACTCTCCGTTCGAATTATTACTTGGTTTTAAACCATACATTCCCAAATCTATCGACACGTTGGAAAATAATACCTATACGGATTACGTTAGAGTATTAAATCATAGGTTATATTATAGTAGGCAGAAAGCGCTACAAAACATTCAACATTCTAAAGAGAGGTCTAAACGTCATTACGATTCTCACGCTAAACCTATCACTTACAACGTCGGTGACTCAGTGTATCTCAGATGTCACCACAAGCAAAATAAAGCCCTATCTCCAGTTTGGAAAGGTCCATATAAAATTGTTAAGGTCAACGGGAATCACACTGTGACTCTCCTCATAAACCGTAAGCATGTACGTCATCACTATGACGAAATTAAGTTGGCGTCTGACGGTGCAATAACTTGATCTATTTCAGGCACCTTGCTGCGGAGTGTACATGTCGTCAAGTCATCACGCCGATAACAAGCAGTCCCGGTCTATACTTTGATAAAATGATCAACGTTAAGTTCACTAACGACGATTGGAATATAGTTACGTATTTAGATATTAGTAAAATACAATCGCATCTAGATATAGTCGAATCTCTGTTTACCAGAATCAGCTCTTATTGTAAAAATCATAGTTCATCCAAGATTCAAGTCGATTGTTTAAACGCGTTATCAGCGCTGCAGAGCCAGCATGATAACAACATTAAGAAATATTCGTCAGTTTCGTATATCATAAATAATAATGTGGCAAACATTAAACGGAACAAACGCGGCTTGATTGATGCCGGTGGATCTCTTCTGAAAACCTTTTTCGGCACATTAGATTCCGATGATGCCATCAAATTCTCAAATGCTATAGACCAAGTACAGACGGACGAAAAACATTTAACATACCTAATGAGAGATAATATTCACGTAATTAAATCAACTATTACGACGTTTAATAGCTCAATATCTAAACTGAATGAAAATGAAAAGCGGCTTAATAAAAACCTTGAAATAATTGATCAAGCTTTTCAACAACTAACTAATTCAAATGATAAATTGGATGTTAAATCTAATGTAAACATATTCCTTAACGCTATCGAAAGCATTATTATTTCCTTGTCATTCGACATCGAGGATATCAATAATGCGATTCTGTTTAGTAAAATTAATGTTCTACACCCGACTGTACTTAGTCCTCATCAACTGTATAACGAACTTGAACAGAATATCAACAATATGCCAAGGTATTATGAACTCCCCGTAACTCTGTCATTACAAAATATTCACGATCTTATTGACATTTCTAAACTTGTATCTTATTATCATAATAACAAAATAATTGTAGTTATTAGAATCCCGCTCGTCCTACCACAAGTATATAACTTATACCATATTATTCCAATGCCCGTTCCTTATGATGTCTCGCAACCGAATACCTTCGCGCTTATCGCTCCTAATAGTCCTTACCTTGCAATAACAGTCGATCATATGTTTTACTCGCTGTTGCACACCGTAGACAAGTGCAAAGTGATTCGTGAAAAGTTCTACATATGTGATTTAGAAAGTGTTTATTCAAGTATCGCGAATCCGATCTGTGAAACTATTCTAATCACGGAATTAGCTAGTAAGTTACCTAACTCTTGTGAGATTAAGTTGTTAAAAGGCTCTATTGAAGTGTTTCATAAAATTAATAATAATAGATGGTTATTTGTTTTATCGGAGCCAGGCAAATGTCATGTATCTTGTGAAAATGATGGCAGTAGCTTTGACGAAACTTTATTTGGTACAGGAATATTGTCTTTAACAAAAAACTGCAAAGCCTTTTATAAAACTTTACAGTTTGTGCCATCGTCAAATGTTTTCGTAAATGTAAGCTCACATGTTGTTTCTAATTTCAATCTCGTTGAGGATGACTGCTGTGAGAAGAGTAGAGTTAACAAGTCACTTTCACGTTTACCATATTCAAAATTGAATAACGTTAATAACCTGGATTCTTTATTACACGCTAGTATACATTTAACATCTTTAGAACAAGAATTAAATAACATTGAAGATCCGAACCACTTCCAAAAGTACGGAGTTCATTATATGTTCATAAGTTACACATTTTTTATTTTATTCATTTTATACCTACTCTACAGAGGTCGAAAATTAATATGCCCAAATCCAAAAGCCTCATGTTGCATACAAATATTTAATCAACGTAATAACACCAAGAAAGTGAAGAACCACAGTCAATCTCAACAAGCTATTGAACTATCTGTGTTTGAAGAACCTGTTGAGCCTGATTTGTCAACAACAAGGCCAACATCATTAAAACGAAACATTTTAGTAACAAAACAAAATTAACCTTGCTACTAAATCTTGATTTTCCTAAAATAGATATGATTATAATATACTTAGTTTTTATTAATATGTAACAGTTTGTAAATCTACAATGACGTTCAAATCTTATCTACTGTGAATCTTAAATTTCGCATCTTTCATCTCAGATGCTCCATTTTATTTGGGGGGCTGTTATATCTTATAATACACGCGAAGGCATGTAAACTAATAATGATGACTAAGTTAGTCATTACACGTGGAACCGTCTTTGTCATGTCAGCATTCCGGACTTTGCTACTTTTCTAGAGCTATAGTGCAGTGTGGATTTGAACGTCGTCGCAGACAAATCTTTTAATGTATTTTTTTGTCCAATTATAATTCAAGTTATCAATTAATTGTTTTTTTAAAAAACCGTTTCGAGACCCACTCCGTAACAGAACACTAGGCAACCCGCCGCCTCACCCCTGTCTCCACCTAAGGCGTGGCCAACTAGTTCCGCGCGGACTATAATAGCTGACCTGCGAACTTCGTACCTGCTGCTTCGTGCGTCACAATCAATGGGAACGAATGTATGAGAAAACGAATTATGCAACAAAATAGCGGGTGGAGAAAAATCCAACAAATCAAAGATCGTAAAAAACGGGCCAGCCGTTCTTGAGTTATAAATGGTGTAACTAACCCGACTAAGGGTTGATTTTTCCAACGCCAGATAACTTTATCGGAGGAATAATTTTGAATTTTTGACAGTTCTTCCACAAAAACTGTCAGACGTCAATTTTATTCTACGAATAAAAACTATCTGTCGATTGAAAAATCAGCCCTTAGTTTTATAAATAGATTTGTAACTTATGTTTTTAAAGTTTCTTTTTGTATACTTAAGTACTTCCAAAATCGAACATATTTTTTTTAAGTATTTTTTGTCTAACATTCTCGAAATTATTTTCTAAATTAAAAGGCATGACAAGCCGTGTCTGACGTTATCTGTATCTTTTTGAAACCTTCCTACGTCATTTAGAAATTTACCTACATTTGAAATTTTAATTCTACACTTGAGTTAACATTTCATCTGATTTGTAGAGCAGCCCTACAAATTGGTTTTGACTCGGGGCTTCTTGCATAACAATATTATATTTTTGCAACAGAACGTGTTTCATTAAGTATTTCAATTCATTAATTATTTCTTTATTAAATTCATGGAATTAGTATGTAAAGGAGCAGGCCATATTCCTTGGAATTTTCGAATTTTCTATGTTCGATATCAATATGGCGGCAAATATAGGTTGTTGTGGTATGTTTAAACCTGAGAGATTAAAACTAATGTGGAGGTTTAATGAATCGAGTTAATAGAATTTCAGTGAATTTTGTATTTGATCTAAATATGGATAATTTCAGAAATATGATTTTAAGGAGCAAGTAGTTTATTTATGTATATAACAATTACTTGCTGCACTTACAGTAAACACCAAAGCGCGCAGCAAGCCAACAACATAACATTTGACGAAAAAACTTCATACAAACATTAAACATCGATTTACTACAATAAATAGTATCAACTTTCGGCTCCTGAACACTCAGGGTGTTCCGCATATAGATCGCCTGGGTTGTCGCAGCATAGCGAACTGGGGCGGAGCCGCGAACAAGCACCGCGAGGCACAGTAGTAGTTGTGTACACATTACAAATAAAAAAATAAAATAAAAGACAAAGTATACACTTGCAACGTAGTCAAAAGCCTCGTACTCAAGCATTATCCACTCACGTGTACGCCGTCATAAACTAACGCAACCTAAAATACGCCGCAATGACAACTGGATAAAACTCACGTAACATAAAACTGTGACAGCAAGCCCTCAGTATTTATTTTTTTGTAATTTTGTCTATGGGAGTATTGCTTGCGTTCCATTTTCTTTAGTCGAGTGGTTAGATGTAGTACATGTGTGCCAAAAACCGTGAGTTCGTAGCAGCATTACGAAATTAGTTATCTGTAGTTGAAAATCATAAAAAAAAACAAATGACGGCGATGACGGCTGCGTAATAGGTGTGAGTGGATATAAACAACACGACAAGGTACCAACATAATATGTAACTCGAGACACACGTTAATCCTACCCTATTGTAATATATACTTAAGTGGCTATGCGTAGGCATAGACACAACAGGCTCACCTTGAGGAGGATATAAAGCATGTAAGATGTTAGTTTACTTAAATGCCGAGAACCGAACATTACAAAGGAAAACGTCAAGGAAAGAGCTTGGCAAATCTGCGTGAGCATTTGAGCAATCTGCATTGTTCTCATATGGACCAAGATTGTGTCTGGATTTTAAGAGACTGTGACCTCTCAGTTTGTTTCGGTCTTTTTTCTCAGAGCAGCAGATTAGGATAGAAATCACTGACCTCATCTAGTTTTAAAACATAATTTATTTTTGACTTGTAAAAGTTTTCTTTGAACCAATTTACGGATATAAATATAATTTATCATAGCTTTCAAGTTTCATGCCTATGCCGGCGTCACACCTACGGGAAACGCCGTTGATTTTCGCGATGTTGGGCGTTAACCGTAGGTGTAGCCACAACTTATCGTGATAATTTTACAACGGCATTCACATTGCCGTTTGACGTTAGGCGATAACTCGGGTGGCGGTATTTTTTGAGATCAAAGAGATTTACCGCGAGAATTATTGCCAACGTTGAAGCGGCCACACTTACGTTTTTTAGCCAATTAGCAGCAGCGTCAACGTCCATCTTCAAATTCAAGGGGAACATTAGCGCCAATTTTATTGCCAATTTACGTTGATTTATGTGTGGCCACTCAATTTATCGCGTTAATTATCGGAATAATTACCGCGGTGTTGACGGCGATGATGGGCATTGCCGTTTCCCGTTGGTGTGACCCCGGCAGAACGAAATAATGGCGCCGAAGTAGCGATACATAAATTTACTATGGCCGCGTGTCCACCGCACGTCCGTCAACGGGACGTCACGTTCGGTTCGAATAAATTCGTTTCAAGTTAACGTCCCGTTGACGGTGGCGGACAACAAACTCTGTATGACTGGGACTCTTCGAAGATTTCAGTAGGTGTAGTTTGTTTTTCCCTTGTCAGCGATAGGATGGACCCTAATCTTATTACAATCTAGCCTTTAAGGTGTAGTGGTACTTATACATTTTCTAATGCTCAGGCGTGTTGACGATCATTAAAGAAGTTAGTTGAGTCGAGTAGTTGTTTTGTTTGCACGTTTTAAATCACTAAACACTCGCGCCAATAGTAAAATAGAACAAAGAAAATGGAACATAAAATTAGCACCTAGAACGTAGCAACTGCGACCTTATACTCATTGCCTTACCAAGTTATAAGTTTTTTTAACTTAGACGAGTTTTTCCTAACAAGTTCCAACTTAGGAACAGTTGCCAAGTTCCTTGTTCGATCCCCCAGCTATTTACCTCTGCGTGCGAAGTGCTGCAATCTCTAAAACTATGTTTGTAAGTATGCTGAGTTCTTGGAAACAGTTGAAACTGTAAAGTAGCACTTTTAGCGAAGTTTTCTCGAGCAAATGCCTGGGAACCGATCGTTTATTTACCAATTGTATTATTGTGATTTCCAAATACGATTTAAAGTTCATATAAGTAAACTTTAGCATTAGCCGTTGGTCCCGGCTGCTATTTGTAGACCTTTGACAGTCGTTACGGATAGTCAGAAGCCAGAAAGTCTAATAACCAGTCATACCAAGGGGTATCGTGTTACTTAAAAAAAAAAAGTCCTCCAGACCGTATTTCGGCCACGGCGGCCAATCTCAACGGAGACTAGCCTTCGGCGCGGGAGATATTATAGTGCACAAGTGTGCGCGCAGACACAGGTGCACTCCCTCTTCCCTCACTCTCATTGTCCGATGGGACGGCAATCCGACACGACCGGAGAGAGATCAGGCGCAGGACCAACGGCTTAACGTGCTTTCCGAGCCACGGGGGTATCACACCGCCAACTTCCAAACTCCGGGCTGCTACTGCTGCGGGGTGTTACTTACCCAGTTACTGGAGATCAGAAAGGCAGTGGCTCCATGTGAAATACTTCTGCTTCTTTATTTCGGGTCGACGGTACTTCGGTTGATTATATTATAAAAAATGTTGAGCTCATTATGTGGCTACATTGATTGCGGCATCATTCATTCTTTAGGTGTAAGTGAACAGGCTCTAAAGATCAACCGCTCAGCAGGGTAATGCGTAACGCACATAGACTATCAGTAGCAATGGGTTTCATTTTGACAGTTCAACAACATTCATTGCGTTATTAACGTTGTTGTGCAGACACATTTTTCGAAACTATGAAGCAATGGTTTAGCAATAAACTTCAAAATTATTCAGATTTAGATTGATAGTGTTCAGCAGTTCCTAAAAAGTGTATTTCCAAAAAATCATTTAGGAAAGTAAAAACAGCTGAGCATCAATTTCAGCGGACACAATTTCACGGCAGTCAATAATCAGGCTTTCAGTATGTTATTGCTGGGGAAGCAGAAGTTGTGGAATACAAATATTTTGGTCTTGGTGCAAGTGAAGAGGTTTTAGCGGTCAATAGTATTTTTTTTTTACTAAGTTTACGGCCAGGGCGGATTTGATCCTGTAAACCTGATAATACAGGCGCACGATGACCTCAACAGAAAAGGTCACCTATGCAAGATATCTGACCTACCGTATTTGGGTTTTTAAAAAACCTTGATTTGAGCGAAACCACAAACTGGAATATTATAGATTATGCTTTTGTGTTACCTTTTTATTTGTTTTACATATTCTAAACTATTTTAGCACTAAATAATTTTTGTTCTAAAAATAACTCAACGCAACAGTTTAATTGTATTTAATTTCCAAGGATTTAGTTAGTAATGAAAGCAAAAAGAAATACAAAGTAATAAAGGCGATAGCTTCGCTCGTAAGTCGTAATTTACGACTTTTAAAGTCTACTGAGGCCACAGACTGAGGCAGTCATTGAGACTTTTATGATGGTCGTGGGCGAAGCGTTTGTGACTTATCCTTACATCGACTTAAATTCGAGCTTCTTTAAAGTGTATATTGGATGAGAAATGAGGCTGATTATCACTTGGCTTTTCTTGCTTACCGAAAGATTGTTCTTTTTTATATTTAGTAATATTCCTTTTTGCATAATTTCTTCTTTTCTTTGCATTTTTTTCGGGTCGGATTACCGTACCATCGAACTATTAGAGTGAGCGAAGACTCCGCACCGGTGTTGCGACATTTATTCTTGATATGAGAACATTTATTTCACGTAACAAACTTTTGTTAATGTCTATGGTGGGATTACTACTTATATTTATAGTCTCACTACGGATTCGATTCTCAGGTCGGGCAAAGTGTTATTGGGTTTTCCCATTAGGATTTTTTTAACACCCGGAGTTTCAAATTTGGCTGTGTGACAACTCCGTGTCTCGGAAAGCCTGTTACGCCGTTAATCCTGCGCCTGATCTCTATCCGGTCTAATTGCGTGCCTTCCCATCGGATTATGAGAGTGAGGGAAGAGGAAGTGCACCTGTGTCTGCGCACACACTTGTGCACTTCTACCGCGCCGAAGGCTAATCTCCGTTGAGGTTGGTCGCCATGGCCGAAATAAGGTCTGGAGGACTATAATTGTTAATATTCCTCTTTGCATAATTTCTTACTGAATCTTCTGTTAAGACGGTACTTAGGCTTTTAATTTAAAAGGGACATTAATGCAATTTTTAATGTACGAGTAAATATATGAGGAATGGAACGAAACGCGTGAGAGAGAGAAGGAACGACAGTAAGAAGGAGAGAGGTGAGGAGGTGAGGATTTATGAGGTTGCTAGCTTCGCAAGAACTAACAAACATCTTTTTGATAAGTACAGAAGTAAGCGGCATAGTGATAAAATTTGTTGCAAATCTAACAAGACGGCCTTATATAGCAGAAGCATTTTCAGTATGGCACCGCGTATATACAATCACCTACCAAAGTCTATGCTAGAACCTTCATCCATCGATGAATTTAAAATGAAATTAAAAAGATTCTCGCTATTTAAATGTTATTATAGTATTCAGGATTATTTAACAGAGGATGTAAGGACATATTGTTCTCAGAAATATTGTTGTTGATGTGACATGTGAATATTGCACTAATTAATTACCTTATTATTATTATTTTAACATTTATTTACAAATATATCTTGACATTCTCATTTAATACCTGACATTTTAATTTTAATTTATTCTTGTGACATTAATATTTGCTCATATTTCATTGTTATTTGCCAAGGTGAAATTAACAAAATTGTGTCAATAAATTATTAAATTAGTGTTGTAAGTAATTGTAAAACAAGGCTGTGATGTGAGCAAAAGCTTGAGATTTGCATGCCTCAAGGCGTAATATGGTTGAACTATGCTCTATTTCTTTTAACAACTCTATGTAATTACCCATATTAGCAAATAAATGATTTTGAATTTGAATTTGAGGAATGGCGGATGACTACCTACTGGAAGGGGAACGTTATTCATACTGTGTAGAGTAAAAGATGCTAAGATTTAATAGATTAAAATTAAGAGGATTACCATTGTATCGGTGTCAGTAAAGTTATAATAAACCATCCCACATTCTACATTAATCTGGACAAAAATTTCTCCCCTATGTGAAGGACTAATAAGGTACATACCCTAGGGATTTAATAATAATTATCTTAATGTCCTTTTGACTCGTACCAACGTCACCTAAGAAAAAGAAAAAGCCATATAATTATAGTCAGTACCCTACGTGTAGTTTTTATTTAATCATTCTGTTGGAGAATTGTGTGTCTGATTTTGAACAAGAAAATAATATTCTCATCATAATGTGATGAGAATAGTATAATAAAAATATTTTGGAAAAGGCTCTACACATTTATTATGTCTAGCCTTTTCCCAAATATTTATGGGTTCAGCTTCTAGTCTAACCGAATGAATACCATTCTTCGGAGCAACTGCAATCTGACCTCCACAACCATATATTATACTATGAAAATGTTTGTTATCGCTATATCCTATGCTTTGAACCACCCTAACCACTGGATACATATTCTAACATGTAACACGAGAGCAACATAATATTGTTATCATAATCTTAACTATGTCACGTCTGCTACATCGAGGCAGCTTTTGTATTTTCTCACCCAAGAAGTAAATATTTACTGTTTATTAGACTGTCAAAAATTCATAATTATTCCTTGGATAAAATTATCTGGAGTTGGAGAAATCAGCCCTAAACAGATAGATTGCGATAAGATTATTATGTCTTGCCCCAAATCCGAAAGTGAAAGTTGATCTCTACTGGTGGAAACCTAAAAATCTGACAGATGCTTTGATCCCTAAACTCGGCTAGCATAAAGGAAAAAGGGTTTCTGTCTCCAATAGACAGCAGGCGTTATTGGCATAGAAGAATAGCAGTATTCTATTTATAAAAGCTTAACTATTCAGCGAATATCTCTTAAAAAAAGGATTTCATACTCATCTATGCTAAAATCGAGATTATAAACAAAACATCTTTCCAGAATACAGGCCTAACCGCACCGGAACCTAACTTTAGCCAAGTAAAATTAGGTACTTGACTCTCCCTATCTATGTAACCTACGCACAGAAGTTTCCGTACAAAATGGCCGCGATAAAAACAATACTGGGTGCTGTTAATTGCTTCACGAAGTTGGGTACGCAATAGATAGCGGGTGTGTGCGGACCGTTAGTCATTATAGTCGGCCTATTGTTTGTTATTGGCGGAGAGCAGAAGTTTTTCCGCTGAACTAATTGGCTATTGAACTTTCGTTTTTTTGATAGTCGTAGTTTTTGATAGTGTGAATTGTTATGCTTTTTCGTCCGTGGTCCCGGTCCTTTAGTCCCTGGAAGTCCACGAATATTTTTTTGCCCGTGGTTCCTTCAAGAAATATATACTGCCGAATGAAATTGTACTCAGATATTTGAAATGCAGTCATTGACATTTTTGAGTACATTTTTTTGAGTATCATTATCAGGGGATCAGACCGGAATAACTCTTATTAAAAGTTAAAGAAATGTGGAACGCTTCATGATTTTGCTTGTCATCCTTGTGACCATGCATTCTATATGTGAGAACAATGTAGAAACATAAAATAAAGCCTGCAACCAATAAAGATCCTTATCTAAATCTTCCAATTATTATCAGGGAACAGTAAAGCCAAAACATACAATTCCGCTACTGTGTAGACGCCGCGCTACAATTTAATGACATTACATCGACGCCATCTTTGGGACATAAACCGTCAAAATGTCTTGCTTGAGGCTCTAGGAGTTACTGCGGGGAATATTCGCTTCATACAATGTATTGTCTTATCTGTTTGCGTCAGTACCTTGCTGATATCATGGGTTCTTCGTGTGGCCTTTTATATTTGACAGTAGGCATCCATACATTATGACATTTTTTGGACTATTGCTATATTTATTTATTTATATATACTTTATTGTACACCAGAAAATACCTAACAAAAAAATACGATTAATACAAAACATACAATGGGCGGCCTTATCGCTTTCTGCGATCTCTTCCAGGCAACCATGGAATGGACAGTGATTGCGTGGATATAAAAAATGGGGTTGTCAGTGGTGCCAAAATAATATACTATAATAGATATATAGATATATACATGTATAATGCTGTATAATAGATACATAAATAAATACATACTAAATATACATATACCTAAGCAACGAAAATAAATGAGCTATAGTCAGTATTGCGAAGGCTTGTAAATTAATCTTATTAAAGAAAAAATCCCCTTTTTAAAAAAGGGAGAGTCCCTTGCCCAGCACCTTTTTACAAAAAAGGGTAACAAAAAAAAAATGCAATTTTTATGTAGGTATATGTTTACACTAGCTTCGTTCGTGTGGATGTCGGAATGTCGTGGTTTTTTTTTGCGCGAAACAGTTATTCTACCACCAACAAACAGAGAGACAGACACAATAATTGTTTTTATACCGTATTTAAACGGCCCATTCCCTCTCACAGAGAGGAGGCCTGTGTCCCAGCCACGGATATCGGTCCCAGCAGTGGGAATAGTATAGGCTGATTATGTTCAAAATCGGTGCATTTAGTAGAAAGCTGGTATTTTTATATTACAAACAGACAATTCAATTTTATTTATTTGTATAGGTGTATAAATTTAATTTATTCAAGTAATAACATCTGAAATAGCCACCAGGAGGGGCGCGCTCAAAATTTATGTACGTCCGGCGGCGCGGGCGCGGCGTACCCTGGACTGGACAGGCAGACCCGCTATCTTAATAATGGCGTGGAATCTTCTCATACATTTAATTCATTACGATATTCGAGAGAATAAAATTAATACATTGGAGTTTAGAGTCTTTTATTTTAATACTAGCTGCGCCCCGCGGTTTCACCCGCGTAAATGTCGATACCGTGGGAATATCGGGATAAAAGTAGCCTATATGTTAATCCAGGGTGTCAGCTACTTCCATACCAAATTTTATTAAAATTGCTCCAGCAGTTTGAGCGTAACAAACATATAAACACACCCCCACACACTCACAAACTTTCGCCTTTATAATATTAGTGTGATGTGATATCCCATTGTACATATTAACAAAACTATGTTACGCGAAAATAAACGTTCTCGTCTGAAAATAAAAGTTCTCAAGTTACCAATATCCCTTGAATACCTAGTAGCAATTAATCTTGTAACTTAGAAGATTCACTATTTCCCTGAATCTGGAATCGATCCTTTAACAGTTTGCCTTAATTATTTTATTGGTATATCTTCCCTTTATTAGATAAAGTTGCCGGTACTTTATCTACCCTCGAGGGTTTATTAGATTTATGGATTCGTTTACACGTTCTTCCTTTTAACTGTTTTGGGTTATTTTACTAAGAAATCGTGTCTATTTGAATATTTTCATAAAATATTTAGGTAGGTATTTGTACTAATGAATAATTCAACGCTTTGGCAATTTAAATGGTAAATCTGGTCATGTCCCACACCACTGATATTCCGGAAAAACCTTATTATTTTCCAATCTGTTTAAAAAACTTATTATTTTCCAATCTGTTTTTGTGGCTGGCAATATGAAAACTCATTTTATAAAAGTAGGAAATATAAAAAGGTGTGAGGTGCGGTCTCTTGTTTTGTTATTGAAGCATTACCTCAAGCGCGAGCTGGATTGCGTAACACATTTTCAATAACAATCCGAACATTTTGAAGGAAATTCCTAATGCATTGCGTCATAAAAGTTTGGAAACGTAATTAACGAAATTAATGTTGTTGAACGGTCAAAATGAATGGCATTACTCATTGTAGGTAAGTGTGTTACGCAATTACCCCACTGTTGTTGTTCTTATAGTATTTTGCCTTAAATTCAAACCACACAAACCTTTTTATCCCCTCAACAAATATTTCCCATTTCACACGTCGATCACTCGTATAAATCCGTCAAAGAGTAGCGTTGAAGCGAAACCGGACGCCAGATAGCGGCCATGTTGTCTCTCACCGGATGTGACGCGCCAGTTGTAATGCGAACATGTGGATATTGCAACACACTTTGTTGGCTAGGAAACCGATATCTATAGTGATTGGTGTCCGTATTTGCTGTTATTAAATTGTCTGGAACAAAGTGTTTCTACAATGTGTTATATATATTGATAGAATGCACTTAAGACGACTAAATGACCCAAAGCGCGGTCTTTGTCGGACTGCATAGAAAAGAAAGAGAAGCGCGATGACACAACGCTGGTAATTTATTGCAAAATATGAAGCAATTTTACATTTACAAAAAATCTATTGTTTGGACTAAAAAAATAAAACTAGTACTTTAGTATGTTGCTTGTAGAATAATCTGACAAAAACTCAGAATGATTGTATGTATATTAGTATGGTTTTTATTGTAAAAAAAAAGTTTTTAGAGGTATCTTCACGATCTATCGTATCAAATTTTATTTTATTTATTTTAGTACATGGAGGACTTACAGCTAATAAAAACAAACACAAAAGGAAATCATAGTCACCCGAAAGCCAATTACAAATCCTCACGTATAGACTTATAATAATAATTTATGGTGTGAGCACAAAAACTAATTAGTTGTATTATGTTTTCAACACACTATCTACCTAGCATTTAACCTGAAGAATATAATATATTTTTCTGATTTTGTTTACTGTTAGTAGTCAATCTACTTTTATTGTTTCTAAAAATTACGTTTTTTGTGTTAAGGTCTTGTAAGCCCCTTAATTGGACAACATAGGAGAAACAGAGTAGTGGTGGTGGTAGCGGCCCCGACTTACGAGTGGCCGTGGGTTCGTACCCAGCCAGGCGCTTTACTTTGTTTAATCATTTCATCACCGCTGCTCTCAAAACGGTGAAGGAAAACATCGAGGTATTCCACTCAGAGCACTGATTTCAACCGTACTTGGACGAACCGCACCTGAGCACTTCCACTAACCGCACTGAAACAAAATTTCGTAACGTGCGGTTCGGTGGAACATTTTATCGTTATTGTTTCAGTTCCCGAACGGCACTTGCATACAGTTTGTAGTGATGGGACGTATGTATTCTTTGTTCAGGACATTACCAACGTATCGATACGGCAACTGCGTGTAGAGGGTTCCATGGTCCAAGGATGCCAACGGAACCCTATTACTAATCCGCTGTCCGTTCGTCTGTCTGTCAGCGGGGTGTATCTCGTGAACCGTATTATGTAGACAGTTTAAATTTTCACAGAGTGTGTAAATAGATTTAGTAGTTTCAAGTATCATTCCTGTGTTCCAGTTTTGCAATGTATAGATGTCGATGAAATTACAGGCAAATGTGACATTTCAGTTTTGCTCCTTAATTCAACAACGTATTAGTAAAAACAATACTGTAATGTCTGAAAGGAAGAAAGAAAAATAGCTTTATTTTTCACAGAAACACGTGAATACAAAAAGATAAGTTAACGTGATCTATTGAAAAAATGTGGTTTTTCAATTTCGTGTAACTTGTTAAGTATCTGGAATAGGGATTTTAACATTTTGGTATATATTTGTCAACTCTTTGATCTAGTATCATGTAAAAGGAATACACGATTCGATACAAAAAAATTGCACAGTAATTATAACTATCTTTTTACTTTTTTCGACATCACGGCTTAACGCTTAAGAGCTATTCAATGGAATTTACTTTAAAACATAGAGAATTATTATATCAAAGTTAACTCTTTTAAATTTAATTCATTTATTTTGTTAAAAAAGGAGTAAGTAAATTCGTTTTGGCACATACGTCGTTTTTTTCCGAGCGCACGCACATTATTCATCTCTCTTCTTTTGCGTTTCAAACGCTCGCTTAGTAGATAAGTCGCTACAATTTATTTTCGACGTAGCGCCTTAAATCGAACACTACACTGCAGGCAATCACAACTCTCATCAAGTCCACTTTGATGAAAATTATTGTCAGTGATTGACTTGTTTACGAGTATTTATTAAATTACATTGTACAAAAACTTTTTCGATCACATCGAACGTTGCCATAGACCGATAATGGAAGCCAATTTTAAACTTTCCAATTGCTCCTGCCTGTAACAGTTAAAAAAAAAAAACTCGGTTAAAAACTTGTGCATTTGTTCGGTGCACTTCGTTTCGGTTTCCAATTACCGTTTTGTTTTTAGGGTTCCGTACAAAAATGTAAAAACGGAACTCTTATGGTGAGACTAAGTCTGTCTGTCTGTCACGGCTGGATATCTCAAGAACTACTAATGCTATCAACTTGAAATTTGGAATAGTTTTAGATGACGTTTGCCCAATTATTTTGCAAATAAGAAAGAAATAAAAATACATGTATATTTTTTGCAACAGGGACTGAAAGGGGGTCTGAAAAATTCGAAGTGGCTACTAGGGCATGTGGGACATCATATGAAAGAGCGCAGTTTGCACATTCTCAAAGATTTTTTCTTTTTTTTAGGCCGTATAGTTTTTGACTTTTGACGAAAAATGTAAAACAAATACCATTCCCCCTTATCTCTGAAGTTTGCAAAGAAAAAAATCTGAAATTATTCTATGTGATAGAAGTTTATGTAAAGATAACAGGAAAAATAAAACGAAGTTTCTAAATAGCACACTTTTTCAGAAATCATCAACAAAAGATACATTAGTTCCATCGGTCAAGAGATGGCGCTGACATAAAACTGCAATATTCTATACCGCAGTGCACAGTGTTAAAATTCTTTGACGAATATAGGCCTCGCCGATGAAAAGTTAAAAAACATGATGTTACGAAACCCTCGGTGCGCGAGTCCGACTCGCTCTTGCCCGGTTTTTTTGTTGTTGTTATTTGTCACAAATTAAGGAAAACAACTTTTTAATTAAACGCGAAATACGTTAGTTAGGTACGTAATTGTTTGGTTTCGTTTTTGTTAAAAAACATACAATTTGTATAGGTATAAATATTGCGACAGATTTCTAGTAAAGTGTTTTTGTTGTAACAATAGCCTATTGAGATGTCAAGCGTTTTCCAGAAAAATATGTATTTTGGTAGTATTATGAGCTATCTCGATAGCATTTGCTTATGCAGTAGACAAAATTTAAACATTATTTTAAAATACATAACATCTAGAAATGAAATGTAAATAGTTTTCCAATGAGACTGAGTTTCGCTTTGCATTGTTCACAATACTTTACTTTTATTAACTTCGTGCTATTACTATTTGGATTTGTTTTTCTTCGGAATTTGAATTTAAACATCTGTTTACTCTCTTGTGTTGAGTTTGTTTATAACTCTAGCCTTGTTGTTGTTTGGTCAAGAACAAATCGCAGAATTTCGCAGCCATGTAAATCGTAGATCGTTCTAGAACTCGTATTATCAACAGAGAACTAAAGTGCGGCCGACAAGAGAACGCATTCTTGACACATGTCAGTTTCATACAAACGAATAGCTACGTGTTTTGCGAATTTGATCTTTATTAGCTACTACAAATTGTCCCACTGACTGTCAGGAACGCATTCTCTCAATAGCCGGACTATAGATATCTGCCAAAATATCGGAAATCGCCCGCATGGCTAGCCTTATCTTTGCCTAAAACCACGGAAACTCGGGTTAGTCCAACTGTTTCTAATAATAGAACTACCAGTAGATATAGTTGGACTAACTCCGTTCCGGAATGCTGAAATTTGGAGAAATATATTTTGAAATGAAATGTTAAAATTTCCAGATTTCAAAATTGATACTCGCAGAGGAAATGATAAAATACACTACCTACTAAAGGTCATAGAACACGTATCAACTCGGAAAGGGATCGGCACCGTATCGCCTTTCGCCTCGCCGTCAAACAGGCGTAAACCCAACGTACGCAAGTATCCAAAGTGGTTTAGCAGCGATGCTATTCTGTAAAAACCTCACCGTGAAAACTTAGGTGAAGTGAACGTGGAGTGAGCTGTCGATAGTGTCAATTCCTAGCAAAAACAAACTCACTTCACCTAAGTTTTAACGGTGAGATTTTTACAGAATCGACCGGCTGATCTATTCTGTATAAAACTCACCGTGAGAACTTAGGTAAAGTGAGTTTTCATTTCACCTATTGCTAGGGGTTGACACTATTGACAGCTCACTTCACCTAAGTTTACACGGTGAGTTTTTTTACAGAATAGACCGGCAGATAAGCTCCGATACGTCGACTCGGCTACGGCTAGGCGACGCCGCGCTTACGGCTCGCCGACCGCTGTGGCTGATGGTACAGCAGATAGGCCGGAGGGGTGAGAGGGGCAAGGTTGAACGAAGAGACGTAAGCACGGGGATGACGAGCCGTAAGCGCGGGGACGACGAGCCGTAAGCGCGGGGACGACGAGCCGTAACGCACTGCACCGCGGTTCGTGAGCTTGTCCCGAGGCGATTACGTTACGATTCCGATTAGTGTGCGTTGCAGGAATTTCATACAAAGAATACTGAACGGCTCGAGTTGATACGGTGACGATCCCTTTCCGGTTTGATACGTGTGACCTTTAGAATCAAAGAGCAATTACTTGCTTTATGATTCTTTCTTTCTTTTTAGAAACTCTTTTGTTAAAACAATATAACATATTTTTACGTAAAAATTCGCCTGAAAGCTACAGAAAATATGTACGTGACTCATTACCAAGAGTCAAGTTTTAATTATTATACGAACCGTAATTAAAATTTCATAATTCAGAGTGCGAGCCGTGACGCCTATGAGCCTGAGGCGACGCCTAATGGAGGACTTAATACAATTTAATTTACGTTATATTTTATGAAAATACATTTTTTTATTTATTATTGTAGTAATTTAGAGTGTTGGTTGTGCCAATTTAGAGGAAATGCAGGAAAACCGTTATTATATACCTCTATTAGAAATATCTCTAAAGCAATCTTTCTAGAGGCTGGAATTGTGCCCGATTGATGGCAATAGGCCTACCTACTTTTACAAGGGACTGACAAAATGTACTCGTTTAGCTACACATCTGGCTGCCCCATCGGGGAATACGGTCGTGTTATTGTTATTTATAAGAAAACTGGATTGGTGCTTAAATGGCCATTGTACCAGATAAATCTATCTACGAAACCGTAATACGGGTGATTAGGACTGATGGACCGTGGAATCAAAGGGGTCTATACCGACACAGTATCTGATATCGATAGATATTGCCCCAGATTGCTCAGCTAATTGCTTCTCTGTGCTCGGCGATTGTCGCAAGGCCGATTAATTATCTACAAACCGACGCTATTTAGGTACCAGTTGCAGTAGGTCGGAATCTCGCTAAAGCCTTCATAATAAAGTGATAGCGCCAGGGTATCCGATAATCAGGAGATGTCAGCACCAACTGACGGGGTCCGCTAGGGCCAATGCCTGCCAGCGTCGCGGGTTGTTTGAAAGAGTTACAGTGGCCCCTGGCACAGGCAACTGAAGGAACACGGGTGGGTTTTAGTCAGTAAAAGTCTGACACGCCCTACCGCTTCCCCAGCGCTCAGAGCGGGAGAAGTTATTTGAAAATTTACCAACCAAAAAAAAAAAGGGTCACCATCATCTGCCTAGCCTTTTCCCAACTGTGTTGGGGTCAGCTTCCAGTCTAACCGGATGCAGCTGAATACCAGTATTTTACATGGAGCGACTGCCATAAACAAAAAAAAGGGTATCCCGCGAAATTAAAATTTTCTTAGGTTTTTTTGCAATTTACAGGTCAGAATTAGGTTATATGTCGATCAAATTACGATTCGCGACCAATTGTGTACTTATTGATATCTTCTATACTTCTCGGGTTGGCTACCTTAGTGCATCCCCCTTTAACAACTTACTTTGGAAAAGGTTACTAGTGCTATGAAATAAAGACTACGCGTTTGCTACGGCGTAGCTAACACAGAGATACTCTTGTTATTGCTACGCCAACCGCTACGTAAGCTCTGCTACGTAGTTTTGTTAGCATTGTATTATTTTGTTTTTTAGTCATACGGATGACTTTCAAAAACCCTTAACCTTACCTTGTCATAATTATTCGACTCTGGCGCAACGACATTTTTCGTTACGACGCATATTGACTAATACGCATTATGACCAATGATGGTTACCGTCATAAATACGCAAAATGACCAATCGCTAAATGACCTACACGCTTAATGACCAATACGCTAAATGACCCACACGTGAAATGACAGGCGAACCGACCAACTAATATGTGTAGGTATGCAATCCATAGCCTATATTCGTCCACTGTTGGACAGTAGAATTATTGACATACCTATTTTCAAGGAAAGATTTTAATGTGATAAAGTTAAAAAGTGATCCACGTTTTCGTAAAGTGATTAAACCAACAAGATTTCACTATCTAGTATTAGTTTATAAACAACATGTTAGGTAGAATATTGTGAAATTTAACAAGTTGGCTTCTTCATGAGTCCGAAGATGCCTAAGACAGAGTAAGTGGATAATCTTTGCGAGGATCGGATAAACCAATGTTGAAATTGTGAATTAGTGTATACTGAAATAGACTTCTGGAATAAGGAGTTTAAGTGTGTCAAAACAGTTTTTTTGTGTCAATTTCTAGATTCGCAGTATCTTCTAACTTTAGCTGAACGCTAAGTGTTATTAGTAAGAAAACAAAGCATAGTTAAGTTATGTATGCCGCCGTTAAAAGAAGCATTAGGAGCTCTTTTTTAGCTCAAAGTAATAAAAATAGTCTCCTTCTACCACTTGACACGCTATCCGGTTGCCTAACTTTCTTTGAACGCTGTAACAGCTAGTTTTTTTTAATACAATTTATGACTATAGGGCGACCGCTTAACTAAGACGTTGCCTGAGGTAGCAGCGCGGTGCGGGAGGGGTGTGGTGACGTGATGCGAGAGCTCAGTGATTCGTCAACTTGTGACAACTATCACCCGTCACCGCGCAACTCGGCAACGTCTCAGTTAAGGGGCTTTTTTTTTTGTTGATGGGAAATCATCAAATGACCCCTCCCGCTCTGAGTGGAGCGGAAGGGAATGTCAGACTCTTACTGACTAAAACCCACCCGCGTTCCTTCCTTAGCCCTTTATGTTCCGGGCCTGCGGTAACCCTTTCGGACAATCCCGCTGACTTCGGACAATCCCGCTGGTGTTAGCGGGATTGTCCAGTCAGCGGGACAGTTAGGGGCTTACATGACCTAAAGCGCGGTCACTGTCTGACTGCATAGAAAAGAAAGAGAAGCGCGATGACACAACGCTGGTAATTGATTGCAAAATATGAAGCAATTATTTAATTACAAAAAAAGCTATTGTTTGGACTAAAAAAATAAAACAAATTTATTTTAGTATGTTGCTTGTAGAATAATCTGACAAAAAATCAGAATGATTGTATATATATTAGTATGGTTTTTTTTGTAAAAAGAAAGTTTTTAGAGGTATCTTCATGATTTTTTTCTATCGTATCAAATTAGTTGGATTATGTTTTCAATACACTATCTACCTAGCATATATTCTAAAGAATATCATATACTTATTTTTCTGATTTTGTTTACTGTAGTCGATCATATACTTTTATTGTTTCTAAAACTTGCGTTTTTTGTAGGTCCTGTAAGCCCCTTAAGCGGTCGGCCTATAGTTCTTTTATCTTAGTTTCTATCCGTCAAAACTTACCCACAAAACTTACACATGATGGATTGTCCTACCCCAATATACGCCATGTGTCCAGCTGGGTACCTAATTGCATAAGACACTTAAAAGAGAAATCGATCGTAATAATTGTTTTTATATTTTTTATATTCTAATATTTGAAAATATAATTTATATGTGTTATTTAATGAAATAAAGGAGATAATAATAATAATAAATTCTTTATTTCGAGTAACTATGAGACTCATACAGTGTTAGTAACAATAAAATAAACTTACAACTATGTTAGTGATACAATTACAACAACAATTACACAAAAACACACCAAAACAATCATTGCTTCCGCACTCCAGCTGAGATAGTGGAGCAACGACTTACAATTACAGCAGTCCAGCCTTTCTGCAATAACCTTTCATTTTGACAGTTCAGAAACGTTCATTACGTGCGCAGACGAATTTTTCAAAACTAAGAAGCAATGGATGTCAAAATGCCATGATGGATGATCGATTGCCATTTTATGTGTGTTACACAATTAATCCGCCTGGTCATAAACATTTCGTGTTTTTATTCGATACTCGTTGTCATCGAACTTGCTAAATAGATAAAACGTTTTGTTTTCATCCGTTCTGTTTTTGTGAAAGAGTTTTATTGTGTTTTTTTATGTAAATTCGAGTTGAAAGGTCATATTGCTTTAGAGGCGATGGTTTGATTTTGTTTGGTTGTTGTACTTTGTTTTTTGTGTGTTTAATATAGAAGCTACAAAGGGAATAAAGCATAATTATTTAGATCAAGGAAGTTAGAACAATCATTTTGAATGAACAATTATTTTCAACGCACTGGGTATCCAAATTATTGCCGTATTATTTTTCTCGGTATACGCAGTATCCTTAATTTATATTCATCTCATGTGTCAAATATTCCCCTCACCTCGGATATGTGGCAACAAACACGGTAATTTAATTACCGTGGTATTTACTGTACTTTACATCATTTACTTTTAAATGAAAGCGTGTTATTCGATTATTACTTTAAAACAACACAATTATTGGCTCACCGCGTCTGAAATTATCTGATGCAACGGGCGAACAAAATGAAATTTTGCGTTTAAAATTAAATTGTTAAACCGTTGATGCAATATTTTGTCGGGTATTCACGTTTTTAATATGTCTGATGATGGGGTAGGTAGCTACTTATAACAACGTTTATTAAGGGGACTACAGGATTTAAACGCAAAAACGCAAGGTTTGTAATGCCTAAAAGTAGATCGACTACAGTAAACAAAATCAGAAAAATATATGATATTCTTCAGGATATATGCTAGATAGTAGATATTTAGAGTGTTGAAAACAATACAACTAATTTGGTATGATAGAAAAAAATCATGAAGAGACCTCTAAAACTTTCTTTTTACAATAAAAACCACACTAATTTAAATATAAACATACAATCATTCTGATTTTTTGTCAGTTTATTCTAAAAGCAACATACTAAAGCACTAGTGTTTTAATTTTTTAGCCCAAACAATAGATTTTTTGTAAATAATAAAAATTATAATAATAAAAATGATAATTGGTCCATGGAGCACCGACGATTTTTTGCAATAAATTACAAGCGTTGTGTCATCGCGCTTCTCTTTCTTTTCTATGAAGTCCGACAGTGACCGCGCTTTAGGTCATGTAGTCCCCTTATTTTTTCATTTTAGTTTTTAGAACCATAGCACAAGCATAATTAGCCTATAATGTTCCCACTGCTGGGACACAGGCCCACGAGGAGCAATCCACCATGCGGGCATAGTGCGTGTTGGTGGATGTCACATAGGTATCTTCGAATTCTTGGTTCTAGGACATGCCGGTTTCTTCATGATGCTTTCCATCACGTCCGTTTTGAGAGCAGTGGTGGTGAAATAATTTGCAAAAGGGAAAGTCTTTGCCTGGGTTCGAACCTACGACCTTACAACACGGCTGTTTTCTCTAGCCACCACTACTCTCCAACCAAAATACATATTACAACCTAAAACCTAGAACATATTGAAACCTGAGGGACAATTCTCGTAATTTTAAGAACGTTCACAGTCAGATCTCAGTCTCAATCTGTCAAAAAATACTTTTATCTCCCTGCATTTTGACAAGTTTTTGACATTTGTTTGTCGCTGAGTTGAGACTGTGACGAACTGAACGTTTGTTCCTGTACTCTAGTAGGTAGGTAATATTCGAATAAAAGATAACTTCCCCTCGTTGTTGCTATCGTCAGCTGAGAGAATTTTAGACGAAGGGCAATATACGAAAAGTTGCCTCCACCTCTCTTAAAGCTTTACTCCCTTGTGATTCCAAACGGTTTGGCACTTGATGTTACACTTTAGTTTTATATAAGAAATAAAATTCGTAAAACATACGGTAAACGATATTCTTAGGTCAGGGTATAATAATAATAATATAATATATATAATCATTAGAAATATCAACCAAATTGATATAATTAAGGTGTATTTCTTGTCTTGTGTGCAATATATAAGAGCAAGAACTCAAACCTTCGTAAAAGAAAAAGGTTAGCCAATCAGCAGGTTGCTTGACTCACTGTCCTGGGTATTTCCTGCGCCCCCGACTCATGGCCTCAGGAAGAACCGTGTGGTTTTCGTCGATAGGAATCCAACATAAGCTTCCGTTTTTCCCAGACGCATCCATAAGGATTACGGAATAAAAGTGTGCGGCGAACAAGCTCTTAGGGCGGGTTGTTTCACATCCACTTGACGCACGCGTATACGTCAAAAATGGCGCTAACTATCGTCAAACCAAAAAAAAAAGCGTTGTTTCAAATTACAATTACAAAAAAAACTTTTTAACAAAAAAAAACCGACTTCCAAAAAAACACTACAAAGTGAAAAATAACTTTAATTTCGGAAGTCGGTGTCTTTGGATCTGTACCTATTTTAGTTTTTGCCACCGACTTCCGAAATTAAAGTTATTTTTCACTTTGTAGTGTTTTTTTGGAAGTCGGTTTTTTTTTTGTTAAAAAGTTTTTATTTCTCGCTTTTAAGTGGGTCTGTTTATAATGTGTCTAAGTCTACAATACAATAGCCTAATGTCAACTTGCCCAACGCCTTTTACAAAATATTGCTTTTCCCGATGCAGGGACGTTAATTGTTGAGGACTTCTCCTAGCATTCCACCATCAGCTCCATTTCACCATTCGAATTGTGACGAGCATAAATTGCTTAGCAACCATATTAAAGTAATCGAATCGCAACCCGTGAAATACTTATTATTAAGTAGTTCCGTTGGCCATCTGTGGTCTTCTTCATCAGTTCCACTTCACCAAATGGTGGTTTCCGAGAGCAAATGCATGAGTTACTGTAAAAAATATCCAAATCGCTATAGGTGTCCCTATAATATTTGAGGAGTTCCCTCTATTCCTCGTGGATCCCATCATTAGAACTGGATTTAGATAAAAATGGGACCAATCTGGAAGTATATCCTTTTAAATAAAAAAAGAATTTTCCAAATCGGTTTATAAATGGCGGCGTACTGAGGTAACAAACATAAAAAAAATACAACCGAATTGAGAACCTCCTTCTTTTTTTGAAGTCGGTTAAAAATAATGGCCTTGACTTAGGTACGTCAAATAATTACGTCCTCGTTATTATTTGACGTACGTATGTTACGTTAACCAACCGTTTGAACCTCCCGGCTATTTATTCTGTGCTACCGGCCCTTAGTGCTTAGCTGTACTGACTTCAATCTCACCAACACCCTTAATTAAGTAACAAAATCTTACCCAAAAAGGGTCTTTACACAAGCGATGTTCACTGACGCGTGAACAGGAGCTGCCGCGGTGAGAGGCAAGATAATTAAAGATTAACCAGATTACTCGGCCCGATGAATGTGTCGATGTTTCCGATAGCTCTTTGAAAGCAAATGCAGGCAATCAAGTAATGGAACGTTATCATGCTGTTGTTTGCCTATTGTGGGTGGTGAGTACAAAGAAACAGTGATTTTTGTATTATTTTGTGTTAGTTTGTTTGTAGTGTGTTCGAATCTATCCAGTACGTGAAATAGACTTTTCACTTTATGTATAAGGTCGCATAAGTATCGACCCCTTTTAGTGTAGACTAGCTAACCATCCCTGCTTCGCATGGTATTTAAGTACAGAGGCCAGCACATCAAGCTACTACAATCTGTCAAATTTCTCTAATAGATTTTCAACTTTATCGCTAAAGCATAAGGTTCAATGTTGATTGGGAGAATTTGACAGTTTCGGGTAACTTGATGTGCTGGCTTCTGTACATATAATATTAATGTAATATTATACACATAACCTTTCCGGAAAAATGCTCTAAGCATTTGTTCCAGAAGGTTTATGTGCAAACCCCATACTATCCGCTGCTTTGTTTAAAAGAACAACGCGTCCATACGGATTGACACGAAAAACGACTTTAATTAAAAATAATATGTATACAGGTCCCTATAGATTTGTTACCATGTTGTTATCTGTGGTACAGTGAAATTGAGTTTCAATTTTGTCCATGACGTTGGTTATCGGAAATCCATTCGTGTCTATTGGCAACGATGCGTTTTAATCACTTTCCAGGTAAACCGTAGAATAAACTAACCCCGTGTCCTAACCAAAATAATCGGTGGCGCGAATATGCGATCGTCGCGGTCATAATGAAGTCATTTGTTTGAAAAACCGGAAGACACCTTCTGTTAGCGGGACGATGGTTCTGGTTCGCTGAACACAATGAACGCGATGGTCGCCTGTTCGCGTGACGGACACGGTCTAGCGCTTAAATTTCTGTATTAATATTCTAAACTGGTTTTCTGGATACATTTAAACTAAGCCCAAACTTCTTATCTTTTTTAGAGTTAGAAACACAATGGTTTCAGATCACTGAACAACAGTTCTAAATGATACTGAATCGAACCGAAGGGACTTTAAGGCGTACGATAGGCTAACAGCTTCCTGCTACTAGTACGTGGTGTGCACAGGCCCTTAGGGCCTGTGCATACCACGTTTTTTAAACGCGCCGTTGACGCGCGTTTGTAGCGATACGCACGCGGTCAGACGCAGCCTGTAGGCCTTCTGTTGGATAAAAGCGCGCCGTCGACGCACGTTTCTAAAACGCGCGTTAGCGGCGCGTTTATAAAAAACGTGGTGTGCACAGGCCCCAATACAATCTGATATAGGACAATCTGCCTCTTAAAATGTAATTTGTGGCAATAGAGGGGTGGTGGCATCTTCAACGTCATATGCGAACTGAGCATCAAAAACCTGACGTCACAATAATCCTGCACCGCGCAAGTAAAGTTATCCGCGCGATTAGAATATGTAGAATATCCCGACAACAACTGTCTGGCAGTAGCCCACCAGACACAACACCCATCTGGTCGAAGGATCCTCCCTTTTATTTGGAGTTTATGAAACTTTCCACCTTTTCCTCATACCACTTTATAGGATGGTAGACCC
The DNA here is from genome assembly GCA_948474745.1 of Oligia latruncula. Lineage (NCBI taxonomy): Eukaryota > Metazoa > Arthropoda > Insecta > Lepidoptera > Noctuidae > Oligia > Oligia latruncula. Next base: position 15,778,324 of record OX419695.1, on the reverse strand, counting down.
TAGAAACAGACAAAAATTACAATGCTTTGTTGTTTTTAGGGTTCCGTACCCAAAGGGTAAAAACGGGACCCTATTACTAAGACTCCACTGTGCGTCTGTCTGTCTGTCTGTCACCAGGCTGTATCTCATGAACCATGATAGCTAGATAGCAGATGATGTATTTCTGTTGCCGCTATAACAACAAATAATAAAAATAAAATAAAGTAAAAATTTAAAGGGGTGTAAAAGAAACGTTTTTTTTTTCGTTGTTTTATGCCTTGTGGTACAGTACCCTTCGTGTGCGAGTCCGACTCGCACTTGGCCGGTTTTTTTTTGTTTTTTCCCACAACTCTGCTTTATAGGGAGAGTTTAAGATTATAAGGAGGAAGGTAGGAAATTAGGGCTTCTAATATTAGTGGGTTGAAATTAACAGCTCAATGTTTGTTGAACATCACATACACGGTTATCTACTTCGCTTTAAGCAATTAGATTGCGTTACTCCATACAACGAATCAAGCCAACATTATTGCACGGTATCGAAAAAACGCGCGGCGGACAGACAGACGCGGCGATGGCAAAATAGCCTCAATCCAGTCGGGATTGGGGCCTATTTTGGCAACGCCGCGTTTACCGGTTACGCTTATTAACACCGGTTACACTTTTAAAAGTGTTTTGGGTTAACACATTTTATAAAGGCCTGCGCAAACGACGGACTCTTGTCCGCGGACTTTTTTGTCCGCTAAAATAGATCGCTTACAACTGTATCGAGTAACGCAAACGAGGGATTAAAAGTCCCGCGTACAATGTAAGCGATCAATTTTAAGTCCGCGGACAAAAGTCCGTCGTCTGCGCAGGCCTTAAGGGTTACATTTGATTCTGTTATCAATTCAATAAGTAACTAATTCTGTAACCTATATGAAGGTGTTTCTAAGTCCCTGAAGGCTGTTGGCATAGATATCCGGCTGTCGGTTGGCATAGTTAATGCCTTTTCATCTGTATCAAACATAACCGCGGCCTTAAAGTCCAAAGTTTGTAAGTTCTATTGAAATCCTTGTTTCCAATTGACGTTATTGCCATATAAACTATCAAAAATCAACTTTATGTTAATTGAGATTAAATGGGTTTTAGAATGACTGGTAGTATTGAAAAGTCATTAAAATATTTGCAGTTGTAGCGCAAACTGAACTATCTATGTAGGTAGGTATTAAAAATGTTTTACAACAATTCATTTATTTGTTTATATTTTTGGAAACTACATCACAAACGTATATTACATGAATAGTTAGTTATTCTCAGTTCACCACATTTGAATTAACGAACTTCGAAGTGTTTGGACTTCAAATGCGAATGAATTCTGTTTGATCGCTGACTGATTTGATAGTGAATCAGCGTTCGTAAACAATCGATTAGGGAAAAACTGTGCTGGATTGGCCTTGAATTTAACATTTTTGATTGAATTGTTGAAGAAGTGATTTTGTTTTTCTTGAATGAGTTATTTTTGGCAGTTCTTCGAGAAACTTCTTCGTTAGAATATTTTTCTTTTAGCAATCGGCAGGTTTATGATTACCTACTATTTTATCGTTTATGACAGCCTGCAGAAATCTGAAAGCAATCCTATTTTTGTTGGTTCTGGAAGGTTAAGGGCTCAGAGTAATGTTAATTTGTGATCGGTAAAATACATGCGCAAAGAACAGGGTACATAAAGAATAAAATGTTTACGTAATTTACCAAACATAGATAATTATCAGAATGTTAATTAATTTTATAAGGAAGACAGAAGAAAATAAGGAACTTCGTTCCAAAAGTGTAACAAAATGTTACCTTTTTCGGCCTATGAAAGAAAAAAAGAAAAAAAAATTTGGACACATTTCTGTGTGAACCCAATTTTTTTTTTCATTCACAAAGGGATATCTATATCATACATTTTAATTACGTTAATGAGCTAGAGGCGTGTTTTAATTTTAATGTAACATCTTAGTCTATCTTCCTGAAAATTTGTTTTCCTTAACGAGTTCACACAGCCTTCAGTTTTAGGGTTCCGACAAAAACGAAAACATAACGTTTACGAGTATGTATGATGTTTTTATTATTTAAGTTTCCGATGTATTCTCGCTACTAACATATTTGTAAAAACAAGAAAAAAAATTACCACTTGTCAATATTTTTGCTGGTTTGTGTATTTATATTTATTTTGGAAAGCACGATTTAGTGTAAATTGTTAAAAATGAACTCTTTTCTTTAGTTTCTCGTATGTCATTACTTCGCAGAATTCGATCCTTATCAGCGACACTATCGAGTGGTGTAATAATACAGTGTGTTTTTTTTAAATCAAAATCAACGGGTTCGATTCCTGGCTAGAAATATTGATTTTTCAAAAATCCAATGACGCAGTTTTAGTTTTCGCTATTCCTCATAGTTTCGGATTTGGCCATCCACGCCCACTTGAAAAATTCACCCTGTATATTATAAAACTTACACATAATAAAGATATTTGGAGGTTTTGTTAAGCCGTAAATCGTAACCGTGTTGGGTGTGTCGCTAGTAAAATCATAAATTACGTTCCAAGCCACTGACCATTTTCGCTTATCTTTCAAAATGAATTGTCGGACTTCGAGGCAGCATTATCTTGGCCAGTCGTCCTCAAACTTGTGCCAGCGAGAACGTTCCGACTACTATCAGACGCCAACTTGTTTGTAAGATATGCTCCACACGTTATTACTTGAGAAACTTTGACTTGTAAGTCAAGATAAGTAGGTGCCGTTCGTGTATTTGTGTTTAAAATTAATGTAGGACCAAGTGTGTTTCTTGAAGTTGTTCCTGATTTTAACATTTTTGTCGGGTCTTGTATTTCAAGAAACTTTGCCTTCCAAGAAAGGCTCCTAGGTGTCTAAGGTAAAAGATTTTATGAGCACGTACCGAGAAGGCTTTTGATACCTTAATAGGTACTGGTTGTCTTTCCCTGGAGATACTTAATAATAATAATAATAGCCGCGATCAACATCTATCGAGGCTCTCGTTAGGCGGTTGGATCAAGGGCCTGATACAGAAGGCAGTACTCCTCGATGCGGCTCGCATTGTGAGGAGGTTCCTGTCTCTGGAGCCCTAACCACCGGTAGCTTGGACCCTGCTCCCGACACCGGCGGACAAATATTTTTTTATATTTTTAAATGTTTTTTATACTTACTTTTATATTTTAAGAAATATTTAAAAATGTAATCAGATATGTAACTAAACGAATAATAATCATAGTTTATTTCAGGCACCCATAAAATTAAAATTACAATTGAAAACTTACAATAAAAGTAAAACTTTTACTAAAAAAATACATAACATTACACCAGAGAAACCAAAACAGACGCACCCTGTAAAATGTTACGGGACGTGAGTACAATTATTTTGTCTCCTTCAGTACATGCACCGCATCAAACACAGCTTTCACAACTTAAACCATTATTTACCTTACAATTCTAATTTCAACTTTACTCGGGGCTTTTATGGACAGGATATTAATTCAGATTTGTTACAGTAATTGTACTGGAAACCATGTCCAAATTGGTCCAGCCGTTTGAGTGTGAAGAAGTAACAAACTTAAAAACACACACACACACACAAAAACTTTCGCCTTTATAATATTAGTGTGATTTATCTCATATATGGATTATTTTATATTTTGTGAATGTGAGAACGTTGTAGGCCTTGTAGACTTAATATAAATAAGTAAAATATGACGTGTAAAAGTGATTCCAACATCCTGTTCATAGAATAAACAATTTCATTTCATTTTCTCTAACAAAGGCGATAACAACACAACAACCCTTACTTACATATACTGGTATGCACAACATTCGCTAAGGCGACTGTGCCCTTATCAGAAATCAATTGGTCCTCGACTTGACCATTCTTTAATTACAGAGAGTCTCATTCAGTACTGAAAACAATTTATTCAATCGTTGATTCGACCTACATTTTAAGGCTTTTTAATTAAACCGCGTCTACCAATGAATATTTAAATTCTGTTTCAATCACGATGTGTTTTCATAAGGGATTCCAACTTTGGGTATGATTGTGGGATAGGGGAAGCTTTGTTCGATGGGTAGTTGGGATTTAATTCAGTGGATGGTCATTCATATATTAATTGAAGCCATACTTAGTTTACTTACTCATTGGTTTGGTACATAATCAGGAAGAGCCAAGGTCAAATCGGTGCAGAGGAACTGTAGTTGCAGAAACTGTCGCGGTTGGAGTCAACCAGGATAAGTCCTAAATCCTCCAGGTTCCCGAAGCAGAAGGCGGTCTTCCTTAGCTCAGATTTTTGGCCGGCAAGAGTTGTGTACAGATGTTACAGGCAAGCACGACCGAAACCGAGCTCCGTGTGTTGTCCAAGTGTTGTGTGTTATGTTTATATGGTTTTTATAATTACATATGTTACTTTATTAGGGTTTTTATGTTAAGGGTCTTTGTTACCTAAATTAAATAATTTTCAATTTTTATTTTTATTGTTGAACCCGCATTGGTTGTTATTTAGTCACGATCTCCAAATTTTGTTTTATAAACAATAAAATTATAATTTTCATACGTCATTCTTTTTCACTTTGAGTTTTCCTTTCTATATTTCCTTAGCATAAAGAATCAATTTGATTAGGTACTGATCAGGATGACGATTACATACTCACTTTATCAAAAAGTTCTTCCAAAGAATTATAGAGAAAAAATCTTACTAGCCAATATTATAGAAATACTTAGTTATTTTTTAAGGCGACTACATGACCTAAAGCGCGGTCACTGTCGGACTGTAAAGAAAAGAAAGAGAAGCGCGATGACACAGCGCTGGTAATTTATTGCAAAATATGAAGCAATTACCTATTTACAAAAAAATCGATTGTTTGGATTAAAAAATTAAAACACTAGTGCTTTAGTATGTTGCTTGTAGAATAAACTGACAAAAAATCATAATGATTTTATGTAAAAAGAAAGTTTTTAGAGGTATCTTTATGATTTTTTTTCTATCGTGTCAAATTAGTTGTATTATGTTTTCAACACACTATCTTTCTAGCGCATATCCTGAAGAATATCATATATTTTTCTGATTTTGTTTACTGTAGTCGATCATATACTTTCATTGATTCTAAAATTTGCGTTTTTTGCGTTCAGGTCCTGTAGCCCCTTAATACAAACTTATCAATACCAGGAACCTTGGCAAATCAAAACAAAACAATACTTTACATCATGCAACAACAATGTATCCGACATTTTCCGCGGGCTAACTTTTACTTACTTGTTCGCTACTCGTTGCTTTTTGTATACAAAGTTATGATGTTCTGACTTTGTAGAAATTCTGTGTTAAAAGGAAAATTAAATAATTTGGCGTAGAAGAAGCCATCACCTCTTTGTGTCGGAAAAGGCACAGAATAGACTCCATTTTATACGCTTTGTTCAGTGATAAACGTCATTATGTCACGTATTTGGTTCTTTCGGTATTAGATCGATGAGGTCGATCGATAAGGTTAAGCTACGCTTGCCGCGGTTGGTCTGTGGATGGGTGACCATCTTCACATACTGAGACTCCTCCGTGCCTCGGAATTGACCCCGGCTGTCATTGTCATCTTTGACAGTCGATACGGGTAGTCAGAAGAATATAGAATCCCGAAAGTCTGACAACCAGTCTTACCAAGGGGTATCGTTATTACCTAGTAACTGGATTGTGGAGGTCAGGTAGGCAGTCGCTCCATTTAAATACTGGAATTCAGCTGCATCCGGTTAGACTGGAAGCCGATCCCAACATAGTTGGGAAAAGGCTCGGCAGATGATGATGGTTCTTTCGGTATTACTTAAAACCCATGTATCTCGTCCTGGGCCCATGTAGTGGATTACGGTCCACTCCCTCTCACTGAGAGAAGGCCTGTATATCAGCAGTGGGAACATTATCTAAGCCTCAATTACACGACACAACTTTATTGCCTGTGGCATATAGTAAAATTGAAGGAACAACTAACTTGCACCATTTAAACACGGGTTTGATCCCTCATCCTACGACTCGTAGGCAGGGTAACACTGATGGCTAGACACATGGCAATTGCTTTCGAAGCATTTCGAATTTCTACAACGACTTTCAACAGAATTGACATAGGGTCGGTACTGTCATCATCATCATAATTTCACCCGAAAGACCTCCACTGCCGGACATAGGCCACCCCCAAGCACCTTCACTTCGACCGGTTCTGTGCTTCTCGCATCCAACGGGTTCCAGCGGCCTTCACAAGGTCGTCGGACCACCTTGTGGGAAGCCTTCCAGCGCTAAGTCTTCCGGTACGCGGTCGCTACTCTTCTACGCCGATGGGGCCGAAAGGTTCTGACCTTTCGGCCCCATCGGCGGTACGGTACGGTAGCTTATTTCAATCCCATTTTTTACTTTTTCATCACATTATCGCTGATAGAATGTCACTTTGGCTGTTGTAAGTTGATGAATAGTTGGTTCAAGAGCTTATTGGCACATGCCCATTACAAAATTATGTAAATGCAGTCATTTGCACCACACATACAAGTTATTGGATATTCTAGCTTGATTAATATAAAATTATCGAGAGCATGGTTATTAATTGATGGAATGTTGATTGATGAAAGTGTGTTTATCAAAATAAGAGAACGGGTTATAACAATATTCAAAATATCAATGATTCAATAGGTTAATAATAAGCTTTTAAGTTTACTATTTAAACCATAATTAATCAACAACTCGGTGTAGTTGATGCGTATACCACCCAAAGTGCAAATGAGGGTTGACGTGGTGACAGTTTCAGAACTTTGGGAACATCATGTCCTCGTGCTCGCACATCACAGTATAGAGGTATGAGGAACAGGGTGTAAAGTTCACTCATACTCTATAGAAAAGGGAGGATCCTCCGACCAGACGGGTGTTTTGTCTGGCCGGCAACTGGCCGATGATTCATATCGGGCCTTTGTATCTATGCTAGTTGCGCGGTAACCTCTGCTTGCGAGATGCAGGATTTTGCGTGACGTCAGTATGACGCGTTGTTCGCATGTGGCGTTGTAGATACCGCTACATACTTAGCGTAGCAAAATTTTCTCAGAGACGTGTGACACACTTACCAACATCCAGTATTTAAAATTTATTTATACGGGGCTGCAGGGGACGTCGACGTGCAAACTGTTCGTTACCATAAGGACACACACACACAGGTTGGTAGGTTGGTCAGGTTGTATAGTCAACAGCAAAAGTAGATGATCAAAATCAGAAATTCAATACTAATGAACGGAGTTCGCGTCAGAACTCTGCCACACAGCCACACAGTCTCTGCACTCACTGCTCAACAACAACAACAACAGCAACAGCTCTGCCATACAGTTCTGACGCGAACTCCGTTAATTAGTATTGAATTTCTGATTTTGATCATCTACTTTTGCTGTTGACTGTACATGATTCTAAACCCCCATGACTTCAGCACCATGAGTCTAGAACCCCATTCGTAGAAATATTTCGTCAGTTATAAAGAAAAAAAAAAATTGCTGTTCCATACATTTTGACCGCGCAGGCATTGCAGTTTTCTATGAGACAGCAGTTTTTTTTTGAAAGCCGTTGAAATATTTCAAAGTCAAAGTCAAAGTCAAATCATTTATTTCAAATAGGCACATTAAAGGCACTTTTGAACGTCAAAAAAAACTAAATAGAAATGATTCTAGTCGCCCATTCCAAAAGGTAGTTTTCGTATGGAGAAGAATGGGCAAGAAACTCCACCGTTACTCTTTTAAAATGTTTTACTAGGTCTTGTATACATAATAAAAATTATATGTGAACACGATGCACCCATAATAAAATTAGTCTACCACAAAAGGTAAAAAGAATTAAAAATTAAGCAATGACAGGTAAATCATATAAGTGATAGATACATGGTGCTCACATGTTTACAAGTTATTTAAAAAAAATAATGCAAAAGTAGTTGAACTTTAACAAGTGTGTGAGCCTTCTGCCTTTCTGCCCTTGAGGGTCTGGAATTATGGTGGTGTTAAAGTTTGCGTGTCGCACCCTGTTTAGATAGATAAGGCAGCGGAGGTAACGCAAATCCCAAAACAGGAGATTAAGAAAACGAATATTTTTTTATTATGGCGCAAGTCAAAACGGAGTCAGAATCCTTTTGTAAAAGATTGGAACCTACTGCTCTCGTGTAGATATTCATAGCAGACTCTAGCAAATATTGCAGTTAGCAATAAACCGCTTCGCTGCAGCGGAAGGTACATGCATGTCATTTCAACTCAACGATCCTCAGGGGACCTGTAGAGAATTGTGTCATGCAGTTACGTGTAGGTACCACTTTCCAACCATTTTTAACCTAAAACCGGAATATTGTGTGTGTTTTTGCATTTCATACTTGTTTTGATAGTAGGTAGATATAAATAGGTAATGGATTTTATCAGAAATTATAAAATTGTACAGAACCCATTGTGCGCTTAGAAGTTATAAAACTTCTAACGTGACGATATTATCATGTATGTCGTACGTCCATTTATTATAATGTATGGAAATACGTGCACGTTAATATCGTCACGTTATAAAATATACGAGCGCACATTACCTATTTGAGGTTCACCAATAGTTGTTACAGATAATATACAGATAGGAACATACAAGTTATTGTGTCATAAATCTAACTGCACAACCAATTATTACAGGCAAACATGCAAAATGCTCTTTATAATTACAAATTTAATATTAAAGACTCAATGTACTTAAATTCTAGATTTCTAGATATTAAATACGAATACTAATTACGTCTGACAACAAACGTTGATATTGAGTCTGCGTGGACGTCAACCAGGTCGCTGCGTTCGTTTATGAGTTTGCAGATGCAGGGAAAGCGAATTAGCACCAGACACTGTACTTATGTGACAAATATACAAACGATAAGAAAATAGCGTTAGACATGCCTTATGTTTCTTGTTAAAGTTAAGCAGCAGTCTTGCTCCTCATCTAGTCTCTCTTTTCCAGATACAATAAGCTTGAAGGTTTGTGCAAAGCTCCCACCAAAACCTCCAAACAGCATAGATGTTAACAAGTCACTTGAGCTGCTTCCAATTTCTGCATTTTGAATGTTTTTTTTAAATACACATTGACATTGATGACTTTTTTTAATAAACCATGACATTTGCTTACTTTGTAAAGTATTATATTATTTTTTCATTGTGAATGTGAAGACGATGTGGGTCATTTTATTAATTTTACTTTTTTTTTTATTATTCTCTCTGTTCTGTTAGTTTTTTTTTCATGGTCTGGCAGTTTGAGTAATTTATGCGGCCTACCCAAATGTTCTTTCTTTGGTATTGTTCGTCGCTTCTTAAGTCTTGAGTTGAGCTGCACCATAGATTTTTGATAAATGCGTGCACTGACTGGACAGGTCCTCCCAATCTGTGTGGTTCTTTCCTCAAAAGACCATCTCAGACATCGATCTACATGGTCTTCATATAACCTGACCAAGATTATGTCTGGACTTTAAAAGAGACTGTACCCTCTGAGTTTGTTTCGGCCTTTCTTCTCAGAGTAGTCAAATAGGAAACGCCGACTTCATCTAGTTTAAAAAAACATGATTGACGTGTAAAAGTGTTTGTACAAACCTACTTACAAAAATAAAATCATTTATCATTTAATATCACTGTTAAATAAATTCTAACAAATTAATTAATTATTCTAGTCACAGTATATTGTATTGTACTGATCATTTCAAATCTAAGTCCAGCTGTGACTCTATAAATACTCGTATTTTATCGTCCTCACTATATGTCAAGGTGATACTGACATGATAATTGCCCTAATTTATTGATGTCTTGCCTCTACTTCTGTGCAAAGTCGGCCCTTCGCTTTATTATATTGCAACATCTACCCATCTGACCAAGATGTCTGGACTTTAAAAGTGACTGTGATCTCTGAGTTTGTTTCGGCCTTTCTTCCCAGAGTAGTCAGACAGGAAACGCCGACCTCATCTAGTTTAAAAAAATATGATTGATGTGTAATAGCGTTTAATAAAAATCATTTATCAGCCATTAAAACATCCAAAAAAAGGCCATCCTAAAATCATGAGAAACCCGTTTTTGATTTAACAAACGCTTTTAACATAACAATTTTACCGAAATGAACACAAGTCGTAAAGCTGACTTAATACCATCCACGTACCTACCTATATTAAAAGCACTTCTAACGTAATTGAAAACTGTCTGGATTCCTGAAACTCGTGTCGTGTCAATTGAGTTTGTTAAGAACAGATTTCCTTTTGAATGTTTAATGGAAAACGAGAAGAGATCAAATTACCTCGTTTTCAATATTTAACTTGATCACAAAACATCGGGTTTATTATTTCTTCTGAAGACAGGACAATATATTTGATTTATTTTAAGGTGTTACTAGTTGATATTTTTTTCATATAAATTTCGGGAGAGTATTACTCCACTGTTTGACATTGTGCATCCAAAGTTAAATATAATATCGTTTTGTCTTATTGTTGTGTCTGTTCGGAAACAGAAACAGTAAATTAAAAAGCCTCGTTTTTCAAAAGATTCGTTTTTCTTGCTATTTTTTAACGTAATTTTGGATGTAAATAAGTAATAAAAAAACTGAAAAATCTATAAAACAAAGTCGGTACCGACAAAGCTCAGTTATCGAAGAGTTTAATAAACTTTATTTGTAATTGATTTATGCGGTGTTTTTTTCATAAAACTCGATTTTCCAAAGCACTTTTCGAATTTTTTTACGCGCCTTTCTGTTCAGCACGGTGTTTCTGTGCATGAGAACTAGACGTTGTGCATGTAGACTAGCGTCTGACTGCTTATTACTCATACTATCTCTGTCGGACACGAAGCCAAGTGAGACAGCGTGCTTTTTGACCATGACCACCAGTGAGTTCGAGCTCTCGACTAGTTCCACCTTAAGGTCGCCAACGCAACGCCGCGCCGCGCCGCGCTGAATATAAATATAGTTATATTACTAAAGTTACCTATTGCTCGTCAAGATGGTAACTAGAGAAAGTTTTCACTCAAAGTTCATATCATATCACTTTCGCGACAACATAATGCGTCATGATATTCTACATCGCCCTAAAAATATAATTTATCTTAGTTATACTGAAATATCATACCTACCTCCACATTAGGCTAAGGCAACAATATTATTCTCACATTTCCATTAACCAAGATGAATCTTCATAAATATTGATACCATCGTTACGCCACGCCTCACAAAGTTTCGCGTTACTAACACAAACGCGAACGTTAACGTTAAGAACTGTCAAATCACGCTTCCTAAAAACAGCTTGACGTCAGAAACACGGCATGGTGATTAAAATGTAACTTTATATCAGAATGTCACTAGAGCTTGCAAACAAGAGCATCCGAATTGGTAAGACTGCTGTTACGGTCATAAGCGGTAGCGGGAAGCGGGAAAAGTCTGATCCCCAGCTAAGTTTATCGGATTATTGGGAAATAATTGATATTATTCGATGAACGAGATGAAAGTAATAATGCAGCATAATTAGGTAATACTCGTAGCTATTCTTATAAGGCGATTACCAATCCACTTGCTGAGAATGGTACGGAAATAATATTTTATCGAGACATATTAGTTAAGATAATTACCATGACCACGAGGAAGATTTTTGTGGGATATGAACGCAGTTTCCAGGAATGTAAGTTACACAACTATAAAGTCCCCGTCACGAGAAGCTATACATTTTGTAAATGAAGAACTTCTGTAAACACTTCCAACGACATGCACACTGTTTGTTCTAGTTAAAATTTCAAGTCAGTGACCCAACGGGTAGAATTCCCGCATCATCGTCGGCTTAGCCTTTTCCCAACTATGATGTTGATGGGGTCGGCTTCCAGTCTAACCGGATGCAGTTAAATAGTATAATAGTATTTTACAAGGAGCGACTGCTTATCTGACCTCCACAACGCAGTTACAGGGTAAAACGATATACCTTGGTAAGACTGGTGGTCAGACTTTCGGGACTCTAACGTTCCTTAACGACAGTCAAAGACCAAAGAACGACAGCTGGGACTAACGGCAACGGCGGCCACGGACCAACCGCGAAAAGCGTAGCTTCACCTGATCGATGGAACCGTGCAGCAGTTATTCCTTAGCCACAAGCCCGTAAACTTACCGCTGCTTACATCCATACTAATATTATAAATTCGAAAGTAATTCTGTCTGTCTGTATGTTACCTTTTCACGCCTAAACCACTAAACGGATTTTGATAAAATTTGGCACAGAGATAGATTGCATCCCGGGGAAGGGCATACGATAGTTTTTATCCCGATATTCCCACGGGATCGACACTTACGCGGGTAAAACCGCGGGCCGCAGCGAGTAAGGTATAAATCGCTTCAGCCGAACTCTAAATCACGACCTCAAAAATCAAGGAGTGGCGGCTATATTTGAGTAGCGCTAATTGAGGATCGCAGCCGCTGAGCAAACATCACGACAGCGGGACAGTTCTCAAGGCTAATTTTAGTAATAGCTGCCCCGCACGTACGGAGATAAGAGCTTTCACCTTCATTTGGATAATGTTAAAAGTCCTTTGAGATTAAAATGTAGCTCAAAAGCTCATCTTGTTTTATTTTTTTTAAGTTAATCGTAATATAGTTTAAATGAAAATTAGCACTAATAGACGCTCATTTAAAGAGTGGAATGAATATATAGAACGTTACCTTTTTGCTGTTGGGCTATTTTTTTTTTAGAAATAAAAACGTTTTATTGTTGAGCAGTCCAAGGAATTAGTATGTATTGGATCAGCTCGAACAGAGCAAAATAAATGTTTCTTAGTATTTTTTTCGTAGGTTTTGCATGGATAAATTGGGTCGCGCCCGTTTGTTAACGCTCCCGTTTGGCAACGCTACATAAACTTACCTAAAGCGGGGTGTATCGCATGCACCAGGTGCAGTCAGTATGTTAAGTCAAATTTTTAAGGAGTGAAAATATTTGTTTGAAATGGAATAAGTAATTTAATATTTTTGTAGTGTGTATTTTATTATGTATTATATAAAAATATATATAAGAAGTTGTGCGTTAATTCCGGGACATGTTGTAGTAGGTAACAAACTTACTTGTCCCTTGAAATAGCGAAGTGTATGATGTCAGTTGCGATGAAATGCAGCATTTTAAATTTTACCAACATTTCTGTTGAATCTTGCATTGCATGTTTCGACGAGACTTGACACGTGTACAAAACAAAACAAAAGGTGACACGAGCGAGAAGCCAGGAAGCAAATCTAAAATAATACAAATGGCTTTCTGGGTCTGTATGAACCGCCTACATCGACATTGTCAAAATCAACAAACCCAGTAACATCTTACGAAATATTTAGCAACAATTCAACCACAATATTAATCACAACTTTACAAAAGCAAAACTAATCCGTTTCGAAACAATATTATAAACGAAAACGAACACAGAAAGACAAACAGCCAACTATTTCTCTTTGATTTCTGTTCTGATATAAACAGCGCGTATTTGCCTAAAGTATTATTATTAGCTAAGACGTAGGTACCTGTTTACTCCTGGGAGGCATGTTATTACATTATATTTTGTTATAGTAAAGATCTATAATATTATCATCCTATACATAATATAAGACAAAGTAAAAATGTTAGTGATAGCCTATGGGCTATACATTTTCTTTATATGGCAATAAAAATATATAATAAGTTGCCTAACATGTTTAATACTGAAAAATCAGTAACAATATTCCAAAAAAGGCTAAAACTATACCTAATGCAAACAAGTTTCTACTCAGTAAAGTCCAGCTTAAGAGGGCGCCCACCAAACGCCGACACATTTGACATAACAACAATTTACTGAAGCGACGAGCATCAGTGGTGCTATTCTGTAAAAAGTTCACCGTGTTAACTTAGGTGAAGTGAGCTTAAAGTGAGCTGTCATTCCATCTGATGCTAGGATTGACACTATTGACAGCTCACTTCACCTAAGTTTTCACGGTGAGGTACATTTTTGCAAACTGGCGAAGCTGAGTTAACTAAAGAAATCTTTATCTTTGTAAATAGAGTAGGTAAGTCTCGTGGATGTCGGATGTAGGATAGACATAGCTGGCACGTGTAATATCTTAGGTTGGAATTAAAATGTGTAAACATTGAAGGGAGTAGTCTCATTTGAGCGGTGTCTTGAAAAGTAAACAAATAAGTCACGTGTAGAGTGTGCAATCTTGTTATTTATTTATTTGGGATACAAAAAAAGACACAAAATTAATCTCAGAATCTACATTATTAAAAAAAAACTGGCCAAGTGTGAGTCGGACTCGCACACGAAGGGTTCTGTACCACAAGGCAAAAACGCCGAAAAAAACACGTTTGTTGTATGGGAGCCCCCTTAAATATTTATTTTATTCTGTGTTTAGTATTTGATGTTATAGCGACAACAGAAATACATCATCTGTGAACATTTCAATTGTCTAGCTATCACGGTTCATGAGATACAGCCTGGTGACAATTAGACAGACAATGGAGTCTTAGTATTTTACCCTTTGGGTACGGAACCCTAAAAAGGTTATTTTATGTGTGGTCTTTCAATTACTTACAGGATATAGAATTAGAAAATTAATTAATTATAGATTGAGATTACGGGAGTTATAGTAAAGGTTAAAATAAAATCTAGGTATGCGATTCAGAACACTGATTTCATCAGCACTTGACCGAACCGCACCAGAGCACTTCCACTAACCGCACTGAAACAAAAGTGCGGTTCGGTGGAACAGTTTATTAATATTATTTTCAGTCCCCGAACAGCACCTTTATACAGTTTGTAGTGATGGGACGTATATATTCTTTGTTCAGGACATTACCAAACCAACTATAAAATATCGATAAGGCAAGTGCGTATCGAAGCACGCACATCAAAAGGCTCCGTTGTCGCATTTTGTTTACTACTGATTGATTGGAATCACTGAAATGTCGCCTAAACGACCTTTGTAGTAGAATGTTTTCGATACTATCTTTAAATACAGGGTGGGCAAATAACAGGTATACCTACACTTTATTTTTAAAATTTTAATCTATGAAATGTAAAAATTATTAAGTATTTTTTATTAAATACAGTGTTTAGGGCAGGCAATTAAGTATGGAAAATAATGTCAGACAAATATCCACCTCTAGCAGCATGGCAGATGTGAACCCTTTTCATTGCGGTTTTTATGATATTTTCACACATTTCCTGCGTTATCTTAGTGGCTGTCTCTCGAATATTTTGTTTTAATTGTTGAAGGTTCATTGGCCTGTTAGCATAGATACGTCCCTTTAGATAGCCCCACAGAAAAACGTCAGAAGCTGTTAAATCAGGGGATCTTGGGGGCCAATCAATGTCACCGTTTCTCGAAATGAATCGACCTGTCTTTTCAATGTCTCGATTGTGGCTCGTGCCGTATGACATGTGGCCATGTCTTGTTGGATCCACGTGTTTTCTAAGCGACGAGGACTTGCTTAATCTGTTCGACGAGGAACTGCTTTATCTATTACAATGCCATGCTGCTCAAATTTATTCACTAAACGAGTTATTCTTAGCTGCGAAAGTAAGTGATTTCTACCTAAAATTAGTCAATAGAGTTTACGCAATACATGATTGGATTGAGTAGAATGTATTAATAATTAAAACACGTTGTTCAGTTGTAAAACGCTCCATAACAAATTTTCCGTATCTACACAAAATAAGTTTCATGAAACAACTGTCATAATTTGCCGCCAAAGAAAAATGGCGACAAAAAAAAAACACCCTGTATAAATGTTTTCGTTTTTTTCTTGAAAGTTTACTAATTTTAACATGTTATGAGTGAGTTAACGTCAATAGTGCAGCAGTTAGAATCTCACTCACGTTCATTAACTATGCGCTATTCCACCCGGCTGCGGAGGAGCCCAAAAGGAGGCACTGGCTTAGTTAAAAAAAAAGAACAAATCGAAGCAATAAATAACAAAAAGCAAGATAAATAAGAGCAAGCTGTTTTGTGGCCCTAAGTCGCCACTTTATTTTATGCTTGATATTCATTTCTCGATATCTTTATTTTTATCTCGACTCATAAATAACAACAAGCACGGAAATAAGAACCTTATTCATCTTCATTTCGCAGAAGTGTAACATTACATTTAGTTGAGATAAATAAATCTGTAAGAAAGCGAAGGTAATCGTTGACGAAGACTTATGTCGGAACGAATCATGTGTAGCATTTGTATGGTTGTAATAGCCCGTGGATATTAATCTGAGTGTGAGTATATATGTGTGTGACTGTGTGTGTGTGTCATATTTCAAGGATTATTTCGCTAGAATTTGTGTTCTTTAAAGTTCAAGATAAAATATGGGTCGTTTTTTTATGTAACATGTTCTTCGAAGAATTTGTGCGTAAAGATGTTATAAATTATGTGGTAGTAAATGTCATATGCTTTTAGTAAAGATGTTTTATGCGTGGTCCAGAAGGAAAATATTTTTTTATTACCAATATTGGTAGGTATAACTTTGAGAGAAATTGAGGTGAGGCAAGTAATTCTGAACTTTCACATTTTTTAACCTAATTAAAAGACTGGCGAGGTAGGAGGGGGGGGGGGGGGGCATTTGTTGTTTTTTTAACCGAATTTTTGACCGAAGTTTGATTCCAAATAACCCCTTCCTAGTGATACGTGCTGCTACGCTTCTCGCTGCAGTAGTCAGTGCCTTCGCTGCGCGTTGTCGTAGCGCGTAGCACAGTGTGCTACGACGTAGCTGGCATTGTGCTACGAAAATCGTTGTCTCTGCAAAATCGGAACTTTTTAAGAATTTTGTTTATGAATTTAGGGTCTTTCAAGGCATCCCATTAATTGCCTGTGAGATTCCAAAAAACATTTATCTTATCGTCATTGCGATACTATACAGGTTGTCAGAGACATCATCGTATTTATAAAAACTTCAATTCGAAGCCATTTTGGTCATAAAATAAAAAAAATACTTTGGATTTTTTTTTTCATTTCAATACAAGAATTACGTCAAAAAGTGAAATGATTGATGAAAACAATTTTCTCATATAGGTACTTAGAGGCAACAGCTTTCGGTGGTATCAATAAAATAAGTTTTACTACCTCTTGTAGTGAAGAAAAGAAATAACTTATTGGATTTATGAGCAACTATTACAGCAATAAAAAAGTACTTATTGGTGCTCGTAAACTTTTTTAGGTATGTGGGTTTATTTCAATATAATGCAACAGGTAGGTACAAGATCTTTCTGTGGTTTGTTGATATTATGATAAAGATGAGAGACGTTCGAACTAATTGAGGCGTGGAATTTACAAATGGGCTGAGTGCCAAAACACAATCATTGAGAAATTAAATAAAAATGCATTAGTTTCTTAGTCAACATTTTATTTGGGCATATTTTTATGAAAACTAAATTAAATATGTACCTACCTACTGTTTGTACGTAATACAAACAGCTACCCGAAACTGTCAAATTTTCCCAATCAACTTTGAACCTTATAATTTAGCTATAAAGTTGAAAATCTATTAAAGAAATTTGACAGATTGTAGTACCTTGATGTGCTTGGCGTCTTTACGTCTGTCCTGTGTGCCTAAGCAATTAATTATGTAACCTTTTTGAAGGCACAACCTAAACATAAATCAATGACTCCTTAAGACCATTCATTCAAAGTCATCATCATTATAGTAAGCAAAACCAAAATCATTTTTCGTCAGTCAAGGCCAAAAACCGATTCATCCAACATTCCAAAGACATTTTTCCTTCTAAGGTATGTATGGTTGACAACCAATTTCAGACAACATTAATCTAGGTGGGCTTCGATAATCGATTTACATAAACTCAATAACCGATTTAATACTCGCTAATCTTTTTATGCTATCAGATTAAACTCGCTTCAAGATAATATGGATTCGCAATTATAGTATGCTAATTATTTTGTCAGAACAGATTATTTTGAGCTAGAGTGGAGATTGTTTTAAGAAAATTGAATATGTCGGAGATTGGAATTGGATTTAGATTGGATTGATTGGTATTTTAGCACAGACAAAAAAAAAAAACTGAAAAATCCTACACAGAATTTGATACGATTAACTTAACAGTTAATTGTTCATTATGATTCATAATGTTATCCTTTTATGATTCTGCCAAAGTGGCCTTTTTAGGATCCCCTGTTCGTGGTATTATTTCCTGTTTTCTGAAGATGTACGAGGAGGAAGGCTTGCCCAAAAATAACATTCCAGTTTCCTCTCCGTCAAATATAATAAAAGTTTGCAAACCCCCACTTGACAAATGCGAATTTATAGTTGTCAGACTTTCAGGATTCTATACTCGTAACTACTGTCAAAAAAAAAAAAGGTAAATATGCATATGGCAACACTGAAATATGTCTCAACTCAGCCTTTCGCAGTCCACTGCTGTATATAGGCCTCTCCCAGGCTGCCCTACACCCTGTCCTCCGCCTTCCGCATCCAGTCTGTCGCAGCCACCTTCTGAAGGTCGTCGGTCCATCTAGCTGGGGACGACCCACACTACGCTTGCCGATACGCGGACCAATCTAGGACTCATCTGCTCTAACGGCCATCGGTTCTTCGACAAACATGGCCAGCCCACTGCCACTTCAGCTTACATACTCTGCAAGCTATGTCGATAACTCCAGTTAATAAAATTAAAAGGAAGAAGAGTTGAAGTATGTCTAGAAAGAAGTAAATGTATTTCCAACAGATAGAATGTTCCATAAACAGTCGGTAATGGCGTAGACATGTTCCTAAGTTTACTGCTGCACTACAACCGAAGAGCCGTACGAGTTTAATGCCACGTGAATCAGTGAAGCCAGTATCTTTGGTACGAGTTTAGTAGGTATATTACGAAGATTCTATCTTAGATCTGGGCGTTACATTCTGGGGCCAAGATCTATAAACGTTACTTGGCGCGTACTTTGGCTTAGACATGTTTCTGTCTCTGTCTTGCATCCACACTAATATTATAAATTCGAAAGTAACTCTGTCTATCTGTATGTTACCTTTTCACGCCTGAACCACTGAACGGATTTAGATAAAATTTGGCAGCGAGATAGGTTGCATCCCGGGGAAGGACATAGGATAGTTTTTATCCCAATATTCCCACGGGTTCGACACTTATGCGGGTGAAACTGCGGGGCGCTGCTAGGTTGATATCATTTTATAAATATAACTTTCTGTTTTTTGACACTTGAGTGGCAGTGACAGGAATAACGCTTAGTCAAAGTTTGTGTGTAACGTTTATAGATCTCGGCCTGAATGGCTAAAGCCTCGTTTGCATTGCGGTACAAGTAGAAAGGCCATCTCTCGCAAGTTGCCAAGTGTTTGATCAGCACATTGAATTTTGTGCTGAGACTGTGTACCGATACAATGTGCTTTGTACGGAGCAGATAATCCTAGTAAAGTTTATCGGCCATACGGTCTCAGCACAATTGCGAGTGCCAGCATAGTTATAAAATAAAATGAAAGTTTATATCGTCATCCGTTTCACTAGTGATGCGGTACCGCAACCGGCAGTTAGTTTTAAAATTAAACCATAGAGTAACACAAAAGAGACACAAACGTTTAGGTAAGCACTAGAGCCCTGAAAATTCGTTATGTGTAACGGATAGGTAGCTTGGGTAGTCCTTCTCCAGGTGGATATAGGATACTTTTCATCCAGAATTTTTGTATTAAAAATTATGAAATACACACTAAGACGCGGACAACACTTTTAAACTTAATTTGTGATGTTAATAATACCTAATTAATTAATAAAAATAACAATTAAATCCTAACTCAACTAGAACTATCATCATTTCAGCCGAAAGACGTCCACTGCTGGACATAGGCCTCCCCCAAGCACTTCCACTTCGACCGGTTCTGTGCTTCTCGCATTCAACGGGTTCCTGCGGCCTTCACAAGGTCGTCGGTCCACCTTGTGGGAACTATACTCAAACTAAAATATAGCGTCGAATAAAAAGTAATTTAAAAAAATTAAACCGACTTCAAAAAGAAATTAACTCAAAATGATGAAATAACTTTAATTTCGGAAGTCGGTGTCTTGGGATCTGTATTTTAGTTTTATGCCACCGACTTCCGAAATTAAAGTTATTTCATCATTTTGAGTTAATTTCTTTTTGAAGTCGGTTTAATTTTTTTAAATTACTTTTTATTTCGTAATTTTTAGTTTTTGCACTAGTATTTGACCAAGGTTTTGAGATGTTTTCCCTTTGACACTACACCCGTAGCTCTTATCAATAAGCCAGGCCGTCACACTTACACGTATTAGTCCATATCTTGAAAATTACTGAATCGATCTTGATGAAACTTGCACTGTTCCCTAAGTTGAAGAAAATGTAAGCCAATAAAAAAAAAATGGTCACGATCCGATTAATAGTTCCGGAGATATGCGTGGACAAACATACATACATACATACATACATACATACATGCATACATACATACATACATACATACGTCTATGAAATTTTGTATATTTGTTTGGAAGCCCTAATAGATCATCATATGTGAATATAATGCAATTCCAATAATATTACATACATACGTATCGAATTGATAACCTCCTTTTTTTGAAGTCGGTAAAAATTCATCCCCATCGCTGTCGACTGGTAATGTACGCAAGAGACTGGCGGCAGTACCACGTTGTATGGCGATGCTTAGCCTCTAGCCAAGGTAAAAGCCAGCTATCGGGTAACGGTAAGTGTCAACCAGCCGTTTCGACATTTCCTTAAAACAACTTATTCTTCAATCGGTCCCTCATTACTGAGGATCGTGGTCACTGGACCCTTTTAAGCGGACAATCTGCCTCCATCACCACCAATCTACTCCGGTCCAGAGTTGCCATCACCACCTGCTGAAAATTGCTTGAGGACGTAGCTTCTTTTACTTGGTCGGACCATCGTGTTAGCGACCGGCCTCGTGCTCTCTTGCCTTCGGTATTGCCAACAATAACCAGCTTTTCAAGGCTGCTATCCCCCCTTCGCATTATGTGGCCGAAATAGGTCAGAATACGCTGTAGGCATATTGTAGACAATCGGGTCTTGACATCGGGTTGGGAAAGGATAGACACATTTGTCCATGGTATTAGGAGCATCCGCCTCCAGCACCACATTTCGAATGCATCTATCCTCTTTCTTTCTCTTGCTCGGATTGTCCACGTCTCCACTCCATAGAGGAAAATCGGGAAAACTAATGCTCTGACCAAACGGGCTTAAAACAACAGTTAGTTATTACTATTTTATCACTGCGCAGGTCCTCGATCTAAATCGGTCTAAGGTTTACTGTTCGATAATAGTTCGTCGAAAGTTCGGCCGGTAAGGCTTTAGGTTTCACAAGATGCAAATTGGAAACTTAATCTCTAACTATCCGTTGAACCCTATTAAGTATCTGTCTACTCTAAAGCGATCCATCGAAGGGTACAAGATAACGTTCGAAGATAATTACTCTGATTGCTTTAATTTGAACGCAAGCTTAAATTGTAACGTTAACGGTTTTCCAGGAGAGCGGTGGCTGCCACATAGCGTCTGCAATTTACCAGCGAATGACGTCACTGAAACGTCGTTTATGAAAGTACTAGAAGCGCCCCGCGGTTTCACCTGCAAAAGTTTCGATGACGTGGAAATATCGGGATAAAAATCCTATGTTTTAATCCTGGTGATAAACGGTCTGTGTGCCAAATTTCATCCGTTCAGTAGTTTTTGCGTGAAAGAGTAACAACACCCATCCATCCTCAAAAACTTTCGCGTTTATAATATTAGTAGGAAGTTAGTGTTTTCCTAGTGAAAGTTTTCGTTTTATTTGTGATCAGTCCATGGAATTAGTATGTGCTGAATCAGCCCTAAACCTAAAGCCTTGCTGCGGCTTTAGAAAAAGTAATTTGTGACCTTATTAGGCAGTTGAGCTCTTAACAAAACGAAAATCAAAAGTAATCTACTTTTCACCCGACTGCGGCGAAGCCCAAACGGAGGGTTATGTGTTTGATTGGGGATCGCTTCTTTTCGCATAATGTTCTTTTTCCTAATATACTTTGGCATAACTATTTTGGTATAATTTGTTTTGCCATAATAATACTTTGCCATATTTTTTTTGGCATAACTAGAGTTTAAAGTATTCTCTTAAAAATTCAATATGTTGTGCTACTAGGCGACGTAGGATGCAAGAGCGAGCGAAGGGCACCCAGAGGTTCGGTTTGGTTAGGTTCCTTTAAACCCTGCAGACAGAAATAGGAGCCCCGCGCAGCGGTGCTCCGTCGACCTGACGTCGTCGTTAGAAATAAAACATGCAGCATGCTAAATTTATGCTTTAGAATGTTATGCTTAATCATTATTATAATTTGAGAAATTATGCTTAAAAAAATATGCATAAGCTGTTATGCGTAAATAATGTTATGCGAAAATATAATTAGGAGAAACAAAAGTATGCCAAGTTATATTAGGCCTTAAAATGTTATGCAAATGGATAGGGAACCGTTTGATTGAACGTCTATTACACAAAACAGTCTCCAAAAACGCCCGCCCATCACCGGTTCCTCATATTTGTAAATACAAACGCAAGCATTGACAATCATCTAAACAGAATCATTCTCGTTTCTTAAATAGGTTAAACCAGTCTAATCAAATACTGGCTACTGCAGGAAATCCTGAGCAAATATTAAATGCGGTTCGCTGTATATCCGGCCTCGTTAGATTGTGCTTCTATTAGATTAGGCGACGTCTATCGATATCAACTGAACTCCTAATTAAAAGCAAACGAATCATTTTGGTGCTTTCTTTTTATTCAAAATTGGTACAGGCTTCGTTAACAAGCTTTTGTTCTGAAGTACCTATTGTTGATTTTTAGGGTTCCGTACCAAAATGGTAAAAACGGAACCCTTATGGTGAGACTAAGTCTGTCTGTCTGTCACAAATGGATATCTCAAGAACTACTAATGCTATCAACTTGAAATTTGGAATAGTTTTAGATGACGTT
Source organism: Oligia latruncula (assembly GCA_948474745.1). NCBI lineage: Eukaryota > Metazoa > Arthropoda > Insecta > Lepidoptera > Noctuidae > Oligia > Oligia latruncula. Next base: position 15,755,353 of record OX419695.1, on the reverse strand, counting down.
TGCCCAACTATTTTGCAAATAAGAAAGAAATAAAAATATATGTATATTTTTTGGAACAGGGACTGAAAGGGGGTCTGAAAAATTCGAAGTGGGGCTACTAAGGCATGTGGAGTATCATATGAAAGAGCGCAGTTTGCACATTCTCAAACATTTTTTTGTTTTTTTTTTACGCCGCACAGTTTTCGACTTTTTATGTAAAATGTAAAAGAAAAATACCGTTCCCCCCTTATCTCCGAAGTTTGCAAACCATCCCAAATTTCAAGTTGATAGCATTAGTAGTTCTTGAGATATCCAGCTGTGACAGACAGACTGAGTCTCACCATAAGAGTTCCGTTTTTACCATTTTGGTATGGAACCCTTAAAATCGTCTATTGAACAATATCTATAATACCGCAATGAACGTGGCAAACTATAAAAATTAAAAATTAATTATGCGATAGATTGTCATTTTATGTGTGTTAAATAATTACCCCGCTCGCGCTGGTCTGCAATAAACGGTCACGCATCCACGGGCTGACCGCGTCAATCGTCGCTTAACTTCGTATGTCACCTATCCACCGAAACGTGCTGTTGCCATTGAGCTACCAAGGTGAAAAAAATACTCTTAGGTAAGTATCCAGACTAATTTATTTAAGCAGTCTTACGCAATAGATAATTTAGATAATACCTAATCCGAAAATTGTATTTACTAATGAACAAAATGAATTTAAAAGTAGTAATAAGGCCGCGCGTCTAGAGACTGTAAAAGTGAATAGTCTGCCGAAATATGACCTAAATTATAATATTAATCCATACCAGTATTAATCCATTGACCTGTCCACACATTTACCTGTCTCGACATTGTTTGTAAATGGTTGAATTAAAAAAACACTTTCATAATAAATTATGTTTTAAAACTATATCTATATGTAGTATAAAATAAATAACAATTATAATAATTTAATTACCATATGACATATTTCTAATAATAATAATAATATTGCTATCCAATTGCAATTTGAATAACTTTAATAGAAACATATCTTTATTTTTTAATCGATTTCGTATATTATTATTTAGGAACTGAAATGTTTGCATGTCACAGTAATATGACTAAGTGTTAAGGATCCATAATGATAATAATATTGTAATATATGTTAAGACCGATATTGTACCAACACTTATCGCAAATAAATTGATTTGATTTGAGGTTTTTGTGATGTTTATGTTTGTTTTTGTTTAGTTTCTTAATTAATAAACAAAAAAACCTGCACACACCGCTTTTATAAAAAAATCAACATCTAGCTTGGTCCATCTTTGTATAACAAAATCAACTCACATTTACCAATTCTCGGCTCCTCTCTTTTCCATTGTAAAAAGTCTGTTCATTCATTCATATCAAATGACGAAACCGAAATTTATCTAACGAATGACAAACATTCACTAATTACTCCCTCAGATGCACCCACACGCATGAACACTCACACACGCGCACTAACACACACACACACACACCACACACAGTCAAACACGTAGGTACACATACACACACAGACGCAAAACACACCCACACACATAATTGCATGCTACAGTTGTTTGTTTTTTAATTTTTACTCATTGTAGATTTTCCTTGCATAGCCGTCTGTTAATTATCATTTTGCAATGTAACACGTCCCAGAGCCAATTAGTAACTAGGGATTGAAACTGTGTCTCCTAAACACAGGCTATATCCCGTCGCATGTCCAATTAGCAGACACAATAGAAATTCTATTATTATCGGTACATACTATCCGTGGTACATACCCTGTACACGCGACATGCGAAGGTTCGGCTTTCACGAGGTTCTCATCACGCGGGACGGTTATGTCAACAATCATTGCGCGCCGCTCTGATCGATCCACCACTACTATATCAGGCTTAATGGCAACAATAGTCCTGTCAGTGATAATGGATTGGTTCCAATACAGTTATTATTGTACACCAAAAAATACATCAAACACTACAAAATATACAATGGGCGGCCTTATCGCTTTCTGCGATGTCTTCCAGGTAACACTAACAATAGTTCTTCCGCAGTTCGTGACGAAAAATACCGGTAAACTTTCCAACATAAGGAGCACTTTTGCGCCTAACATTGCTGACCTTACGAAACTTTTCTCAATAACTATTCTATTTTCCGACGGCTAAATCGGCCACGACACTAACCGATACGAGATGGTTGGTCGTTTTAGGCCTTTTGACTTTTACTCACCTGCGTTAAATGAAAGGTGTCGACTCAATAGTTTTTATAACCCAATTTGCCGAGTCGGATTAGAAATCCGTTCATACATACATTTATAATGGTTTTCTGTCGCCTTTCACTAAGCTTTTGAACCTTTTTCCTTAGTAAGTAAAAGTTTAATGCTTTTATTAACCGGTTGAATGATGTTTTTTTGTGTGAAGTGAAGATTCGATAATCTCTAATTTGTTTTTTAAGAAGTGAAACTTCTAACACGTGGACGGTGCTGCACGCGCATTTTTTTTTCACTTTAACTTAAGTAGCAATGAAGAGAGAAAAATAAAATAAATAGAAAACTACAACACACAAAAAACATTTAAAAAAACATAATTACTACTTACATTAAACAAATTCCATTTCAACATCTACAATTTCATATTCCAGAACAAATTAGTTTATTTAAATTTAAAGGACCATTGTTGTAAAAAGTATTTTATTCATAGTTTTTGTTTAACTAAAGTTTATGAAAGTTCAAGATTTCAAGACAAACTAAATAGGTAAACTAAAAAAAACAATATTGTTATCCACGACGTCTAATTGATGATCTCTATATGGATCTTTTGGCACGTGGCGAAAACCGGAACTAAAGCCGCCATCTTGATTTTTTCAATACGATATGACGGGGCGCTCCTGTCAATGTCATGTACTATTGTACTTATAGTAATCATTGAGTTCTTTATTGTCGTTGCTTGATTTTGACAGGCTTTTCGGTGGCAGCAACCCAACATCAACCTTATTAGAATGAGAATAAAGGTCACTGTGATTTGGAAAGTGATGCAGATTCAGAGGTAAAGTAAATGTGAAAGGACTGTATAAATGTGAAATAGACGTATTACGCTTCAGCAACATTCATTTTATTGTTTGCGTCACTCGTTCGCCACGTACGTAATAAATATTTTTGACCATAAACAATGCAGGGATATAGGGATAAAAAGTATCCTATGTCCTAGTCTAGGTTATGATCTAACCATGTTCCAAATTTTATTCAAATCCGTTTAGACGTTTTAGCATGAAAGCGTCACAAACATACATACAAAAAATTAAATATCTTCTGTATATTCCTAAATAGTTTTCTTCACTTCTTCTTTCTGTTTCCCCTTGCTTTCTATTGACGTTACCTACTCTCCCATTCGTTCATAAATTACAGTCCCGTTTATAAGTGACACTGAATGTGTCCCGTTTGTTGTCGTTGTATGTACTATACCGGGTGATAGCTATCGAAACAATAGGGAAGTCACACCACTCACAGTGTTACAAGTTTGTGTTAACGTTATTGTATGTATGTTCTCCGTCTTGTTAAAGGGGTTGAGAATAATTTCCATGTTGATTTGGGCATTGTCATTGGTTTGATAGAGCTCGATTATCGAAATGTTTTAGACAAATAAATGTTTATATGTTTTATGTTGGTTTTAGAAAACATTTTCGGCGTTTTCCGGGTTGGTTCCTACAGGAATTGCAGTGGTTGGGATTTTGGGAAAAGTGAGGTGGCAAAAATACAAACGGCTCGCATCGCATCGGATCGGAACGGATTTTATAATCCTTAAACGATATAAATCGTGTACACAGTATTTAAAGTCTATATTACCAAGCCGCGCACAGCAGCTTGACCGCGGGTGTCTTTCGCGAAACGCGATCGTAGTCGAAAGTATGCTGCGACGCGCGATCGATTTCGTTCGCCTGTCGTCGTATCCGATCGAATCCTTTCGGCTGTCGTCCAAATTTTTCTTCTTCTGTGTTTTATGATTATTTTCTTCTGCTTCTAATGCAATAGCCAACAATACTACGTCAACTTCAAACATTTTCAAAAATTAGAACACGTCAACACGGTAGGAATGAAACTATTTGACTTGGCGCAGAAACTGATACGTTCGCAAGCGACGATACGGAGCCGATCGTATGCGTCGACATCCTGCCGGACGCGACCGGTTGTCGCCGCATCCGTTCGTATCCTTTCCGAACCGATGCGATACGAGCCGTTTTGTGGAAATCATCCTGTATTGTTTTCTGTGGCACATACCTAATATACGTGAAAAAAGATTAGCAATTGCTAATCTTTTCACCAAAGCCAGTCATCATCTCCATTTTTTTTTTTCAGTTCATCTTTTCCAGTTTACAATCAATTGATTCTAAACTGGAAGAGCATAGAATCGCTGTGGCTCATTTATTTAGGAACCAAAGTGCTACAAAATATACCTACAAAATATAATATAGGTACCTACCTACATATATTTTGTTTGAAAATATAACAATTTTACATGTCAATTTACGCCAGTAACGTGAGCCAGCTGACAGGAATGAGGGCAATGAGGCAACTTGTCACTTACACACTCCGTGTAAATGACAAATTGTTACCCCCCGCCAAGTTTTAATATAAACGTTTTTGTTGCCATTGTGTCACAATTAATGTGGATTTGGATGAAAATAATTTTATGAAACAGACATGGGTTTAGGGACTAATGAGGGTTAGAACGTAAAAGATAAGCCGCTGGGTATTTAAAGATAAATATTAAAAACTGTCAAGATTCGTGAGGTAGTAAGGAGTTTTGTCTGATAACTGGATATCATAAACTTCTGGTGATCTTGGCGATAATTGCGAAGCCCTCATTTGACCGTTGTTTATCTAGGTTGTAGCTCTTTTCGATAGCGCAAGACTATTGAAAAAGCGGCCAACTGTGAGTCTTATTAAGACCAAGAAAAAACCGCCAAAAACCGTCTCTTGTATCGGGACTCCTTTGATTTTTTTTCGGGTCAAGAGCGGCCCATTTAGTAATAAAAAAATAAATAAAAAAAGATATTTTTTTATTTTTTTGACGGATGGACGGACGGACAGCGGAGACTTAGTAATAGGGTCCCGTTGGCACCCTGTAAAGCAAAGCGGTTACAACCTAAAGATCGGAGTTAATAGCACTAGGAAATCTACAAAGTTTTGTTTCCTAATCCTTATTACATAGGTAAGACTTCTGACGTTCCCTTACTAATTTTCCGATCATGTTTGTTCTACTTTTGCTCCAACAAAGATTTATTTACTAAGAATTCAAAGTATTTTTTACCGTATCCTATACCTACGATAGGTAGGTAGGTATCTACAAATATTGCCTCATAAATGTTTAAGGGTTAGTTCACACTGAGACGCGACGCGACGCGCAGTTTTCAAGATAGAAATACAATTACAGACCTTATCTACTACACTAAAAGGTACACAATTCAGTGCCTACTACGTCGAGCTACGCCGCGCGGCGCGGCGCGGCGTAGCTCACTGAATCGTGTACCTTTTTGTGTAGTAGATAAGGTCTGTAATTGTATTTCTATGTTGAAAACTGCGCGTCGCGTCGCGTCTCGGTGTGAACTGACCCTTAGAGAGACGTGGACAACCCGTGCATAGCCCTTTGTTTCATACCATCATAGGACAGGATATTCCGGGACAAGGTAAAGGAAATCATAATACAAATTGTGAGAATTCCCTTTTGTGACGTTTTCAGCCAAATATTTACGGAATTGCTAAGGCTAGCGAGCTGTAACTGTACGCTTTATTGCGAAAAGAGAATGTAGAAAAATGTATGAGAAACAATCTTCAATGTTAATAATTTTTAGCAATTTAAATAATAACATTCACAACAACACGTCAAACAATATTTTAAAACTATACGGCGCGGCGGCGTCGGTATTTCTTATCTGAGTGAAGAAGAGTAGGAACGCCGAAACTAACTTAGAGGGCATAGAATAGAATACTCTTTATTATGTACACCATATAAATTACAGACATAATTATAGAAACTGTACAAAGGGTGACACAATGGGCGGTCTTATCGCTAAAAGCGATCTTTTAAAGACAACCTTTGGATGGATTAAAAAAAGGGGAAGGACAGACAAATACTGTAGGTAGTCTGTGGTGTACCATTTATATAATACAATAAATACATACATAAAGTATAATAGACTAATCTAAATAAATATATACATACAATAATAAACATGAAACAGGAGCAAAGAAAATATAATGATGATGTTTAAGGAGAGAGGAGGAGGGCATGGTCTCTTTTAAAGTCCAAATATTATAATAAGAGGATTTTATGCGTCTAACAATGCTGGGCCATGTCTGGAAAGGCCTTTTGAAGAAAGAGCCATTGCAGCTTTGAGTCGACCCGTCCCAACAGACGGCATGCATGCTTCAGTCATCGTGTAACTCAACCATATTTCAGGGAGCTCAACGACCCGTCACACGACGCTACCAGATCTGCAGGACATTTGTATAGGCCCTAAATAAAATACTCAAACCGCCAAACAGTCTGATATAGTCATGTATTCAATCTAGCCTACACATGGTACTCACATTCACAGTTATTTTACTCTTTGTTCACTCATCCTCCATAGAAAAGGGAGGATCCTCCGACCGGTATTGTGTCTGGCGGGTAGCTGCCCGATGATTAATGTCGGGCCACTGTATTTATGTAAGTTGCGCGGTAAACTCTGCTTGCGAGATGCAGGATTTTGCGTGACGTCAGTATGACGCGTAGTTCGCATGTAGCATTGTAGATTCCGCTACAAGTGGACTGCATAGCATGTAGGTATACTAAGAAGAGAAATGAAATTACAACTGTAAAAGGTCGGTTTAAAAATGCAAACAGTTAAAATAAGGACGTAACAAAACGTGCAAGCGCAGCCGTGGGTGGTGGCGTGCAGCAGTTGACTGTCATGGCACGGGGGGCGGGAGTCCGAGCTCGGCCGTCGTCGGCCTCCTGACTCTTCACTGTCTCCGTACCCCTCGTTCACTGCCGCCAGCGCGCGGCGATGTTCAGAGGAGCGGTCTCAACACTAACCCTTCCGTGAAAACAAGCGTCGCTTTAAATGAAATAGACAAGAAACTGATACCTTATTGAAACATCTAGAACGATCAGGATTAAGATCCAATAACAGTAGAAAACAATGAGAAACCTCCTCCTTTTTTGAAGTCGGTTAAAAACAATTCGAACTAAAGGACCGTTTTTGTTTCAATTTCAGATCAACACAATATCGTTCTAATATCCTAACTTTATAAAGTTTTTGTCGCCAAAGCATTGGAGCGGTACAAACAAACGAAACAATACGAATGGTGACAACGTTATTATAAAGCTGTGTTCGATACAACTGGATTATTAATCTGACCCTTTTAGTTTAGGGTTAGAAGACCCCAGAATGTATGAATGGAGAGATAAGTTATAAAAGTTACAGTTCATTTCTAACTTTTAAATCGATGATGATTGTTTAATAACATTATTAGGAGGAAGGTGTTGCTGCACATTTAAGACACCCCAGGATATATTTTTTCTCCAGAGACACTATCTTTACAACTGTGGCTAGTAATGAATATTTCTCTCTTTGCAAACTTTCTAATAAAATATGGCTTTCTAGTGAATGCCCCTGTCTCCATGTCATCATCATCTGCCTAGCCTTTTCCCAACTATGTTGGGGTCGGCTTCCAGTCTAACCGGGTGCAGCTGAATACCAGTATTTTACATGGAGCGACTGCCTATCTGACCTTCACAACCCAGTTACTGCGTAATACGATACCCCTTGGTAAGACTGGTTGTCAGACTTTCAGGCTTCTGACTACCCGAAACGACTGTCAAAGATCTATGAACAGCCGGGACCAATGGCATAATGTGCTTTCCGAGACGCGGAGGAGTCTCGGTATGTAAAGATGGTCACCCATTCACAGACCAATCGCGGCAAGCGTAGCTTAACCTGATCGATCGACCTCTGCGGCTGTTATTATTTAGCCACGGGCCCCTCCATGTATACCAACCCAATTCTTCGACGTTGTCATTTTCGGGTCATGAAATCTCACCAAAACGAAACAGACACTCATTCTTGTTGCATTTGTTTTGTAACTGTGTATTGTTTTGATTCCTCCATTATCAAGTATTCTGTGGTTAAGCACATAGAAGCCAATAAGGCGATTCATGCGTAACTTTGCAAGGGTTCATGATATTTTGTAAATCATTTTTACTGCCGAACATGGGTTTAACCACAAAACAGTTGGGTTGATTTTTATTACGTTTAGCGAATTGGTGCTTGTTGGCGGATATTGGTAAGGTGCTGCAGTGGCATATTCAATAGTGTTAGTTCGTGTATTATATGCCTAATGGTAATAAAGTGTTTCTTAGAATGTTTTATTTTTCTTGAATTAACCAAATATATTTGAAAGTTGTGAAATTTTCACTTCTAAAGATTTTTTCACGATCTCTTTTCCGAGACATTTTTATATTGCACGACCTCCTTTTTCCTTTGGCTTTGTTATTAATTTTAAAGGAAAGCAACAAGGTATCCTCCTGGAAAAACACTTAACTAGTAATCTGAAACGCCTTGTCGCGTTAAATAACAACTTACGTAGAAAGACAAATTGCAGCTGTATTTTCTTTTATCTTTTTTCTTTCCTCCTTTACAAATCTTGAAAAATTAAAAGTTTAAAAGTTTTCAGTTTCGTTTTTCTTCTTAAACGTAGACAAATCGTGTATCTTGAAAAAATCTGTTAAAGAATTTTGACAGATTGTAGTAGGTTGACGTGCTGGCGTCTGTACAGTGTGAATTATGATATGGTTAGAAAGGGGGTGACTATCAAGATGACGACTAATAGAGATAGTATAATCTATACATATAATAAAACAGTAACGAAAGAAAAACTGTACATTGAGAATTTTCGAGAAAAAATAAGTGGCTTTTGTTAGAAAAACGTAACTGATGACAAAAAGTGTCATTTTAGAATTTTTGTCTGTTTGTCTGTGTGTATGGTAAGGCTTCACGCCAAAACTACTGGATAGATTGAATTGAAATTCAGCAAAAATGTTCTTTGTAAACCAAGGAAGGCTTTAGGCTATTATCACGCCGTATGTTATGGGAGGTAAGCAATATTGATTTTAAAAGGTTTTGGTTCGTAATTGAATGAACAAAATATTTGAATGCCCAAAATGACATGTTATCTAATTAGTTAATAAAAATTTAACCCTGGAAACATAACAATCACGCTATTTTTATAAAGGAGCGGAGCAGTAATATTATAAATTGCAAGGGAACAGCTATTTCAACAACATGTCAAACAGGGAATTTAGCGGTAAGGTCAGGCGACCGTTTACCGCACTAAATGGTGCGAGTTCAAATCCCGTATTAAAAAAAAAACTGTTATTGTTTTAAAAAATCGTAAAATTCTTTTTATATAGTTTTTGCATTTTTTATGTGCATTAGGAACGATACTGTTATGAAATCTGAGAACTTTACATGTCCTATCGAATTGTATGGGGAGTTTCACACCAATATTAATAAACAGATTGATTGGTGGTACAACAAGCTACACTATCATAAAGTCAAGTAAAACTTTTGGTTCTAAGTTATATCTTACCAAGCGCATTTAGTTGTTTGTGGAGTGTCACGCAACAGTGACAAAGGGCGCGTGCTTAAAGATTGCTCTTTAATCGTGTGGGATGAATGCACTATGGCGAACAAAAAAGCAGTAGAGGTGGTAAACAGGACTTTGTAGGACATCCGCAGGAACCAGCAAATGATGGGTGGCGTTACAGTTCTGTTAAGCGGCGATTTCCGACAAACGCTGCCTGTGGTGACGCAAGGAACTAGGGCTGATGAGGTGAATGCTTCGTTGAAATGCTCTTTCTTATGGCCACATATTCATAGGTTGCGTTTAACGATGAATATGAGAGCACAGCTTGGCGGGAATGTACACGCCCAAGAATTTTCTGATCTTTTCTTAAAATTGGGTGAGGGAACGCTACCAGTAGACGGTGGCCAGGTTGTTCTACCTGAGATACTTGGGAGAGTGGTGTCCACCTTAGAAGATTTGATTCGCCTGGTACGGGGACATCAATAGGATACCGCACCAAGATAATTCTTGGGTGTGTAAACGAGTCATTTTAACACCCAGAAACGACCAACCTTCAGCGATCAATGAATGCATTCTCGCGGAAATTGAGGGAAATGAAGTGATCTACACTTCAATAAACACTTGTCGACCAAGATGACGCCACACATTACCCCGTAGAATTTCTCAATTCCCTCAGTGCAAGTGGACTACCAGCGCACACCATTAAGCTGAAGGTCGGTGTCCCAATTATGATTCTTCGGAATCTCACTCCGCCGAAACTGTGCAATGGGACCCGGCTCAAAGTCGTCTCGCTGCAGAGAAATATCATTGAGGCGGAAATTCTAACAGGTTGTGGTGTCGGCGAGACAGTCTTTATACCACGTATACCACTGATTCCCCACAATTACCCTTTTTTTGTTCTTTTTTTTCGGATGGGAAATCATCAAATGACCCCTCCCGCTCTGGGTGGAGCGGAAGGGACTGTCAGACTCTTACTGACTAAAACCCACCCGTGTTCCTTCCTTAGCCCTTTATGTTCGGGGCCAGCGGTAACCCTTTCGGACAATCCCGCTGACCCGGCAGGCTTCGGCCCTCGATGCTGACATCTCTTTTAGGCGCGCGTGGAACACGTACGCGCCGTCCGGCACGGGCTAGGTCCTGATCGGACGGTGAGCTACCCATTACTCTCCGCCCGCAGGCCCGCGCCTACGGTGGCCGGGAGTCGTCCCATGGCTCCCGACGCCCGGAGCGTCTCCCGCGGTGGCTGGGACGGGAGGCTCTTTCCCTCATTCATCCCGCCACCTCCTTCGCTAGCATGACTGCTTCGCAGAAGGAGGTGACTGCCTCCTACTCCCTCTCGCCCCGGACCATAGCTTGCAACAGGGCCGGACGCGAGAGGTCGCCGCCGCTGCCGATCGCCTCTACGAGGACACGGCGGTACTCCGCTCAAGCGGGGCAGACCTCCACCGTGTGCTCCACTGTGTCCTCTGGGCGATCCTGGCAATGGTGACACCCGGCCACAATTACCCCTTTCAATTCAAGCGCGTGCAGTTTTCTGTGAGCGTGTGCTTCGCCATGACAATAAATAAGTCGCAGGGGCAGATACTGAAGGCTGCGGGTGTCGACCTCAGGATGAGCTGCATCTCACACGGACAACTGTACGTCGCTTGCTCCCGCGTCACCAGTCCTGATTCGCTGTACTTACATATTGAATAAGACCGAGTTAAAAACAACGAACGTTGTTTACACAGAAGTGTTACAGTAAATTATAACACTTCTGTTATTCGACGTCTCCTAAATTTCCTTATTAACCTGACGTCTCTTACCAGTAAATTAACTACATAACTTTCTAATTTTGAGTTTACTAAGCCAAATAGTTTTTGAGGGATCTAAGCTATAGTACAGTATGAGACGCATCTTTTGAGTGTTTCTGTAAATCAGCAAACTATCACTAACTATTATTAAAATTAAAATAATACTTATGCGATACGTGGGCAAAGCCACGGGTACAGCTTTAGTTTATAAAGATTTTTTTTTAAAGTTATTTGCAATATTATTGTTAATTCAGTGTACCCTTGGGATCCACTGCGGAATTACGGGAAGAAAAGTTTTTTGTTGTATAGGTACTAAGTCTGGGCAACATCTATAAATTATTTTGGAAAATGGAGCACCTGATGCAGAACCGCAACAGACCAGCTTAAGTATAAGAGATATAAAAATGGTGCCATAGCAAAAAATATTCCACGTGAAGAGCATTTTCTGCTATGAGAATAAATTTGAAGATCTGGAACACCTGTTGTGGAACTCCAAAGCCCAGCGACACTATAACATAATTATAGGAATGACGTCTTAGCAAAAGTTGTTTAGTCTGATGGGCATTTCCTATTGACTTACAAAAATGAAAGATCTAGAACGTCTCGAATCGTCTCGCGCATCACGCCGTTTTCCCGTCTCCGGGCTCTTAGAATTCGACATCAGACGTTTCAGATCTTCGATTTTGACGACCCCGTTGTCGCTGGCATTAGCAACAGGATCCGCGTACAAAGTCGCGGGCAGAAGCTAGTATAATATATAATAGTAGGTATAGTATAATAGTATGGAAGACAAAGACATGTTGCGCCGACCCCAAATAATTTGGAAAGACTAGAAAAGTTAAATGACCTCGTCATGACGACTATAGTAATAATATATGTTAAATATGAATAGAATAGAATTTTTCTTTATTAAAGTTACCAAGACTCAAACAAGATTATTAGTAAAACTTACGACTATGTTAGTAAGCACAGACACTAAACAAAAACACAAGAAATAACGGTTGGTCACCGTTGCGACATTCCATGAGAGACGGCACAACAGTGACCCACGTAGACACAGTCAAGGCGACTCGCAACCATATTTAAGACACTGTTGGAGCCGCCCCACACCCTGCGCACCAGGAAAGCGCACCTTTTACGCATTGTTGCGTATAAGCAATCTACATGCGCATCTGCGAACATCCCTGACGCACTACAGAAACGGGGCAGTCCCACCAGTATCCTAAACGCATTGTTATATTGAACGCGAAGAGCGCTGTACGATTTTCGCGTATATCTAGCCCACAGGCTGCACGTATAAATAGCAGTACAGTAGGCTCGAAAGAGCGTGATTTTCACAGGAAGTGAGCATCGTGCAAACCTGCGTGCCAGCATGTTCGCTCTAACCGACAACGCTCTCCGCTCCCGTTCAATGTCATCGTCGTCTTTGAGGTTGGGAGTCAATATATGACCAAGATACTTAAACCTGTATACTCTCAGCAACGGTGTACCATAAAGATAAACAGGCGGTACTGCATCAGAACTTTTACCCCCAGCCTCAAAGACCATGACCTCCGACTTCTTAACGTTCTATGCCAAGCCATGACCTAAAGCATACGTCTCACATTGAGCAACCAATTTTCTCAAGCCGCAGACTGACGCGCTCAGCGGCACCATGTCGTCCGCGTAACTGATATTATTGACGCAGGTACCATATATAAAACATCCGAGCCTGGTACTGCTGAGCTCGCCAATCAACTCGTTCATATAGAGGTTGAAAAGCGTTGGTGAGCTCAATCCTCCCTGCCTCACCCCACAGTCCAACCCGTAAGGACGAGAAAACGCCCCAGCCTATCGTACAGTGTTGATCTGGTTTCCGTACCAAAACTTTAAAATGTTGACAAGTTCTGTGGGTAAATTTACCCGCTCCAATTTACTCCACAACACATCATAGGAAACCAGATCAAATGCTTTTGACAAGTCCAAAAAGCAAGCACAAATAGGCATAAGTATATGGTAGCTATGTTTTCTATTATATAATCTAGGATCGTGCACAAACAAACAGTATTTTTTTATTTACAATATTTTCGGTTTTATTTTCATAATTCTACAAGTTTAATTCACTCATTAGTTTATGATGGCGGAAGTCATATTACTTATTTCATGTCGTATTTTTCACAAAAAACCTTGGCATTTTACGTAAACAAATTTAACAAAGTGTTTCTTCCATTTTTCAACATCGCAGCCATTTACTAATTTCACAGGTTTCTCATAACAATACATTTTCAATTATTGGTACATTTTTAAGTTTTCTAAGAAAGTTGGGCGCAACAATTGGGCCCTGGTTGCGTGAGCGAAGTTCTAAGGCCGCCACTTTGGTTGGCTTCATCAATATTTAATGGCTGTTTACTCACTGGAGTTGGCAATCCTGCCGATCGATTCTGTAAAAATCACACCGTGAAAACTTAGGTGAAGTGAGTTTGTTTTTGCTGGGAATTGACACTACTGACAGCTCACTCCACGCTCACTTCACCTAAGTTTTCAAGGTGAGATTTTTACAGAATAGCACTGTTGTACTAAAGGACTTACCTGTCACAACCGATGCAGGATTATGTAATTAGGTAGGAATTTACGGAAGTGATTTGTATGAGGATTTTCATTTGTACAATTAATGAGGTTTTGTACAGCACGCTAAAAAAGCTGTTTCAAATACTCTTAAGAGCTCAACTGTCACAAATGAGACACAATTACCTACTCTTTTTATTGTTACCGAACTTAGTATGCTTGCCTAATAGACGAGGGGTAAAGGAAAGACGCTGGAGTCAGTAGCGAATCTCAAAACAAATTATCCGATTTTTTACGGCCCACATTCATTTCAATCCAATCATTAACTGTGACTGAATAGGTACTACCTTAATCTCAAGCTGTAAGGTTTAGGATATAGAAGTTGTTAACACTATACCAATAACTTTAATGTTAACCTTGATGTCCGTGCTCTAGGTAAGCAACAATAGACTCAAATAACAACAAGAAAATGACGACTATCCAACACACTATAAAACATGATTTTATCTCTACTCATTTCATTAATATGAATAGTATTGTTAAAACAATAGGAGTATTGTGCCAATTTATATAACAGAACAAGAACAGCCTCGTTTATAGGTCAGGTTGCCAGAGACCTTTCATTTTTATTGTGGCGTGAAACAATGAAATACGTTGACCGCTTTAAACCGCTGCGAACTGCTTGAAACCGGATCGAGCCAGTTCACGGCAGTTTCAAACGACCTTTTTGGAATTGATTTTCACTATGGCCGTGTAGGTGAATTTAATGCCGCAGTTGGCTTTTAGTTATTGGCATTTTTATTTCGGTAAAGGTAATGGCTGGTTGCTCTTATAAAGTGGACTTGATGATTTGCAAAGGATTTTTCTACCTAAAATTAATTTTATTTGGACCATGCAAGTTATGCATTTGCATAAACCAAGCTGGTTTTGATCATCCATTTATAAGGCTATGTTAGTTCCCACTTGGTACCTACATTACAAAGCCTTTTAGTAATAAATTAGGTTTAGTCTGCTAAAACAAAAATTTTGGCTTAAATAATCTCACACCGTCATAAAATTATTTCAACACCAAAGGAACTCATGAAACTTAATTAAGATTTTAAACACTTCGTTTAAATTAAGATAAAGATAACGTATTTGAGGTTTACATAATTTATTCATTGAACCGATTTTATCGGAGGACCATCAAAAGGGATTTTAGATGAAAGAAAAGAAAATCTAGAGGAATGGAAAATGGAATGATAAGATTACTAGACCTACCTACTTTAGGAATTTTATGTCCATTGAGAGAAATTAATCCTACTTCCTACTACCTTGTAAGGATGGATGGATACACGGATATCGATGGATGTTTGTTATTCTTTCACACAAAAACTACTCAACGGATTTGGATGAAAGTTTGTGAGTGTGTACTC
Source organism: Oligia latruncula (assembly GCA_948474745.1). NCBI lineage: Eukaryota > Metazoa > Arthropoda > Insecta > Lepidoptera > Noctuidae > Oligia > Oligia latruncula. Next base: position 15,739,975 of record OX419695.1, on the reverse strand, counting down.
CTTCACGCACAAACGGCTGAACGGATTTAGATGAAGGAAACATATGGTTTATATATATAAATAAAAAGAAAAGTCCTGACTGACTGATTGACTGATTCATCAACGCCCAGCCCAAACCCTTGGACCTAGAGAGCTGAAATTTTGCACAGAGGTTCCATTTATAATGTAAACAAGGATTAAGGAAGGATTTTTCTAAATTCAACCCCTATGAGGGTGAATAGGGGGTGGGTAAAATTTCACGCGGACGAAGTCGCGGGCAGAAGCTAGTGGTTTATAACCAAGATTAACACACGGGATGTTATCCCGATATTCCCACAAGATCTAAACTTTTGCGGGTGAAACCGCGGGGCGCAGCTAGTTGACTATAATCATGCTTCGTCAATTTTCTGTGCTATAGCAATTCATACAACTGTCAGTGTATGACAGTTGTGATTAGAATATACGGGTTATTAATGTTGGTAGTCCATTTGGTAAACAATGAATTTCCCTGACCTTATATGGTCGATTTGGGCAAAGATTTTCCGTCACCTTGAAAACTCCTCATAAGAAGTGATATGTAGGTGTGAGTACGTAAGAAGTGAGATGTGATATGCAGAAGATGAAATGTGTAGGTAAGCATCAAAATCATGCCGGGTGAGCGGGATTTTGCCGGGTCAGCGGGATTTGCCGGGTCAGCGGGATTGTCCGAAAGGGTTACCGCTGGCCCGGAACATAAAGGGCTAAGGAAGGAACACGGGTGGGTTTTAGTCAGTAAGAGTCGGACACTCCCTTCCGCTCCACCCAGAGCGGGAGGGGTCATTTGATGATTTACCATGCAAAAAAAAAAGCCTCAAAATCAATGCTCTATCCTTTTCTGTATTAAAATAGACAAGTCATGACACAAAGGCCGATATATTTTAATATCTTTGTGAGATACCGATATTCAGGGACAGCTTTCCAGGACGCAAATTCGTAGTTTGTTGTTGTGCTCTCTTTCAGTAAATCGTGGATTTACTGATGTCTGCTTTTTCAATCTATTTATCTCCAAAGTTAGCTGATTCTAGAGCATAACTCTAGAACTCGCCGAGTCGACGGTAAATGCTGAAGTTACGTGATACAGTAACAAATGCTGACGATATTGTTCACTCTAAGTTACTATCACAGAACGTCTGAGGAAACCAGGCGCCATTTTTCTTCCATTCACCCTTAAAACTTTCTTAGAATTAGAAATAGCTGCTATTGTATTAGGTTTTCTTTTTCGGAAATCTTTAACGCTATTTTTTGGGCCGTGTTGATGCTTAGAGCATTGTTTGGCAATTAAAGAAATTACTTCATACTTACCAAAGTTGTGCTTTGTTTCAAACTTTGGTTTAGAGTGAAGGAACCTGTCAGAATAAGTTAAGTTTATTATAAAAATCATCTATATATATAAAATGGTAAACTGACTGACTGATTGTTGATATATCAACGCACAGTCTAAACCGCTGCTCCTAGAGACATGAAATTTGGAGGGTGTGTTCTTTGTGAAGAGTAGGTATCCACTAAGAAAGGGTTTTTCGAAATTCCACCCCTAAGAGGGTGAAATTTCACGCGGACGAAGTCGCGGGCAGAAGCTAGTATTGTATAAATGGTAAGCTGTCGCCCAAATAATATGAATAATTTTATTATACTGACAAAAACATATTATTACCCATGTTGAATTATGTAATTCAGCATACATGAATACATTTAATACGCTGCAAAATCATAATCAGCCTTTAATGTTCCCACTGCTGGGACACAGGCCTCCTCTCGGTGAGAGGGAGTGGGCCGTAATCCACCACGCGGACCCAGTGCGGATTGGCAGATGTCACAATTTAATATATTTAATATTGCTTATTTCTTTACTCGCATATAAATTGTTCATTATTATAGATGTAATATAAATATTATAGTATAATTTATTTTTGTTATTTTACTTATTAAAATATCTGTTATTCATAGTTATGTATTATTCTCCTTTATTTCAATAAATACATATAAATTACATTTTTAAATATTAGAATATAAAAACATAAAAAAAAATGTTATGTATTATTATTATTGAAATTATCCGTTAGATATTCTTGTACTGTTTAATAACTTTTAATAAATAATTAATATGGGTAGGTTGGTAAGAAGGCTGTGTATTTACTAAAATTGAATAGGAGATTCAATTTTAGTAAATACACAGGTAAGGCCTTTAAATATTATTTTTACTTTATATAAAACTAAACCAACCACAACAAAACTTGCTCATGGCTATTTCAAGGAGAAATCTTCTTCGCCCATGATAGGTCACGTAGACATTAGGTCCGGTGTTTGTACTGAGATAATATACTTCCAGGGAATAGTACAGCCCTACTGTGGAAAGCTTATATTGCAGTGCAGAGTAAATAAACGGTTTCATTTTATTTGTTTTGTAGATCTTGTTGTAAACCGCCCCACGGTTTCACCTGCATATGTTTCAATCCCGTGGAAATATCGCGATAAACAGCTTATATGTTAATCCAGGGTGTCAGCTACCTCCATACCAAATTTTATCAAAATTGGTCCAGCCGTTTGAGCGTGAAGAAGTAACAAATATATAAGCACACACACACTCACAAACTTTCGCCTTTATAATATTAGTGTGATTTTTTTACACGCTAAGTCAATGTGTGATTTTATAGCCGTATCACAGCCGTGACATACGAGTTGTAGGTCGTAGGTTTGAAGCCAGACAGGCGCATTACTTTGTGTAATTTAATTCATTACCACTGCTCTCAGAACGGTGAAGAAAAACAACGTAAGGGAAAATGTAATGCAGCCGCCACCAACAAGCACTGGGCCTGCGCGGTGGATTACGGCCCACTCCCTCTCACAGATAGGAGACCTGTGACCTGAGTGTGTGTGTGCTTGTGTGTGTGTTCCCAGCAGTGGGAACATTATAGGCTGATTATACACATATCATATCTTGATATTATATGTGTATAATCAGTCTAAAATGTCATATCAAAACTGTCATTCTTGAATGACAGTTGTGATTCGAATACACGGACAATGTAAGTTGGTAGTAAATTTGATAAGCAATTACTTTCCCTGACTGTAAATACACAACATCAATAAATTGCCGAGAGCCAATTTGGCGCAGGAAGTAGGTACAGAATACTCGCAATAAGTTGAGCAAGTATTGTGTGTGTAAAGTTCCCCAATGTTAAGTGATGACAAGCTTTCAGGAACATTATTAGCATCAGAGAAGTTTCTAATGAGTTCCCGACCTCTTATAACTTCAAAAGAAATCTTTCGGCTTGTTATTTTATTTTGATAATGATATTATCGTCCCCAACTTTTATGAGTTTCTCAAAGCCTAGGAAAAGAAGGTATCAAAGAAGAAGGAGGTATCAAGGAAGAAGGAGGTATCAAGGAAGAAGGTATCTATTTTTGGACCCGTAAAGGTCTTCACAAAGTATTCAAGAACACGGTAACATAGGCAGACTAACTTGTAAGGGTAGGTACTGATTACCATAATTTGATGTGAAAAACTTGGTAGAATTTATATTAAACTAGCTGCGTCCTCGGTTTCACTCGCATAAGTTTCGATCCCGTGGGAATATCGGGATAAAAAGTAGCCTATGTAGTAATCCAGGGTGTCAGCTATCTCCTCGTAGTAAACTTGAGGCTGGTGCCTGTATCTGGCATCCCTACACAGCGACTCAAACGTTAACGTTGGAAAAGGTACAAAAAACTTTCTTGAGATTTCTACATAAAAAGGCGTTTCACTTCTTCCCTTTCATGTACCCTACTAATTACCTCCTAGGTCTATTGGGCTTCAACTCGTTGGAGGTTAGACGTGGCTTTCAACAGCTCACAGTAGCCTGCAAAAATCTCAGAGGACGCATCGACAGTCCTGAACTCCACGATCTTTTCTGTAGGCTATTTGTTCCCGACAAATACATCGGACATCGCCAAAGCCGTCGACACAATCTGTTTGCACCGCCGTCATCTAAAACTGTCGCCAGAGCTGAGTCCCCTGTGTGTCGTACTCTAAGGATGCTTAATGCCCTCCTGGCCACCAATCCTGAATGTGATCTGTTTGCCGATGAATGGAGTAGAATTATGCGGGTATGTCTGATGTTTTGTGAGAAGAAGTATGCTAGGGTGTCCTCTATTATATTATGTTAGTAGTTGAAATTTTATATCTAGCTGTTTTTATTTTTATTTTATTTTATGTTAATTAATGTAATTGGTGTTACCGTTTTAATTAACAATAAACAATAAAAAATCTCCATACCAAATGTTATCAAGATTGGTCCAGCAGTTTGTGCGTGAAGAAGTAAGAAACATACAAACACACTCACAAACTTTCGCCTTTATAATATTAGTCTGATATAAACGTGGAGGTCCTTTCCATTAATGTACAGAAGTTATTTTAATAGGATACATGGTAACAGATGTGTTTTTGAGAAAAAATCTCATTTCTTTCAAGACTGTTTTTCTTCGGAAAACTAGTTTTCTATTTGATAGGTTTCAGTCGGTTATTTGTATTTCATTTTGGGCTGAGCTGGCTAGCTATCTAAAAACCTTTCTAAATCGGAATCATCATTATTTTGAACGACTGAAAATAACGAGGCTATTTTCAGTAGCGTCGTTTAGCCATTTGGCGTTTCCAATAACTGCTAAAATGTATGGTCAAAATTAAAAACCTGTTTCATGCTATAAAAAGTAGTAGGTATTGGTATCACACTTGGACGAGATTCTATTCGAAATGTACCACTACACAAATATACACACGCAGCGTATTTAGTTGCTGACGACTCGCAGGCAATTTCAAAATCTCACGACCATCCATTTTGACACCACTAGCGACAAATCCGCTGTCAACATTTTTGTTTGATCAAAGTCGCTGCGTGATCGTGACCTAGCTTAACATTTTTTTTTATATCTCCCTCGGGATTTCTTACCGGAAACGAATTTTCACATATAAGTCAAATAATAATTCTTTCTTTTCTTTCTTTCTTTTTTCTTTTCTTTTTTAATTAAAACGTTGCCCCACACTAGGAATTTCTCCTGTATCGTGGGTGCGTTTGTAAACGCACCCACGATACAGGAGAAAAAACTCAAACTCAAACCATTTATTTCAATTAAACCATTTACAGGCACTTTTGAATTTTCAAGAAGTCGGTCAGTCAGAAAATATGAAGCTAGTTGCCCATTCCAAAGCGTAGGTACCTATGGAGAAGAACGGACAAGAAACTTCATGGACACCTTAAAAATAATATTAAAAAAAAAAATATTAGTTACATCATTAGTGTTGAATTTACAATTATATGTGTACTTACAGAAGGGGCTGAGTAAAATTATGACGGACTTTTGCGGTGAACTCATATTAATAAATCAATGATAGTTCGTGCTCCGGAAATCGTAGTAGGTAGTCGGATTCGAACAGCTTACATGGTTGATATGTAGATTTAGCTGACGTATGATACGTTCGGCGGGCGGTGCTGCCAACATTCTGGATCAAGATAGTGAGTTCGGACTATCGTTAAGTGATTATAAGCTAACACACATTGGAGTTAGATCCCGTATCGTAATCGAGGATGATTTATATCTCCAATTCTGATTGATGACGATTCAATGCTAGTCTGGTTAGACAACATCGTTTAATTGGCGTTGATTTACCGACGACACTAAGGGCGCTTTCAATTTAGACGTTTCGTGTCGGACCGCTGCGGTGCCGAAGCGGTGCGTTTGTCGTATTGCGCACGGACGGTCGTTTGTTTTCATACAAAGCACGCGGTGTGGCAAAAGTGCGGCGTCGTGGGTACAGCGAACGCTCGACAACCCGCTGTGAACTCAGTCATATGCTCTACAGTTCTACTTAAATGATGCAAAGAAAAGAAGAAAGAAAAAGTATTTATTGCGACTCGTACAGGAAGATCACAAACTAAACTAAACACAGTAAAATAAAAATCCAAGACTAAGCCATGTCCTCTATAATCCAATCGATTTTAATTTCCTCGCGGAGGAAAGCCGATGAGATAATACTGATATTTTTATCGGTAACTGAAAATTGGATTACAGTTCTTGGAAAAATATGTTGTCCGTATTGTGTCGATGTTTGAGGAAAAACGTATTATATCGTCAATAATTTCACTAGGCATTACAGAAATGTAGGCATGAGATTCTCATTCTCCGTTATGCGAACAGAAGAAGTACTTGTTCTACATTAAACAGCGTGTACCAGAAAGGTCATATATTTTGAGGGTGTGGTACAGACCATCAAACTGAACCACTTTCTCCATGGGACTTTAAGACTTTAAGGGACAGTAGAAGACCCAGAGAAAATTATCCTATCTTACGACTACTAATCATCTGTCTCTGCCATCATCATCATCATCATCTGCCTAGCCTTTTCCCAACTATGATGATACTGATGCAGCTGAATACCAGTATTTTACATGGAGCGACTGCCTATCTGACCTCCACAACCCAACTACTGGGCAATACGATACCCCTTGATAAGACTGGTTGTCAGACTTTCGGGCTTCTGACTACCCGTAACGACTGTCAAAGATCCACGAATGACAGCCCGGACCAACGAGCTTTCCGAGGCACGGAGGGGTCACGGTATTTAAAGATGGTCACCCATGTCACCCGTCTACAGACCAACCGCGGCAAGCGTAGCTTTTGTTGTATGGGAGCTCCCCTTAAATATTTATTTTATTTTGTTTTTAGTATTTGTTGTTAAAGCAACAATAGAAATACATAATTTGTGAAAATTTCAACTGTCTATAGCTACCGCGGTTCTTCAGATACAGCCTGGTGACAGACAGGCGGACGGACAGACAGCGAAGTCTTAGTAATAGGGTTCCGATTTTACCCTTTGGGTACGGAACCCTAAAAAAAGAGTTAATTTTATTTTACTTTTAGTGAAAAAAAAACTGTGCTTCTACTCCGTTTACCTTTTATACCCTGTTTTTGTCCAGACGATGAATAAAGAGGAAGAAAGAAATAGAAATAGGTTCTAATACCAACCCTCGTTATGTTTTCAAATTATGAGTAAGCCCACATTATCTCATTACCTAGTTTGTGTCGGTCGTAGCTAAGTGATTTTTAAACGATCATATTGTAGCCATTAGCTAAATTACTTGGCGTGACGGCGGCGGCCATTTTTCGACGATTAACCAATTAACTTAAGATTGTTTACGTTCAAATTACTGTTGAGTAGCCTCTGGGTTTAGTGGCTTTGTACATTTTGTTTATTTTTAGAATAGAGTGTAGTGTTTATTTTACCAGCCAGCAGCCAGGACGGAGAGTAATGGGTAGCTCACCGTCCGATCAGCCAGTCCCGTGCCGGACGGCGCGTACGTGTTCCACGCGCGCCTCGAGGAGATGTTAGCAACAGTAAAGGGGCCCGTGAGCGCCGAAGTCTGCCGGGTCAGCGGGTTTGTCCGAAAGGGTTACCGCTGCCCCGGAACATAAAGGGCTAAGGAAAGAACACGGGTGGGTTTTAGTCAGTAACAGTCGGACACTCCCGTCCGCTCCATCCAGAGCGGGACCCCCATTTGATGATTTCCCATCCACAAAAAAAAAAGCCAGGATGTTTCTTATGTTTATATTTATTTCTGGTCGTAGTTTAAGATTTATCATGTCTTGTTTTGCTTGGCTTTCACTTAAGGGTTTAAGATTTTCTTGAATCTATTTATAACGCACGGTACAAGTATTTTTATTATGAAATCTGACATAATAATTATTATTTGTAAGAAAATTTACATTGACATTGCATTGCTTACGAGAAAAACTAGGTAGGTATCTAGCTCAAGACCGAATGGCGTGCCTAAACAAAAGAGTGCGTTAAATTCTATACTTACCCTCTTTAAAACAAACAAACTCTCATCAAAAACGTCGGACACATACAAATCTTGATTGCAAATTAATGAGTTGCGTGTTTTAGGAAACTTCTTTAACCATTGAAGAGAAAGGATTAGTTTTTACTCTGTCCATAATAATTACGTGATGAAATTTGCACCAGCGGTGCTATTCTGTAAAAATCTCACCGTGAAAACTTAGGTGAAGTGAGCGTGGAGTGAGCTGTCAATAGTATCAATTCCTAGAAAAAACAAATTCACTTCACCTAAGTTTTCACGGTGAGATTTTTACAGAATCGACCGGCTGATGAGTTTAAACAGATCCAGAGCAGATTGAAAGCGGTTCCGGTCTCGCAAATGTGCTCAAAGAGAAATCTGATTGAAAAAAAAAAATAAGATGAAAATCTGCCTTGTCGGGTTTTTAAATTTTTCCGATGAATATTAATTTTGGACTTGCCTATTAGACTTTATAGTGAGTTATTTTTCTTAATGTTTTGAGAATTTGTTTGAACATGTTTGAGATGCATAATTATCATCATCTGCCTAGCCTTTTCCTAACTATGTCGGGGTCGGCTTCCAGTCTAACCGGATGAAGCTGTATACCAGTATTTTACATGGAGCGACTGCCTATCTGACCTCCACAACCCAGTTACTGGGTAATATGATAGCCCTTGGCAAGACTGGTTGTCAGACTTTCGGGTTACTGACTACCCGTAACGACTGTCAAAGATCCATGAATGACAGCCGGGACCAACGGCTTAACGTGCTTTCCGAGGCACGGGTTTGAGATGCTTATAAAGTTATTAGTAATTCACAGTTCTTTTCAAAATATTTTGATTTAACATTATTTAAAGTGGTGAAGTTGGTGATGTTTTTCAGAAATGTCAGGCGTAGTACTCGTAACCGGCGTGCGTTTATGGGCATATGTATGAACGTAAACGAGGAAAAAGGAATCCTTACATACTCCTTTTGTCTCGTTTCGTAGCAAGTGGCTTTCTGTAGTTTCTGCCTACCAACATGGGAAGAAGGCGTGATATTATGTATTATGTATGTACGTAATCTGCGTCCGCGATTTATTTGCCAAACATGTAAACAAATATGAGTATAAATGAAAATTATGGAAAATAACTGTAGGTACCTAACTGCAGTTTACTTTACGCTGCAACTTCAAACATTTAATTTATACTTTTTTCAATGGTGCTAGTCACTCTGAAATCAACTTAATTACCACTGAAATAAGTTCATATTTGTTTAACTTGAAATAACATCAATTAGAAACAAATTTGAATAGACCTTAGCAACGCGACAATAAAATGGCACATATATCCTTAATTTTTTTCTGGTATCACTCTGTCAGTTTTTCTCTGGTATTCACTCCCAATTTCCGACATTTTTCCCTCTAAATGCCAACCAAGACATCGTCAGATAAACATCTATTTAGGGATTCCTAAACGTTTGCAATTTCTGGTCTTGTCGACATAATGATCCGGGCCAGACGTTGCTCTGTTACTGAGAAACTAAGACGATTAGTGACATGTGCTCTCTCTCAAAGTCACAAGTTCCTCTTAAGAAATAGAGATGGGACATGTCTTTGCGAATTGCGTATCGATGGAAATTTTCGCAGTAGTACGTGATCAGGGGTGATGTTAAATTGATTGTAGGCACTCATCAAAGGGCTGTTACATGCCTAGTACCTACTCACAGAAAACCATTGGTTCCCCTTTTCTTCTTCTTCATTAAAGCTCGGTACTTTGATAACCAAGAAGTCAGATTAATCTCTTGTATCATGAAATTGAATGTACAATTACTAAACACACTACGCCAAATTACCTCATTTCTCAAATCTCCACAACTGATTGTCCAAAATGAATCATCTCAAAATTCAGTGCAATAATTTTGATGATGGCTTTGTTTGTGTTAGTTCGATAGAGAGGTAAAATAGTTCCCAGTGGACATATTGCTACGATTTATGCGAAATTGTGGATTAAAATGGCTGCTCAATTCGAAATTTTGGATTAAAATGGCTGCTCAATTAAAACTTCAGTGTAGAAACTGAGATTTTAAGCCATAGGTAGTTGTGGCCATTTGAGTTGAGCTGCATGATTACTGACAAATGTGACCTCTGAGTTTGTTTCAGCCTTTCTTCTTAGAGTAGTCAGACAGGAAACGCCGACATCATCTAGTTAAAAAAAATATGATTGTCGTGTAAAAGTGTTTGTACAAAGCTACTTACAGATATAAAATTATATTTCATTCAAAATTAATTATTGTATTATGGTTACATGCTTAAATTGGAAAAATATCATGATAAATTAGTTTCATTGTCTTCGTTTGAACTATCGCACTTGAACTCGAATAACATCTTATCGTACGATGCTCGAATAGAATACCTTATATTAGACGAGACATTTCGATCCATTACGTGCCTGCGTCATTAATGTGTATTCACATGAGTACCTACTTTAAACGATTTATGCTTAAATTCCAGACATGCATACTTAAATTTATTTTCTGAATTGTAAACGGCTATTGCCGATCAAAGGCCAATTTTAATCATTCTATAGAAAAGGTTACTAAAACAAAGTGATTTAAATAAAGATGTTACCTATTCACATACATAAAGAGTGAGGATTAGGTTATCACATTAATTGAAACATACATAGGTAATGTATTTTAAAAATACGCTATTAAAAAAGTTATAACAATTAACATTCTAGTCATGGGAACTTTTTTTTCTTTGAGTAGTTATTTAACAACATTAAACATGACAATACCATATAGTTTATGTTGAATTATTGATATCATCGCCCCACGCGTCCAGTGCCTTATTTATTACCTACCAAGGGTGATTATGTCGTGCCAATTTTTAAGCTATTTATTTCATTTGAAAAATTGGGTTGTGGAGGTCAGATAGGCAGTCGCTCCATGTAAAATACTGGTATTCAGCTGCATCCGGTTAGACTGGAAGCCGACCCCAACATAGTTGGGAACAGGCTAGGCAGATGATGATGATGATTTCATTTGAAAAATACAGTTTTCTATTTTTAGTAAATTTATATTATTTTATCTTAATAGACCAATAACAACTTGTAATAACCGCTATACTGTTAAATGTGATAACCTAATCACCACTCTGTAAAACGTAGTGAACAAGAATCATGCGACTAAACTCCAAAATTATACCAATACTAGCAGCGCCCCGCGGTTTTACCCGCATAAGTTTCGATCCCGTAGGAATATCGGGATAAAAACTATCTTTGTCCTTTACCGGGACTCAAACTATCTCTATACCAAATTTCATCTAAATCGGTTCAGCGGTTTAAGCGTGAAGAGGTAACAGACAGACAGACACACTTTCGCATTTATAATATTAAGTAGGTATGGATTTACAAAAAATATTATGTCTCTTATAAATGTGCAGACACATATTTTACAAACTTCGTCCAGTTCCGTTACGTATTTTAACCGAAATCCAATATTCAACGAACATGTCACACCTAAAAAATATCCCAGAATTAAAATTGTACCAATATTATCAAAAAATATGAAATGTCTCTCAAATATGTGCAGATACATAAAAATATTATTTTACAAACTTCATCCAGTTCCGTTACATATTTTATTCAAAATCCAATATTCAACAAACATGATTGTCATACTTGTCAAATATTCCAGAATTTCAAACTTCCATATTCAAATATGCGATACTGAATACTTAAATCGAATAACTTTAACGTTGTCGCATCCCTAGTGAGAACTAGGTTGACTGGGCCACTGGATGTAATATTACCACGACAGACGTTTCTCCTGCAAACAAACTTTACTGGACAAGAGCTAACATAGAACATTTAAGGCTTTTACGGTAGTGGTTGGGGAAGTGACTTCCGATGTGCAAGATTTCTGGTTACGTTTTCCTTTTACTTTAAATATTGTATGTAGTTTGTTTCCTGGTTTACTTTCTTTCTTTAGAAACTTCCTTCACAATCGTGGCCTTTAGTAACTGTAGTGCAAGTTGTAAAAATCTCACCGTCAAAACTTAGGTGAAGTGAGTCGTCAACTCCTAGATACCCTAGCGCACAGCGCGTCAGTTAGGATGACAGCAGTAAAACTCTCACCGTCAAAACTTAGGTGGAGTGAGTCGTCAACTCTTAGATACCCCCTAGCGCACCGCGCGTCAGTTAGGATGACAGCAGGAAAACTCTCACCGTCAAAACTTAGGTGAAGTGAGTCGTCAACTCTTAGATACCCCCTAGCGTACCGCGCGTCAGTTAGGATGACAGCAGGAAAACTCTCACCGTCAAAACTTAGGAGAAGTGAGTCGTCAACTCCTAGATACGGGTTAGTGCACCGCGCGTCAGTAAGGATGACAGCAGGAAAACTCTCACCGTCAAAACTTAGGAGAAGTGAGTCGTCAACTCCTAGATACGGGTTAGTGCACCGCGCGTCAGTTAGGATGACCGCAGGAAAACTCTCACCGTCAAAACTTAGGTGAAGTGAGTCGTCAACTCTTAGATACCCCCTAGCGCACCGCGCGTCAGGTAGAATGACAGCAGGAAAACTCTCATCGTTAAAACTTAGGTGAAGTGAGTCGTCAACTCCTAGATACCCTAGCGCACCGCGCGTCAGTTAGGATGACAGCAGGAAAACTCTCACCGTCAAAACTTAGGTGAAGTGAGTCGTCAACTCTTAGATACCCCCTAGCGCACCGCGCGTCAGGTAGGATGACAGCAGGAAAACTCTCATCGTTAAAACTTAGGTGAAGTGAGTCGTCAACTCCTAGATACCCTAGCGCACCGCGCGTCAGTTAGGATGACAGCAGGAAAACTCTCACCGTCAAAACTTAGGTGAAGTGAGTCGTCAACTCTTAGATACCCCCTAGCGCACCGCGCGTCAGGTAGGATGACAGCAGGAAAACTCTCATCGTTAAAACTTAGGTGCAGTGAGTCGTCAACTCCTAGATACCCTAGCGCACCGCGCGTCAGTTAGGATGACAGCAGGAAAACTCTCACCGTCAAAACTTAGGTGAAGTGAGTCGTCAACTCTTAGATACCCCCTAGCGCACCGCGCGTCAGGTAGGATGACGGCAATAAAACTCTCACCGTCAAAACTTAGGTGAAGTGAGCTGTTAATTCTTAGACACCTACTCTAGCGCACCACGCGACAGTTAGGATGACAGCTGTAAAACTCTCAGCGTCAAAACTTAGGTGAAGTGAGCTGTAAATAGTGTCAATCCCTAGCGATCCCTCAGCATTAGGTGGAATGAGGGCTTACTCAAGGTCACTTCACCTAAATTTTTACGGTGAGTTCTTTACAGACAGAGCGGTAGACATACCTACACAGATTAAATCGCTTCGTTTTTCGATGGTTGATAGGTTATATTCTCAATATAATTTCTAACGTCCATATCCACGTTGTATGGAAATACGTGCACGTTATAACGTTATCCTGGACAGAAATTTAAAAGCGTCTTTATATGTTTCCATATATTTTACTTCCATGTGGTATCTTGATGCCGTGAAAACTTAACATACATTTTATGTACGTGAACGTCCACGATAATTTCAATAGGCTAATATCCCGAACGTTATATAAAATATCTTACGCGTTACTTTAAAAATCGATGTTGAAAATCCTTTGATCTCTTTTCGTTTTTCTGTACTTAACCTTTTGAACGCCATTGTCACATATACGTGACAAGCAAGCGCGTGCCCTGTACGCCAACGAAACAAATATGTGACAAAAAATGCGGTGCACTTTATCACGAAATAAACAATTAAATCATTACTTTTGTGTGTTTTTATTTGTATACCATAAATATTTAAAATTGTGGCTTGGCGTGGAGGGCACGCGCGTGCTTTTATGCTCTGGCGTTCAAAAGGCTAATATACTTCGACATTATTGGTAAAAGTTTTCATATTCAATAGAAGTTTTTTTGAGTTATGTATTTCAAAGGATTTGTCTCGAATATAATAATTTATTTAATCACATAACAATGTTAACTTAAATAGTAGTTATCTGTAGGTACACTTGAGTTATGCTAGTTAACAAATCAGGTAGGTTTTGCAACCAACACCCCTACTAATATAATCATATGTACGCGAGCTATGTCTTAAACCGTTTCGTAAACTCATGTAAAACATTTTACATACCTAATTAGTTTGATTTTCATCTGTTTTACGACTTTTTATAGAATAGAATACTCTTTTCTCTTTTTATTTTATTTTATGCCCGTATTCACTAACAATATGTGACATCTAAATGTAATGCGTAGATAGTAAGCAGTCATTTAGCGCAAAAATGCATTTCACCAGCCACTTGGTGATCACTAAAGTTACGACACCGTTTCGCCGATGCGTAATGCTTACCCCGCGAACTAACTAAAACGATCATCGCGCGAATATGCGAGATAGTCGCGTTCATATTTTGTTCGAAAACCCGGAAAGCTCCGTCTGTCGACGCGATCACGCGTTCAGGTTCGCCGAACAAAATGGACGCGCGACCGTTAGGATGCGGCCTTAGGCTGATGTCACATTGGGCGTGCGCCGGGCGCGTTGCTCGAGCGTGTGACCGACGCGAACGCCGCGTGCGCTTTAGTCGCACACTCTAACAACGCGCGCGCTGTGCACACGCCCAGTGTGATATTAGCCATAGACAGCTCTTGCGTATTACCTAACAACAGATTTCTGTCAATACGGACGGGCACGGGGCGGAACTTTAAAATAGTGTAGTTTTCAAAGCTTTATATTACTTACCGACCGAACACCAAGACTCACCTTCTATATTTTTCGTATCTTCGCCATAAGCGTGGTCTGCAATCTGCATAGTTTTGCATAATAATTATGAGAAATTTTCCTTCTTTCGAAGTAATTTACAGGTTTAATTTTCTTCAGTCTTTTCAAAGAACAGCTTAATGCTATTAAAAATATTTCAGGCTCTATAGAGTCAGGTAATATTTAAGGGTTAAAATAAATCTAACAAACATTGTCTTTGGTACACTTTATTATTATAACGACAGCAAATTGCACGTATTTCATCCATTGACATTAATTACAAGGCATTTTGCATTTTATTTACATTTTTAATTTCCCAATTTTTACATTACAAAAATATTTTTAGCGTAACACAGCGCTACTGTAAACTTCTATGACTAATGACTATACATTTATAGAAAAAAGTACCTTCGTCAATGGGCTCAAAGTTCATAATCGAACTACATAATTGACGTAAATACTTTTATTCTTAGTTATTGACAAAATTTATTTACACTAGACATTATTTTTTGGCTAATCTGTACATTTTTCGTATACTTACTTCACTATTTACATACAATCTTTAGTAACGTGAATGTTCATTCTAGTTGTTAAAATATTTTCTATACACCTTACATTTGGATTGTTGTAATACTTATAAGGAGTAATTGTACTCATCATTATGAACAATTTTTACTATGGGACCAAAACTGAAATCGTGAAAAAAAAATCTGTTGATCCATACATTATATCGAGATATGCTAACATAAATGTATGGATCAGCTGATTGATCAGTTGATTTTCACGATTTCAGAGTTGGTCCCAAAGTAAAAATTGTTCATAATGATGAGTACAATTACCCCTTAGAAGGATTAAAACGATAAAAATGTAACAGTGTATATGTATAATAAGAAGAGGTTTTTCTAATAGTTTTTACAGCATTTCCTTATCTTTAAAAGTAGACACAAACAACTTTCAAAATACAGTAACAGCTATTGATAGATATGTACATTATAAATTAGACACAATGAGAACACATACCAGCCGATTGATCCTGTAAAAATCTTATCGTGAAAATGTATATGTGGTGAGCTTGAAATGAACTGTCACCCTACCTGACGCTAGGGAACCTAGGGACAGCACACTTCACAGAAACTTCACTAAAGTTTTCACGATGAGATTTTTACAGAATAGCACTACAGCCGGTCGATTCTGTAAAAATCTCATCTCTCTCAAAACTTAGGTGAAGTGAGTTTGTTTTTGCTAGGAATTGCCACTATTGACAGCTCACTTCACGCTCACTTCACCTAAGTTTTCACGGTGAGATTTTTTATACAGAATAGCACCGCTGTACATTAATCATCACAATTATTTTGTGAAAATATAAAAGTTCTTGTCTCTTAAAGTTCTTTTTAATGTCAAGACACGAATGTTAACACTGTTTTAAATTTTTCATTCGAAAGTCGGTCACTGCAATGTGTTACCTGTAACAGAAAAGGAAAAAGTTATTAAACAGAAGAAAAACGTTAAAAAGAATCCTTTGAAACATCGGTGTTTTTATGAAAAAGAATTTCTGTAAGCGAAGGATGGATGATGCAATATTATTCGCACCCTGTTTCATCCCCGAGGGGGTGAGGTGACGAATTGCTGCCTTTTTTTATAATTTGCCAAGCGACCCTTCGCGCGGTTTTACTACTTGAAAAAACCTATATTATTATGTGTTAGTTTCATATTAATTTGTTATGCACATAAACCTTCCGGAATAGATTCTCTAAATTATGGTGGAATCCGCATCATAATCCGTTACGGAGTTTAGAAGAACAACGCGATCACACAGACAGACACTGAACGGCGACTTTAATTTATAATATGTATAGATATTAGCTGTTCTTTTTCAAACGTAATAATAATGCACGAGATTTAACATTATTATATAATATGTGTGAAAATGCACACGAGATTTGAAATTCAATAGGAGTGCGAAGTACACAATCCATTACAATAGATTTACTAACTACTCTTTGATTCAACAGGTCATATCATTTCAGCCGAAAGACGTCCACTGCTGGACATAGGCCTTAACCTTAAGCCATAGGATTCAACACGTAGGTAATAGGAATAGTGCTAAAATAGGTTGTTAATAAAATATGGCTTTGATACAAAATGTTGTGTATATAATTTCAGGACAGTGAGTTATTGTGCAAAAGTGTATAGTACTTAATTGTGAATAATTAGATAAATCATGTGTTGATTGTGCCATAAGATTTTTAAGATAATAAAAATAAGTGAATATTCAATAAAATAATTAAAAAAAATTGCTGGATTTATTATACCTAATGCAAGTGCCGTTCGGGGACTGAAAACAATAACGATAAATTGTTCCACCGAACCGCACGTTACCAAATTTGGTTTCAGTGCGGTTACTGGAAGTGCTCAGGTGCGGTTCATCCAAGTGCGGTTCAAATCAGTGCTCTGAGTGGAATACCTCATTGTACCTACCATACCGAACCAGCAAACTGATCAACAAAATCTTTAAACAAAAAAACATCAAGAAGATCCTATACAAAGATAAATCTATATTACAAACGTACAAAGTTACAATTTGTTGGAAAGATATAAAAGTCGCGATTCATTTTATAAAACCAACATATAAAACCCAACGCCATGAATACAATGTTATATGGGCAATGAAGCAGAACGATCTAAATCTATACAAACGTGAGCTAAATAAACAAACCATCCTTCTATACTTAGTTAAAAATAAAGATGAAAGTGATTACACTGGCCCATCGTGTGATGGGTATGGCCCATAAAAGAAGCGAGATCAAAACAAAAATCTCGATGATTTTCCTTTGAACGTAATCGTAATATTTCTCATCATATCTTTATCGTGCTCTTCTGTTATATAATTCGTATTTTCACTCCTTGTTATTTTCCGTCGTTGAATTTTTAAAACTTCCGGCAAATGAGAATTCCTTTTAATTCTTCTTTTGTTCGCCATTTTATCCCCGTAGATGTTTCTGACGAACTTTTTCTTTTGTTTTTGGGGAGAAGAGAGTAGCAACTACATACCGTAAAATTAAATTTTAATTAGAATAGAAATTAATAATTTAATATTGTAGTGGTTTTCCTTCTTTCCCGTAGTTTTGCTTTCCGTGATAGGACTTTAGAAGTTCCATTTAAAAAATTCGCTCTGTTGATTACAATAGCGGAATATATTACGAAGTCGTGTTGATTAAACGAACTGTGCATACCCGATTGAAGTACAGATAAATGCACATACATAAATCTGTACAATTTATTCCGCTGACTGTACGTTGAACAAATACACTACAATTCCGAATCGGATTCCGGAATGGCGGAAAAATAATAAGATTTATGTACAAAATTGTGTGCTATTTACATTGTGCATTGATTAATTTGTCGTATTGCATGTCGCGAAACCCGTTGTCCTAGGTGAGCGACGCGACGCGACGCAATGCGACCAATGGGGATCCACACGCTAAGCACAGCGCAGATGTCGCCAGCGGCGCGATGGCAGCTGTCAAATAATTTTCGCTTTATTTACTCAGTTTATTTGCTATTTTTTGTGTTGAAACCGGTCTACCATCGTTATCGATAACATGTATTGCACCTGAAAGCTTATAGAATTGAAAGACGAACAAAAAAAACTTTTTTGCGACGTAAGCCGTTTCCCACTTTTTTTTAGTTATATTTTTGGGAAATAAATGTACACCGGGGTTAGTACATCCTGGTACAACACACAGATGCATTATCGAGAAAATTAACTGAATGATAGGGTAGAAAATGTATGTAAGTGGCAATGGCCATGTCGACCATTGCATGTAAGTAAATGTATTATTTTCGAGTTAAATAAGACTGATCATGTTTTCTAAATTAACCTCCTTTTTTTTGAAGTCGGTAATAAATGAGTTAATGCGATTCTAGAAACAATAAACTGTTGATGACTCAATCGAAAAAGTTGCCAAACTATTCGGTAGTCTGGCAACTTTTTATTGAGGTGTATTTTTTGGGAAGCAGTAATTTTATTTTAAAGCTCGTATTGTTCAAAGTAAATCTAAAAGTATTCGGATCGTAAATAAAAATACATTTTACTGCTCAATAAACGTTTTTGCCTATTTCTGACAGTTCCCTTTGGAATGTTCGATGCATTGTTATTGGATTTATCCTGGAGTCTATTCTTGAATATATTGCATGAATCTGAACAGAATCTCACATTCGAATATTCTAGCTGTAACCATAGGCATTCCAAATTGGAATGTTACGGAGCTTCGGTTCCGATTCCAAAAAGTCGGAACTTCCGATAAATTTTACATCTTCGATTCCGATTTCGGTTCCGATAATTTTGAATCGGAGTTATCCCGAAGCGCGAAGTTCGAAATGCAGCGATACACGATACACGTGACTAGAGCGCCTACAAACAAGTTTGTCGCCAGGGTAATGTTTGTTTATTTTATACACGTTTGCGCTCGGTCTCAGTTTATTGTTTTGTTTGTGGATGTTAGAAGAAAGTAGATGAAAGATGTGTTAAGGGAAGGCCCCTTAGCACATCTTTCTTCTACTTCCGCCCCGGTTCCGGTTCCGATTCCAGTTCCAATTCTGGTTCCGATTCCGATCAATCAAATTTGAAACCTCCGGTTCCGGTTCCGGTAAAACGACTTCCGTAACATTTCTAAACCAATAACCCCTCTAATTTCAAAACTAGTTGCCGTTATTCGAGACTGATAAAAATACATTTAAAGTTCTAGTATTTTTTAAAAATAAGTTTGGCTGGGTCAACATGGCCAGAAATCGCAAAAGACGGGGCGGTTTGGAAAGAAAAAGGGGAGGCCTTTACCTAGCAGTGGGACACAATATAGGTTAACAAAAATAAAAAAAATATTAACACATAAATTATACTTCAAAACTAAATATTGCTAACCATAATAAATGGGGCACAGTGTTTCCTACAAAATTTTTCCATTTTCAGAATGCTTTTACCCCTAAATTGACAGCTGTCACGTGTGTTCACTCTTGAATTCTGACACGTAGAGTGATTCTGTATAAGTTACAAAAAATACGATCCTGCAGAAATCATGCGCCAATTTTTGTAGGTATGCGAGTTTCGAATTTAACGAGCATTTTCAAAATTGAGCGCTCCATTAAATATTCTGTTGGCGAAAATATAGTATGTCTGTATATTTTAGTCGTCGTATATTTCGTAGCTTAATAGCTGTTTGAGCTTAGATGTTACATTTTGTTCAAACACTTTCATTCTCCACTAAACCATAAAACTTGAATGATCGAGAGCAAGAGACTAAAACTATAAAATATTGAAAATATAAAATGGAAAAGCAGTTACATGGAAAACAATTTGCGCCAAACTGTTCAATTGAATTCAATCCCGAACGTGTGTGTATTTTATTGCCCATTTTAATCGAACGTGTCTTTTTAGTGTATTTTTAGTTCATGTTTGTATATACCAGCGAGCAGTTAGTAAAATATAAGTTAATAAAAACATTTTCCTCGCTGCGATTTTGACTTCAGTTTCTTTTTCATTATCAAACTCTTTTTTTTTTGATAAATTATCTATGTAGTCTATTCATTAAATTATTGATCGAAGATTAAAAGCTTTTTTTTATTATTCACTAGAATTTTTTATTCACTCAGAATCAATAAGCTGCTCCATACAAATGTATGAGTAAATTAATTAACCTCATTGTGAATTTATTGGGATATATTATGCCTCCGGGGCGGAGGCAAGTCCAACAAATCAAAGAAAGTCATTCCACACAAAATGTATTAGAAGAATTATCTTTATTTTTTTTCTCGTAATTTTTTCACCATGCTAGTTGCGCCCCGCGGTTTTACCCGCGTAAATGTCGATCCCGTGGGAATATCGGGCTAAAAAGTAGCCTATATGTTAATCCAGGATGTCAGCTACCTCCATACAAAATTTCATCAAAATTGGTCCAGCCGTTTGAGCGTGAAGAAGTAACAAACATATAAACACACACACTCACACACACACCCCCTCACAAACTTTCGCCTTTATAATATTAGTGTGATTCTGCTGTTCGGGACGGGAATAAATCCAACAATTCAAAGATCATACAAATTGATCCAGCCGTTCTTGAGTTATAAATGGTGTAACTAACCCGACTTAGTTTTATATAAATAGTTAAATGGATAGAGATCGATTTCTGTAGTTGCCATTTTTTTCTAACAACTAAGTAATTGCTTTCTCTTTTATAAATAACACCGATTGTTCAAAGTTCTCATATAAATAAAGGTAAAAGATTAAAACTATTATAATACTATTCCAATATAATATCAAAATTAATTTTGTTCGTCTCCATTTATTTCTATTAGAGCTACAATTATCAAAACTGTTTCGAATTTCAATTAAGTCTCTATTTTGCGCTGGTATTTTATCGGACAGCTTGCTAAATAGATATTGGTTCATTAACAAACGTGTTCCCAGCATACATTCCTGATCAAAGCATTATTAATCCTAATAAGTACAGCAATATTTTGTCCTATTAATAACTATTTGTTGGCATGGAACCACAGAGTGTTTAATTTTAATACTCATTTATGTTAACGCGTCAGTTAATTATTGAAAGCGTTTTAAAAATATTGTTTACCTTAATGACGTTTCAACTTACCGCTATATCTACAGCGCAGACACGATAGGGTCCTTATCCGAAGTATTTACAGTTTTATCTACAAACATATACATATTAACACAGTCTTCGTTAGGACTCGGGTTGTCCTCTGGCTTCTCATCAGGACTTATATTCTCAACGCCATCATCTTCATACACCTTTAATTTATCGTTGCATTCTATTTTATATCTAACTGAGGGTATCTTACTAACTGTGGAGGTCAAAAGGGACTCTTGCACGGTATCGTTACCGTTGCAAGTTTTCTCTGAACGAAACATACCTGTCCGCTCTGACTGGTTGAACTTCCTCTTGGACCTTTTTGTGACCAACGCTCCTAAACACGGCAGTATCTGCATGAACTCCTTTCTGAAGTTCTCGTTCAACCACGCATAGAGGAACGGGTTGTAACAAATTGAAGACATAGCGATGAAGTGCGCAACGAAAAATAACACCATGTAATATCTCCAGTCTTCGGCCAATGAATAAAAGTCACTACTTATATTTATCAGGTTTAAAGGCAGCCACGACAACCCAAATATGGCCACCATTGCTATCAACATTCTATTTGTTCGCCTCTTCCTTTCTCTTTCGGCGTCTTCCTTCTTACTGTTCTTACTTCCAGGCCTTGATTTTAATCTATCATTCAATTTAACACTAACGCATGTATAACAAAATGCCATTACAATGAAGGGAACCACAAACTGCATAATAGTGGTCACTGCACCAAACGCCTTACGAATTTGATCTGAAGGCCATTTTTCCGCGCAGTAGACATCTTGAAGGGCCATGTAGTACCCGTAGGGGAAGGTTACAGATAGAGAGAACACCCAAATAAAAATAATCAGGCAGATACAGGTCTGGATCTTCATGCGAGGTTTGAAGGGATAGATGATGACGAAGAATCTATCTATAGCTATCGAAGTTAAAGTTAACGTGGAAATATAGACGCTGCATCCTTGTGCATAAGGCATAATATGGCACAAAGGTCCTCCGAACACCCATCTACCGAGGAAAGTGTAAAGTGGTGTAAATGGTACAGCAAACACGCAGAGTAGGATGTCGGATAATGCGAGGTTCGTGATGAAGAGATTAGTGACGGTTTGCATAGCTCGGTTCCTGATCACTGCGTAACATACTAGAGCATTCCCAAAGATTCCAACTACGAAAATAATGGTGTATGCTGTACAGAAAGCTGCTTGAATCGCTTTATCCTCAATTGGGTCAGTCGTTGTATTGTTTTGGAATTCATCGTTGATTGCACTGTATGTGTCATTGTCAGTTGGAGTATCGGTTGCCCATAGGTCGGTCGGCATAATTCCTTCTTGTTCTTAACTTGTCATCATAAACCATTTAGGTTTGGTTTTATCATATTTGGTATGTTTTAACTTATTTATCTCTATATAAAGCTCACTTTGTCTCATACTGTTATTGACTGCTTATATGCTTGTTATGTTTGTTATATCCGATGTATATAATATTTGAGCATTGTTTTCTATATCCGGTCGATCATTCTTGATTGATGATTGAAATCTGAAACAAGAGAGATATATTTATCGTATTTGTTTGAGTAACATTTTGTAGACAGTTATCGACATCTTCAGTAATGGTATTGAAGATGTTATTTATAACGGACGAATTTAATCGAAATCAATGCTTTAATGTCTAGAGTTCTAAAGAACCAAGAATCATAATGGTTTTCTAGATATCTTACTTAACAGCACTAAAAATATGATAGATATTAAAGAATGCTCCACATGTTCAAAGTTATTGTTCATAAAGTCGGTTCGAAGGGTATTTTATGTCTTAAATTTTCCGAGATATATTTCACAGTCGGTAAGTGTTTTGATTGGCTGTAAAAATACTTATGTCTATAAAATTGGAATGCTGAAGTGGAAACTATAAAACGTGGATTCTAAAATTAGTTCTGCCATAAATATGTCTGTAAATAAGATGAAGTGGAAAGCAACAGAAATACTGGTTCAAATAAAATATTTTGTTATAAGTCTATTGTGAAATTTGTATTTGTAAACATCATAATTATCAAGGCGTTAGTCATTCTTTCTGATATTACCACCTTTATTGCTGTTGGTATATAGCTGATTTTTTGAGAAGATAATTAACTAGCAGCGCCCCGCGGTTCACCCGCATACCTAAGTGTCGATCCCGTGGGAATATCGGGATAAAAACTACCCTATGTCTTTTCCCGGGACTCAAACTATCTCTGTACCAAATTTCATCTAAATCGGTTCAGCGGTTTAAGCGTGAAGAGGTAAAAGACAGACAGACAGACACACTTTTGAAATTATAATATTATAGTATGGATTTTAAACTTTGACAGAAAGACTTTGTCCGCGTGAAATTTCGACCCCGACCAATCGCATTGAATCCCAATGCTCGCCCGTGTTTTCGCTTATCGTTATTTCTGACTTTTTTTCCTTTTGATCGGTTCCTAAGGGATTATAACCTTCCTCAAGAAATGGGCTATCAAATGCAAAAAGATTTTTTAAAAGACTGGCAGCTCCGGAGATTACTTACCAGACAAACAAATTTTACTTCTTTTTAGGGTTCCGTAGTTCTGACAAGGAACCCTTATAGTTTCGTCATGTGCGTCTGTCTGTCTGTCCGAGGTTTTGTTAAGAGACCGTTAGTAATCGAAAGCTGTAATTTTGTAAGGAGTGTGTATATCAATTACGCCCAAAAGTGGTAAAATAAAATTTTGGAATATATTTTTTTTAGGGTAGCTCCTCTACATGTAAAGTGGAGATGAATATGTTTTTCGTCGTCTACCCCATCGTGTGGGGTATCGTTGAATAGGTCTTTTAAAATAACTTCGGGTTTGCTAAAATTATTTTTCGATTAATGCTCCATTTACGAAATACTAAACTTTAAAGTGCAAATTTTTGTTTCAGTCCCTCTAAAAGCTAAACTGCTAGCTTGAAAAATCTAGAAAAATTCACGATGATAGTGCATTTCATGAACTTTAAAGATAAGATAACTATATTAGTTTAGCAGTAATAGTCGTTGAACTTGAGTGTTGGATAATTTTGTACCAAATACATAATCCTTAGCATTAATCCTTTATAGTGACTAAGATGAAGTAGTTGCTTGTTTATAACGGGTAAAGACTTGCATTGTAAAACGTACTATATTGTGATAACGGGCTACTACGGAACCCTACACTGTGCGTGGCCCGACACGCACTTGGCCGGTTTATAATATTAGTATAGATATTGTTCTCGCCGATGTCGGCATGAAAAATACAGTCTATAAATGCTCATCTAGGGTTATGTTTGCACACGGGGTTACCTCTATCGTTTACTATCTATTTAGATAAAATATCCTAACTTTCATACAAATTAGAAAAAATATCCAAACAGATCAGCCTAGCTTAGTCAAAGTTAAAGTATTTATATTTCCGAAGTAATGGGCACTAATTGTTTTTCGAACTAACGGGCTTTTTTGTTTAGTAATATGATCAGTTCAGTAGCTTTTGGGCAATATCTTTTCATTTGTTTAAAAATTACAGTAATGAGACAGTATGAACTAAGAAAACCAATCTAATGGACTAACTATCTCTCTATCTAATTTTAGGAAGATGTGATCTTCTCATCTGTACACAGTACAACCATTGAACACGAAACGAAACGAAAAAAAAAACAGCCTGGCTGTCCCACAGAATTTTAATGGCGTTCGGACAATTCATTATAATCTGTGGAACGATATGCCCATTATTCTTCTTTATTCACGAACTCGTGACATCTATAAAAGCCCAATAAATCGTTTCTGTCATTCTCATTTTCTTTTCAGATGGAACTGAAGATAATAGCTGTGCTAAGCATTTTTGATCCATAAAGATGTACTTTTCGGTTTTTTACGGCATAAACAATTAAGGTTTGGTTTTATTTTATCATAAATAATGTTATCATTTAAAACACTGTTACACACACGCATTAATTTATACCGAAAAACGTTAACTTTGAAGTAAATCCAAAGGTGTATGTATTTAAATAAGATGAATTAGATGTCATAGTGAAAGATGCTATCGTACCTGTATGGCTACTGCTTGTTAAAACATAAATCAAAAGTTTCGCAATGATGAAAGGAGGCTATGAAATATGATGAGATAATATTTTAGGAATAGTGTGTGGTTTGCATTTAATAAAATAGAAGAAGAGAGATTAATGAAATGAGTAACAGAGTTGGACATAAATAGACTCGGAAAATGTAATAAATAAAACAGTTGAAGGAAAATTTATTAACTAGAAAAATATAATTACCTGTATATTTTATTCATAAGGATTCGGATATCTATGATATGGATTTTCTTGTCATTTGTTTTTGACGTTCATTCGTTTAATAAAAAGAACGAGCTTTTCGAATAGTTTAATTTTATAAGTATAGGCTGATTATTAAATTTTAATTTGTCACAGGTTATACAGTTTTGTTGTTCTTGACCTAAGGATTCAAAGCTATGCATCTTAAACTCGTACAAAATCGGGTAGAAATGAATGACTAAAACGAGATGATATAATACAGTGATAGCTTGGAATACCTTGGAATGTTTGATCAAATTTAGATATTTCCTTAGATTGTAAATACCTCATGGCATTCCCATCGTTACATATGTTGGTTGGTAAACGTCAATTTAACGAGACGTTTGGTCGATTTAGATAAACACATATCTACCTGTCTATTTATCATCATTATTTATTTCGATCGTAAAAATCGTCGGTATATTTTATGTGACGTGTGTCAGTCGGTACACCTTCTTTATTATTATGTTGGTATTGATCACAGATGTGGCTACTTGGAAATACGCCAACGTTTTATACTCAATATACATAGATAATCAAAATAAATAAAGTTATTTTCATAACAATATTGATAAATTATAATTGGATATCTCGTGATCTTGAGTGAAGACAGCGAATCGGCAAACGTAAGGTAGGATTTCCTCAGGCTAGGTGGAGTGACGATCTTCGCAGGGTAGAATCGAGCTGAATGGTGTGCAATTGAAGAGGCCTATCCTATGTCCAGCAGTGGACTGCTGTAGGCTGATGATGATGAATTGGATATCGGTTTAGCTTCTTAGTAACCACGGTAGTTAAACTATGTAAATTCAGAGATATTAATTGTTTATCAAATTGAATACCAACTTGAATTTTCCATAGATTCAAATCTTAACTGACATTCTTTTACAGTTGTATGAAATGGCTATATTGACGAAGTGTAGTGTGTCAAAAAATGTCCATATGTCATTTATCTAAAGTCATGGAAATATAGGGTGGCATGGGACTTCGACGCGCATATTGTTATCATGGATTTAGTAGATGATTCTGGATTCCCCCTGCGTTGAAATTTTTCTTCGGTTATAAAAATATCAGTAGTTTGATAAATTTTGACTGCGTAGGTTAATACTTTTGTATGAAACAGCCTATTGTTTTTTTATAACCAAAGTAAAATTTTAAAGCAGGTCCAAAATCACATAGGATAGGTACTAAATCCATGATAGCAGTTTGCGCGTCCATGTTCCTGGTTGTCACATGACGATGATATGACATTTTCTTGCGCTTACTTTGATTAATTGTCAACATGACGTGATTAAATTAAAGTTGAGGTCTAATTTACCCACCAACTTTATGACATCTATCAACCGCCTTTCTCATTTCAATCTAATTAGTATTTAAGGGCCGGCTTTTAGTTTAATCAAACTTCGTCGAGTCTAATCACAGTGGGTACCTAGGTTCTGACTTTGTGCTGATCTAGTGCCTTTTGATGTATGGTACTAGGTGGATGATGCGGCGGTGGATGTGACGCATCTTTCCCCCTACCTTTTTTTAAATTTAATATTTTGTGTTTATGTTCGTTTTTGCGTCATGATTACCGCAAAAAAACGTATTTTCTTTAACTATTTTGTTTAAACGGGTTTTGCCAGATTTTTAAGCCCCCATACCACGCCTATGTGTCTACCTATTTCAAAGACTATTGGTAGAATTAATAGAAAAGAATACTCTTTATTATGCACATCATCTAAATTACAGTCATAAATGTAGAAATTTTATATAGAGTTGAGACAATGGGCGGTCTTATCGCTAAAAGCGATCTTTTGAAGACAAGATCTTTGGACGGATTAAAAATTGGACAATACTGTAAGTAGTCTGTGGTGTCCCATTTACATAATACAATACATAACGCATATACTATTCCATATAAAAACAGGAGCAAAGAAATTATAATCAGTGTTATTAAGTTAGGACTTAATAATATACAAATGCGAAAGTAAGTTTGTTTGTTACCTTTTCACGCCTAAAGCACTGAATCGATCATCCTGAAATTTTGCATATACGTTGTCAGGTGTACAGAAACGGACATAGAGTACCTTTCATCCCGAAAAAAAGTGCTGTTTCCAAGGAAAACAACAATAACGTTATTATGATAGAGATGGTGTGACACCACGTGTGAAACCGCGGGGCGCTGCTAGTTTTATCATAATTTTAAAAGTAGACAAAGATTGACATACATATGGTTACTGTTATTTGTGTTAATAGGTTCTCACAGCAAAATGGGTAGTCTTAGCCCAAGGACACACGTAAAAATATCGCGACGTTATTTTATCGCGCACTGGATTTTCAACTCTCGGCGGTGAACCGAGCGTTGAGAATCCAACAGAGCACATTTCACGGCGGAAAAAAGGCCCACTGTTGGATTTTCGACTCTCGGCTCTAAGCAGTGCGTTAACGCGTCCGTGCGTACCTGGGCTTACAAAAGATAGGACGATGATCAAAAAGAAAATAAGGATATTTGAAGTTTTTTCCATAATATTAGCATATAGAAACTGCCGAAAGTTGCAAAAGTAACGTGAATATTTATTTGACCACTGACCATAAAATTAACTTATCATAGAGACTACATTTTGTGTAGTCAAAATATTTACTAACCAAACATGATACTGAGTGAGCTTTTTGATCAAAATATGTTCTCATCTGGAATAAACTGGAAATGTCAATGTATATTATGCTGAGGTCACGGTAATGAGATTCGTGGGTATGAATGGTATGAGGGACAGAGTAATGAAATGCATTCGCCGCAAGCGGTAATGAAAAGAGCTTTCGTTATTACATTGTAATATAATTAATTATCTATATTTAATAATAGCTCCTGCCCGCGACTTCGTCCGCCCGGAATTTCACTCTCCCCCATTCACCCTCTTTTTTTTTTTTGCGGGAAATCATCAAATGACCCCTCCCGCTCTACGTGGAGCGGAAGGGAGTGTCAGACTCTTACTGACTCAAACCCACCCGTGTTCCTTCCTTAGCCCATTATGTTCCGGGCCAGCGGTAACCCTTTCGGACAATCCCGCTGACCCGCCAGGCTTCGGCCTATCGTATTTTTATCTAATAGCCGAGCAAAAAAGACAAAATATAGCGTGGGCTGGCGATGCAATGCGACGCGGTAGATAAGGGGCCGAGGGCGGCCCCCCGACGGGAACAGAGCCTTACCGAGAAGAGCCGGACTGTGCAATGTGCATACTTATTTCAACAACGGCAAGGCACAGTATTGTCAAGTGTCATAGGATATATTTTTATGTTAAAATAAAATAACCTTTTTACCCAAAATTAATTGAGACTGACCGCCATGCTCCATAGTAATAAATGTCAGTTATGAAAAGAGCTATTCAACAACATAATATGTCTGGTTATTATTGATCGCTGGGGAGTACTCGTCCCATAGGTGCATTATAGCCCAACCTTGGACGAAGCGGACGAAGTCACTGGCAGAAGCTAGTTATAAACACATGAATAAAAATAGTGTTAATGTAAACATAATAAAATAAACCAATTATTGCAGAGATAGAACGAATTTGGGTTTACAAAAAACACTGTGACGTGATTTATCTGAATGAAAGTCCTAAAAGCTTCAAGCAGACAGATTATACACAAGCATTTAAATAAAAAAAGACTTGAAGAGTTTATCTCAACATAATGGGATTTTCGTTCTTAAGCGGCACAAACACAGACTTTTTTAAATTGACTACAGATTAATATGGCAAGTAGTTTTTATAAATTGTAATTTACTTAAGTGTGTCTGTGTTTTTTAAGCATTTATTATTGTGTGCATACGACGAACCCAATATTCTTAGCGTTGTGGCTGGTAAAATTGCCTGTCCATTATTGTGGCATTGTGTGCATGCATGTCAATAAGAACAGTCAGGGTAACAGATCTTATCCTACTGATGATAGGATAATTAATTTATATTTCTACTTATATTTTTTGTTATATGATTTTAATTACCTAAATTCTTGATTTTAATTTATAGGTATGTAAATAAATTTAAAGATGATTGCGATTTTAACTAATAAATTTATTTTACTTTCTTAAGCCCTGGCTGGAGGCCTTAATTTATTGAGGCAACACAGGCAAGCCCGGTTAAGCAGACAACAAACTCATAGCAACCTATGAGGTTGTGATATATACAGATTCGTAAATAAATTTTTCAAACTGTCATAATTATTATTCTTCAGATAAAAGTTATCTGACTCTTGAAAAATCAGCCCTAAAGGTACAATTCCGAGATGGGCTGCAGACTGCAACCGCAGGCGACAAAGCGGCTAGCGGCTCCGGTTGACCGCAGTGCTGCCTGCAGTCGCGGTTGCTTCTATTTCCAAGCACGGCGGCATGCCGCGGCTGCACAATGCATAGAACGATGCCTCAGTCACTCCAATACCTTTGTGCGCGACAGAATGTCGGACAACACTACCGATAGTTTACTAATGTGTCTTTTGTTAGAAGAGGAAGATGATGACGACTTGTTGTTAATCACTCGTAATTATTCTTCTCTAGACTGCTAAGTTTTTTAGATCACCCAAACCTTTAAAATGTTTACACAATTACATGTATCTTATTTATTAGCATGTTGTCAATATTTTTCATAATGAATTGAATTTACATTAAGTGGGTAGGTACCTACTGCATCAAGATTTAGAGATGAACCTTGTGTTGACAATGTAAGAAGATCTTCCATTAAATCATTATCTAAGAAAACTCACTGGTGTTACAAAATATTTAACAAGCTCTTGCCCTGCTACTATTATCATTCTGATTTAATTTCAGATCTCTTGTTTCAAACGGCGCTGGAGCGCTTTCGAGGTAAATTCAAACTCTATTTGTGTAAGAACATCGTTTGAATTTACCTCCACACCACTCAACCACTCACAGTTATCATGTTAGACAAACGATGCGTGGAAATAAGCTCATAATAAGTATATAACACGGGAAATGATATACAAAATGATAAACGCCTTTTGCTGAGATTTATTGCGAAAATAAATTATGATGAGACCCTTTTCACTTGATCTGGGAGCCACAAGAATCTGTTGGTGCTGACAGAAAATGATGGATTTTAAGACGATGCTACCCTCCCTGCCATTGGCTTATTATTTTGGCTACTTATCGTGCTGAAAATATTGCATGCAGCTGAAATTAGAATGATGAGGGATGTGTTGTGGTGTTACACGAATGGATAGAATAATAAATGAATACATAAGAGGAAGCCGGAAAGTGGCATCGGTAACTGAAAAGTTGTGTGGAAATTAGTTGTCATGGCGTACCGTGACAATTGATTTCCACGATCTGATTTGGCGTGTGATACGGAGGATTGAGGAAAATGTCGTGAGGAAAGTATTGAGTATGAATGTCGATGGCTAAGAGTAGGGGAAAACCAAGGAAACGATGGATGGACTGTGTGAATAATGGTATGGTTAGACAGGGGGTGACTACCGAGATGACGACTAATAGAGTAGAATGGATGAAAAATACATGTTACAAAACACATCGGAAGAAGGACAGGATAACGATGATCGTACTGAAAATAAATGACACCTGAAGACGGAAGCGGGAATTCCTTGTAGTAGAATATTGCAAACAGATATGAAAACAGTCTGATTTTGAGAGCGCGACGTTGCGTTGGAGGAACTAAAGTGGATTGTAATTCTCGAGAGTGATGGTTGGGTGTATGACACTGTGCAAATGTGATTAATTGATCAACTCAGCTGGGCTGGTGGAAATTATGTAGATAGATTGATTAATTACTACAGCAGTTTTCATCCACAAATACCTGGGCAAATATTACGTAGGTACCAAAACACGCGCGTTACGTGTTTCGTAACTATATCATAACTTTGTATCTTTACTTTTATATACTTGTATTTCTTTATACAATTTCAACTGAGAGTTACATACATGCATGTATGAGAAAGGTGTACTCATACCTTGGAAAAAGTTGTTCCATTCGATGGTCTTTTACCTCATCCTTAAATATGTATGATCAATAAAAGCCTTATTTTTTTTATTTATTTGATTTACACGGCTTAACAAACCAATTACATAAATCAAAGTATATTAAGTACTAACATAAAACATAAACTAATAACAACAATTAATTACTATTATTCTCAGAAAAGTGTAGGTACATAACCATTAAATTGGCAAATTTATTAGCGAACAGATCGCAGTCCGGGTTGGCTTCCACGAGCTTATTTAGTGCGGTCAACACGCGCGGTACGGGAGACGCAGCACGGGCCACAGTCCGACACGAAGGCACGGCTAGCAGTCGATGTTTTCTGCCACAGAGATAATTATTCGGTGTGTAAAGTCGAATCAGCTCATTATGGATGTCAGGAGCATCCGTCATACCCTTCCATACTTTGAGCATAACGCCTACCTGGTCACATGCCCTTCTGGTCTCCAGCATATGATATCCCAGACATCCTAAGAGAAACTTGGTAGGATAGAGGTGAGGTAGGGGTAGTAACCGAGGGTTCTTCTGTAAAGAAAACGCAGGATTGTTTTTGCACTTTTTCAAGAAGAAGTGCATACTTTTCTTCGTGCGGATTCCATTATGACATTCAGACAGATTGACAGCGCTGAAAACCCTACAAAATGGTGTTTAAGGACAAAATATTTGTAACATCTTTATCAAAGTGTTTGTTCAATAACCAAATAACCATGACGATAATCAAATAACAGCTGGTAATGTAGGTGGCCACTCACACGCCAAATACTTCAAACACTAACACAAAAACCTTTTGGGCGATAAGATAAAAATAAAAGTTTACCACGAAGCCCTCGTTCACCTAAAACCGATGGTGAATGATAAGAGGTTGATAGACGTAAATGTTACAATTGAGCTACTGAATTGTATTACGTCAATAGCCTATGTTTGAGGGCGATTAAACTGTTTCTAAAACTATCGTTTTATTTATCAATTTAGGAGAACTTGTTGGAGCATGCGCAATAATCTGGTAGTGGTAATGGTAGTCAAAAAGTTTTTTACAAAAAAATAACAAGACACAACCGACTTCCAAATAAGAAACTACAAAGTTAAAAATAACTTTCTTTTGGAAGTCGGTGTCGTTGGGTTCGCATTTTTGTTGTTTGCCACCGATTTCCGAAATTAAATTTGTTTTTTTTTTTGTAAAAAAGTTTTTATTTTTCACTTTCAAGTTACTTACATTGTTTACTATGTACCTAAGTATCAGTGACAGGAAGTTATTATAACATCATCAATATAAACTAAGTGGCAAAAATACGTATTATTGAGGCTAACTCAAAAACTACCCAAGTAAAGTTAATAAAATTTATATGAGACCACCCCTGAGGCATACCCTATCAATTAAAGAAATACTTTTTGAAATCGATTTACAATTGCCGGAGATAACGCGCAACAAACATACAAAAAAAAAACAAACAGTCGAATTGAGAACCTCCTCCTTTTTGAAGTTGGTTAAAAATTGTGTGGCGGGGCATCTACAACGCAACATGCGAAGTACGGATCACACTGACGTCGCGCAGAATCTTGCATCGCGCAAGCAATGTTTAACGCCTGACTAGCATATAAACAACGTCCCGACGTCAATCGTTATGCAATAGCTTACCTGACACTCCCTAAGAGCCTGACACTCCCTTCCGCTCCACCCAGACCGGGAGGGGTCATTTGATAATTTCCCATCCAAAAAAAACAAAAGGTGGTAACTGGATCAGAGTGCAGGACTATTATATGTCGTTCATTAGATAATCATTTGTCCAGCAACGGACTGCTAAAGCTGATAATTAAGATAATTAGGGTGCCTATCATTCTCAATTCTCAATTCTTTATTGCGTACCATAATGCATATACATAGTTGGTATGGAAATAGTTATATTAGTCACAATTATGGACCCTGTCGGGCACAGCATAGATAGTAGGAGAGAGGAGGAAGAACACTATGTTTAATGTGATACATTTTATATTAGTTAAGTAGTTAGTAGTTATACTATTTTATTTATAGAATTAAATTTACGAATTATAATATTGTTTCAATACATTTAATTAATTAGTAAGAACTTTATAAAAAAATTAAAAATTAAATTTTTAGCAACTATTCATTATTGTTTTATTTACTTATTATTATTTTAATTTATTACGTAATTAATATTTATTTCTTTATTTATTTTTTATTTATTATAATATCCCTAAGGCAAGTTATTTTTTGGATGCTTCTTATTCATTTGTAAAGTCTATTCAGCCTGTCATCATCTTAAGGTGTATCCCTTCACCTTTTATGACAGCGAAAAAATAGCGGCCTGTGCTTTGCCTCACCAAAGAGAGAGAGTATGGTGAGCTGCTCATTACTCTTGTCTTTGTGTTAGGCAACTAACGAAGATTATCTCCTTTTTCTCATATACATAAATCAACTGCGTAAGCGTGATATTCCCTAAGCAAGTTGGCTTTAAAATACCTTTTACCACTGCATTTCCTAGTCCCATAATTTCTTCCTCCATTAAACTGAAGACGTAAAGTTTATACCGACTATATATAATTATGTAGGTATGTAGCGGCATCTACAACGCCACATGCAAACTACGCATCATACTGACGTCACGCAAAATCCTGCATCTCGCAAGCAGAGTTTACCGCGCAACTAGCATAATTATATACAATGGCCCGACATCAATCATCGGACAGTAATTGCCCACCAGACACAACACCCGTGGTCGGAAGATCCCCCCTTTTCTATGGAGGATGAGTGAAATTTACACCCTGTTCCACATACCTCTATATACTCGTACTTAGGTAGTTCTGTCTCCACCCTGTAAAATTTTAATGCCTTGCATTTTATGTGTTAAGAGTGCCAGGGTGCACTTTATACAATTCACTAGGTTCCAATGGAGCAGGAATATACACTTCAGTGTTTGATAAAAGTGCAACTCAGGCATTATACTATCTTCATTCTTTTTTTTTTAAACAATAATTTAACTTTATTAAGGTGTTATTTTTTTGGAATCACCAGTTAATTTCGGAAAAACTACGTAAACAAAAAGTCAGCGTCATAGTATCAAATTTTAATTATCACAGTAACTCTACGCCACTCATTATAAATTAAATTTTGCACCCTTCATTATAATTTAAAAACACTCCATTATTTTTGTTGATCGCCTTTTTTGTCATATTTTTCCCTTTTAAATAAGATTTCCCATCTGTTTCACAGTTTTATAACGGGCTCCCGGGCAAAGGTCGAGAAATAATTTAATTTATTTAATTATGGGCTGATTTTTCAAACGACAGATAATGTTTATTCGTGAAATAAAATTGACGTCTGACAGTTTTTGTATGGAAGAACTGTCAAAAATTCAAAATGATTCCTCCGATAATATTATCTGGCGTTGAAAAAATCATCCCTAAATGTTGCCTCGTAGATGGATTATGTAAAGTGGTCCAGGGGCCGTATTATGACGAATTAATGCCGCCATTTTTCTAGTGTGAGACAGAGACGGAGCAATAGAAGTTCGATACCATCATCTCTTTTTAACAATGAAATAATGATGGCACTAATACTTCATAATTCTTCTTCCCGTTCCGTATAGGATAAAAATAAAGAAAGAAAACTATTAGCCAAGAACAGAGATGATGGAGCCTGGCGTACATTGTTAATAGCTTAAAGCCGCTTTGTTAAGGGGATTAGGCCCAGCTGAGTGCGCGGCTAATTCCTGTTAATACGTTTAGAAAAGTATAGCATCGATATAGTGAGGGGCCCGTGGCTAAATAATAACAGCCGCACAGGTCGATCGATCAGGTTAGGCTACGCTTGCCGCCGTTGGTCTGTTAATGGGTGACCATCATTACATACCGAGACCCCTCCGTGCCTCGGAAAGCACGTTAAGCCGTTGGTCCCGGCTGTCATTTGTGGATCTTTGACAGTCGTTACGGGTAGTCAGAAGCCCGAAAGTCTGACAACCAGTCTTACCAAGGGGTATCGTATTACCCAGTAACTGGGTTGTGGAGGTCAGATAGGCAGTCGCTCCATGTTAAATATCATATCAATACCAGATTCAGCTGCATCCGGTTAGACTGGAAGCCGACCCCAACATAGTTGGGAAAAGGCTAGGCAGATGATGACTTATAGTGAATTAATGGGGAATGAGAAAATGCTAACATAAACCTCATTCAAATATTACTCGATCATGGTAATATATACCTCGGCCAAATAGTCTCCTTCCAGGCAAGACACGATAAAGAAGTTGCTCGACGCACCGAGAACGCCTGGAAGAGCTATTGGTCGATGAAGCAAATAATGAAAGGAAGTCTACCTCTCTCACTGAAGAGAAAACTCATGGACATGTGCATTCTTCCTACTATGGAGCGCAGACATGGTCACTAACCAATTGTCAAAAGTCCGCACTTGGGGTCTGTCAGCGAGCAATGGAGCGCAGTATCCTTGGAGTTAAACTTTCTGATCGTATAAGGAACTCGATGCTGCGTTCTAAAACTCAAATTGCTGATGTAGGTCACACGGCTGCCAAGCTAAAATGAAACTAGGCTGGTCACATCTGTCGCATGCCGGAGGAACTATGGGCTAAAGTAATCACACAATGGGTCCCAAACAGCAGTAAACGACGGCGCGGCAGGCCCAGAATGAGGTGGCGGGACGAGCTCGACTCTTTCCAGAAGGATTGGCGTTTAACAGCACTGGATAGGGATAAGTGGAAGGAGGGAAGGGAGGCCTTTGCCCTGCAATGGGACAGAAATGGCTGATAATAATAAAAATAATAAATGGTAGCGTGTTGGTCTGATATTGTCGCAAATAAAAAAAACTATATTTTAGGGTCATACAACATATTTTAATAGATAGATAAAATGTTTATTCTGTGCAACAAACGTGTGCGTCGTATATGTAGGTATCTCAGTGGGATTTTATTTCATTATATTAACTCTAACCTTTTGTTAGTATTTTCGTGGAATTAATGATCGTCAATCACATGATCTATGTTGATGCTAGAAATCTATGCTGAAATAAAATATTTTTTAAATAACCTGTAAATAAAATAAAGGGCGGTGATACATACAACTCGCCGTCCGGTCCCGGGTCGATGGCGCGTTGTGTTTGCGCGCGCCTCAAAGAGATGTCAGCACTAACTGACTAAATAACTGACCGCTAGGGCCAATGCCTGCCAGGGTTGCGGGTTGTTCGAAAGAGATACCCTGGAACCTGGCACAGGCAACTGAAGGGATACGGGTGGGTTTTAGTCAGTAAAAGTCTGACACGCTCTCCCGCTCCGCCCAGAGCGAGAGAAGTTATTTGATAATATCCCACCCAAAAAAAAAAGGGCGGAGCTACATTTTGCATCCAAGCAAGGATCTATGTTTTTGCGGAATTAAAACTACAGTACGGCCGTCAATAGAATGCGTTCCTGACACGTCAGTGCGAAAATTCTAGTAACTAATAAACATTAAAGTCGCTTAACACGTATTCGTTTGTATGAAACTGAGAGTGTCAACAATGCATTCTCCGGGTCAGACGCACTGTAAATATTAAATTTATGTAGGTACATTGTGGAGTGCGCGTCTGGAAATTTCTCGCCGGCTGATCGACACACGTGACCGAGAGCTGGGTCGTTCTTTGGCCAAAGAATTAGCATTGTCATTCAACGTGGCAATGCTGCCAGTCTTCTGGGCACGTTTCCGGATGACAGCGATGCGGACGAGTACTTCGGTGCCTAAGTGTCCTTTGTTTTTGTATGTATTTGTATAGTAAGTTAGTTAGTCATTTATATTGTCATGTATTTCCGCATAGTAACGGCTGATTCCATAACTTTACCATTGAATGTTTTAAACGATAGTCAAGGTTCTAGTAATTTATAAATTTACGTGTCATTAATTAAAAAGTACCTAAATCCTACATTAAACAATGACATTTTCTGTAAGCCTAATAGTCGCTGCTCCCATTGGCCATTCTCATCTGTCAGTGGCATCTGTCGATCATTAGTCAAGATCAATCTGACGTGCCGACCGAAATAATCTAGCCCGATGATAGATAGAAACGTTACTGGTAAGGGCGTAGACAGTAATCTATAGACTTATGGTATCCGTGTCACCGAAAGGGACAAAAAAATCCGGCAATCTTCATCATACTATCATTTTTACAGATTTATTACACTGCACCTTACCATTTTCACAGTTGCGCAAATGTACTATTATTTTATTGAATTATGCACGAAAAAGATCTTATTTTCCGTTTAATCGCGGTGTATTATTTTATTATTCCTTCATAAAAGTCAAACTTGTTGTGCACATTAATGTGCTTAGCCGACACGCAGTAAGGGACAGAAATTTCTTTTTTCTTTGCTAGTGACGATTTTTCTTGTGCGAATGAAAAAGAAGTTAAGCAACAATCTCTAGTTTACTCTGTCTACGGGTAAGGGGATCGGATTCACGATCGATGCTCGCTTGAAAGTTGTGGCTACTGACTTATCACATGAAATAAATGATATCTACAACGCTACAAGCTTATTTTGGCGCGTGGCTATAATCGGAACTATCGCTGCCATTTTGTTTTGTTAATAAAGTGTCTGGGACAATGTCACATTTTTTTTTACGAACAACGTCTCCCTGTTACTGTCATTCAGATTCTAAAAGATCCTTAGGTGTGACAGTGTTATTTTACCTCTAATTTTGCATCACTGTACAAATCACAGAGATTCTCATTTTCATAAGGCTGCTGCTAGGTTGTTTCCACTGACAAGTCTGTCAACCTCATTGTGATCTTTATTCTCGTTACAATAACGTTGCTGTAGGTATGGAGGATAGAGGTAAGGAGAACCGTATCTCTTGTGAAAAAGTCTCCGTCAAACTGCGTTAAATTAGGGTGGCGCCACAGTAGCAACAGAGAAAAATTCTCAGCAGTAATTTTAGGTTAGGTTTACAAAATTATTTTGGACTACGTAAGTAGTTGACGTTTGGTATACTGGGTTGTCACTAAATACTCTAGTCACAAAAAATATTACATTTTCTAACTCGGCATACTTCAATCCGTCAACAACTGCTACATTCATACCATACCCTTTGTCTCCGCTAGCGCCATTGTGGAGGGTTTTTGAGCTGTTATTTACTGCAAGATGGACACTTTTTCAACTTTCGCCCCATATGAGACAGTTCTCCTTTCCTCTATCCTCTATGCCTCCATGGCTGTAGGATTGCTGCTAACAGAGGTAAAATAACTGTGGACGGACTGTAATTTGCCGGAACAAAACTTATTAATGTTGAATGAAAAAAGTCTGCATTTTTTTTTTCCGGATGGGAAATCATCAAATGACCCCTCCCGCTCTAGGCGGAGCGGAAGGGAGTGCAGAACTTATTCATGTTGATTGAATGAAAAAAGTCTGCATTCAGTTCTAAATTCGAATTGAAATATGGAAGCATGAAGTGGCCAGTAATAAAGATTGGCAGTGCTAACTACTGAAAATGAAGAAGGAGGATCCCTTAATCACAAACTGTTTACAATATTATCACCAACAAAATAATATATCTAACCCACGGATATCGAATCTAACCTCATTTCGATTCGAAATGAGAGTATCAAAATCAATCCGCCTAGCCTTTTCCCAACTATTTTGGGGATCGGCTTCCAGTAGTTCTAAAACACTGTATATTGTCTGTGCATCCAACTTTGATTAATAAGCTTATTTCAATAGCTAGCAAAGCTTTAAGCGATTCTCAAACAAAGCGAAATGAGTTCGTACGGTTCCGAAATAATACGTTCTAAACGTTACCGCACCGTAGAATTAAAACTAACCGTTCGAAGCTTTTCGCAACATATTCGGCACCGTAGGTACGTATTATTTGCCTTCGTCTGCTTAAGGCGTAGCAACCCTTGTTTGTACTCATCTGATCCAGCTACTAGGACATTTTAATATTTGAGTAAGGTTTGAGTGATTGATGCTTTCTCTTTGCCTTATGGGATGCGGTAAATAGCCCGCGAAATTGAAATTTTCTTGCGATTTTTGCAATTTTGCAAGTCAGTATTAGGTTGTATGTTGATTCAAATATGATTCACGAGACAAGCCTCTAAGTTCATATACATATAGGTAATCATATTGAATGACTATTTCTTGAAAAATAAATAAATGATCCCTACTCTGGCGCTTCCCCCTAAAGGACTTTAATGAAAAAACCTTGAGCTAAATATTAAGGGAACTTTTTGGTTAGCTCTGGAGATGTAACTGGCTCTAAAAGATATATAGAAACTAGATTTTGGACTTTAAATGAAAGACTGAAAGTCCAAAATGCAACGGAATGGCTTAATCAAAATCCGAACGAATTACTACCGAATTCTTCCAATCGAATTCGTTGAAACTGCTTTTGCAAGTTACTTCAAATTAGGTTGCAAATCTTAAGGTCATAGCACACGTATCAAACCGGAAAGGGATCGGCACCGTGTCAACTCGAGCCGTTCAGTGTTCTTTGTATGAAACTCCCTACTGCAACGCATACTAATCGGAATCGTAACGTAATCGCTTCGCCTCGGGACAAGCTCACGAATCGCGGTGCGGTGCGTTACGGCTCGTCGTCCCCGCGCTTACGTCTCTCCGTACCCGAGCTTACACCTCCACCAGAGGGGCAAGGGTGGACGAAGGTCCACACTTGCCCCTCTCACCCGCCTGCCTGCGGCTGCCTGCCTGCCTGCACCATCAACCAGCGGTCGGCGAGCCGTAAGCGCGGCGTCGCCTAGCCGTAGCCCAGTCGACGTATCGGAGCTTCTGATCCGCTTTGGTTACGTGCGTACGTTAGGTTGACGCCTGTTTGACAGCGAGGCGAAAGGCGATACAGTGCTGATCCCTTTCCGATTTGATACGTGTGCCCTTTATCTAGAAGCTAGCTTGCTAGACTACCTGGTTTTAGATTTTATCTACACAGGATGGCAGGGACATCGCCGCGCAAACTGTAACCATGACCTGTCAAACAAATGCAAGCTGCGTCTACAATAATCGGGGAACATACATAAAAAAAAAAAAAAGGTTCCGACGAATTGAGAACCTCCTCCTTTTTGAAGTCGGTTAAAAATCCTTATAAAGTGGAATGAGGTCGTAACTAATCATAAGCTTGAACGTTTTTTCATAGAATTAGCGTATCTCTTTTTTGGACAAGTAATCTATGATCCTTTCTCGCTCACACATTCTCAATTTCAGATAATCTCCTGTGATGAATGAAAATGGAAAATCTCAAAAAGCTTTTATACTTTGTTTGACTGAGCGACGGATATTATAAGAAGGGGATTTAACGTTCACGGTTACAAAGAATACAAGCAATAAAGAAAAAAATCTATGAAAAAAACGTTTTGGGTTAATATCTTTCTACATTCAACACGGCTTTAAATAATAAATGGAAATACTAGGAAACTCTAGAAACTAACCTTAGAAAACCACTGCCCGTTGCCTTTTGAAACTCCTAAAATAATAACCTGAAACAAGCTTTATTTTGTTCTTTACACTAGATACTAAATTAAATGACTAACTAACTTGCTATACAAATACATACATAAAAAATTAAATTAAAAATTACCTAGGGGGACCTCAGAAGCAGAATAGAAGGTGTTCCACAGAACGGTCCCCCGACTTCCTTAAGATTTTTTCAAATTTATTTTTTTATTTCATGCTTTTTGTAGGGATTCCTTAATTTTATTTTTGTCGGGGGTTTTTTAAATTTTTAATTTAATTTTTTATTTCATGCTTTTTGTAGGGACTCTTTAATTTTTGTATTTCATTTCTTTTATTTTCTTCCGTTTTAAGATTCTGGTAATTTGGTGTATAATCAGATTTTTTATCCGTCAAAAAATATTGATTAATTTATAGTTGAAGAATAATTTTTAAGACTAAACAGATTTTTTTGTTTTATTATATTTTTCAAGTTTTTAGTTTTCATTTCGTTAGGTGGTTAATATTCCTCATTCCCTTTCAATATAGTGTAAATTATTCTACTTGTCAAGCCCTTGCATTTGATACCTATATTGAAGGAGTTGTGAAAAAAAATTGAATTCGCCATTTTGTGGTGGCGGCCATCTTGGATTCAAAATTTGTTATAGTGCATAGTATTCTACTATTGAAGCCCTTTCATTTGATACCCATATTGAGGGAATTGTGAAAAAATATGTTATCCGCCATTTTGTAGCGGCGGCCATCTTGGACCGATTTTCATCAAACATAGCTAAGAACACTCCCGACTAATACACCTTTCAAACAAAAAAAACTAAATCAAAATCGGTTCATCCGTTCGGGAGCTACGATGCCACAGACAGACACACACACACACACACACACACACACACACCCCCACACACACCCCCACACACAGACACGTCAAACTTATAACACCCCGTCGTTTTTGCGTCGGGGGTTAAAAAACAAAGGACGCTTAGGCATCAAAGTACTCGTCCGCATCGCTGTCATCCGGAAACGTGCCCAGAAGACGGCAGCATTGCCAAGTTGAATGGCAATGCTAATTCTTTTTGGCCAAAGAACGACCCAGCCCTGGTCTCTGGTCTCCGGTGGTGGAGAAATTTCCTTAAAAAGGAGACGCGCACTCGGGCCACATTACCCGAGCGTTTTGACCCCAAACAGCTTAAAGCTGTAGTTGCCAGTAAGGTTACAGTATTTGCGCCGTTTGAGGGTCTCAGCAGCCGCAGCAGCGGCGCCAGCACAGCCGTGCTAGGAACATGAGATGGCGCAAGGATAACCTGAATAAACTTCGTTTGCTTTATATTTTTCTAAATGTCTAGACTCAAATGAACACTTATTCCACGTACCTATTAGTGGAGGTTTTTTTCTAACTGAAGAGACAGCTGTGCTGCTGGGGAGTTTCTTGCGCCACTTCTTCTTCGCTGCGAAAGCACTAGGAAGTGGTGAAGGGCGGGCTTTTTGGGGGATTGTTTTATGTAATTTTGACGTTCGAAATGTGCTGATTCTCAGCCTAATTTGAATAAATGATTTTTGATTTTGATGATAAAAAAAATCAAATTCTAAACGGCAGAAATAACAAAAACACTACTTTTCACTTTCACTTAAGATATCAAAAAACTGTTCACAAAGCTTCCACAATATACACTCACTAATATACTCTCTCTCTATAATATACTTCACTGTTCCATAATAGGTATATAGGTAAGTAACAGCTCAACACTTCACTTGCTTACTGAAGTAAATTATCACGATTAGCCTTTATAATATCAACGTCTTATAAAGAAGAAGTGATATTCTATTCAGGGATTAAACTAAGGCTTAGTTCACATAGATATGACACGTGGACAATGGACACGCACGTGGCCAATTTTAGATGACCTACACACTTCGGAAAACATATGCGAAGTGTAGATAGGGTGTGTGAGGAAACTCAAACTCAAAGCATTTATTTTAACATAACATTATTATTTTATCATAGCATTTTTATTTATTTTTAAAATTAAACCTTGTACAGGCACTTTTGAATTGTCAAAATTAGTCTGTCAGTTAGTCAGAAAGTTGAAGCTATCTTACCCATTCCAAAACGTGATCTCTATGGAAAAGGAGAGACGGCTGTATATTACCTGACAAAGTATTTACAACTATCATATTTTATTCAGCATGTGTGAGACAATTGACTAGGAGTGTGGGTATGGTTATAATAGCAAGCAATATAGCAATTTATGTATAACTTCATTATTCAACTGTCTATGAAAAACCTCAAGTTCAATGCAGAACTTTCAGGTGCCCAACTGTGCCCCAAAATGCAGCAATAGCGGCATGCTGTCACCGACGATGCCGTGGAATTGGCGAAGTTTTAAGTCCACAAAATTGAAAACACTGTGTTTCCATCGATACGACCAAAATGAAGTGACTGATATCCAAATAATGACATACCTAATGATGTAAAATAGATCCACGTTCACATCTATGCCACATTCTATCTGTACCACGCCTAAATACGTCATCACTCATAGTCTGTAGATTTTTGCATTTCACGAGTCAGCGGCAATAAAACGGTCATAAAAGTAGCGATAATGGAATGATAATGACATGTCTAATGTAAGTTATAATACATACGTCATTTTGTTATGTCATCTTGTTCCTACGTACGCTCTTTATGAGCGGTATCAACGCTCCTCGTAATCTAAGCCATTTGTGTCGGTAATGGCTTGAGGTTAAGAGCCTATACTACCTCAGCTAAAATTCACTCTTTATCTCGCTCGAACGATACTGCTCGCGGACTGTGTGAGAGCGAGACAGAGTGCGGTGCTGGGCGGAAGGCAGCGCCAATAGTTTAGGTTTGCTTTTTACGGTAAAAATAAAGGTAATTAAAAAAAACTAACTAACATAAGACCTGCTTTATAGTTAGTTCAGTTAGTATGCAAAGTTTCATGATCTAATTTGAAGTATTTTTTTAATACCAGCGGTTTATTGTTCGGTTTGGAGGTAACTTTGGAACTTATTTCTATCGAGAAAATTTTATGGAATCGTGTTTTCGTCTAACATAGTACTTAACATTAATCCTCAACTTTAACATATATTTATTTCGAAATTAATGCTCCGGTATTACCGACATAACGGAGGATCATGTTAAGCCATTTGAGGTAGTATCTTAAGGGGGCGGCGTAGCATGCGTAGTTCATACAAACGTAATACCAAAATAATTTGTTAATAATCAAACATATTCTTAAGGTAGTGTGTATTTATTCCGATTGGACTACAGAATATCTAAGTTCCCAAATATATACTTTGAAAGGGCACTGTTAAAAAGACGAGATATGAGGAATTTTAAATTTCTATATAAAACTTATTTATTGGATGTTATTTAATAGAAATTTATGTAAGAAAACAGCGCCAGCCATAAACAAATGGAATAAAGGCAAAGAGAAGATAATGATGATGAAAATATAAATAAATAAATAATAAAAGTTAATTAGGTACAATTTAAAGTAAAATACTTTGGCGCGGCTATCAACGTTAACACAAAATACGTAGAAGACATTAATTGTTCTAGACATTCACATCTTTATGGAAGTTTTAATATTATATTATAAAGAATAACAAAAAAAAAAATAGCATTTACAAATTACTAAGTTC
This sequence comes from Oligia latruncula, assembly GCA_948474745.1. NCBI lineage: Eukaryota > Metazoa > Arthropoda > Insecta > Lepidoptera > Noctuidae > Oligia > Oligia latruncula. The sequence continues at coordinate 15,695,305 of OX419695.1, read as the reverse complement.
TGAGATCTTTATCATCTGCCTAGCCTTTTGCCAACTATGTTGGGGTCACCTTCCAGTCTAACTGGATGCAGCTGAATACCAGTATTTCACATGAAGCGACTACTAAGTCCTGAGTTAAAGATATATGAAGACACCCGCGTTAGGAAGAGACTTGTGCAACTTCTTTGGATTGGACATTTGTTCCATATCATATGGCTTTTGGACTATTCTAAAACCAGTCATTTTCAATTAATTTTTTCCCCAGCCTTAACATTCAATGAAACAACACTCACAAAACATAATACATATAAACTACATGTATTAGGTTCACATAATTATATATTGTTTCAAGCGAGTCAAAACAAAGACAAACCCTGTGAATAGTTCAGATAGTTTATTTAACAAATTACTCATGCCCACACTGCTGACGGGGCGGGATTGTCTCGCGTTACATTAGGAGCGGTTTTAACCGAAAGGTGGAAATTAAATAGTACAGCAAATAAGGTGAGTTGTCATGTGGAAATAGGCCAAGTTCCTCAATTGCTTTTGTGATATAATGAAGTTTGTGTGACTGGAAATAGTTTACAGAGAAAATGCCGTAGAGTTCGTCATGATTTACTTGGATCACTTAAAAGCATTTTGTCTCAGTATTGTATAGAGTTATCAAAAGTAAATAAGCTGAAGTGGCAATGGGCTGGTCATATTTGTTGAAGGACCGATGGTCGGTGGTGGAGACCGCGTATCGGCAAGCGTAGCGTGGGACGCCCTTTAGCTAGATGACGGACGACCCTAAGAAAACTGGGACTGATTGAATGCAGAAGGCGGAGGGCAACATGTCGTGATGCAGCCTTTGAGAGGCCTGGGTTCAGCAGTGGACTGCGATAGGCTGAGTTGATTGACTTATAGAGAAAAATTCACGAAAAAAAATTGTTTTCTAGAAAATGTGCGTATACTATTTAGCTATTCTAATTATATCAATCTTAAATTTAATCAACACCAGTGGGGCAATTCTCTTAAATTTAAGAACGATCACAGTCTGGTCTCAGTGTCAAGCTGTCACAAATACCTACCTCTAATTTTCCTACATTTTTGACATTTGTTTGTCGCCGAGATGAGACTGCGACTAGATTTTGAACGATTTAAATTACGAGATAGATGAACTAGTTGGCCGCGCCTTACGTGTGTGAGCAGTGGGACGAAGGGGCGGGGCGCTTTGTCATTACTCAGTACGTGCGTTGCGAACAATAGGCAACCCCGCTACCCTCACCCCCGTCCCATCTAAGGCGCGGCTAACTAGTTCCGCGCGGACTATTTTATTTCGGTCTCTCTCAGAAGTTAATAGATAGTGCAGGTATCCTCCTGGACTCTAAACTGCCTTGGTTTGAAAAAGGAAATATTATGCTTGTCTATCAGTGGGTAAATAAATAATTTAAAAAATCACTTGTACATTAAAAATTTTGTAAGAAAGAAAGACAGTAAATACATTTATTTAAAGACTGAATTTTTAAACTTTAAAATAGGGTAGGTACCTACCCTATTTTAAAATCAGTGCGCGTTTCGAAGCTGTATCAACAAATAACTCCTTGTAGAGCAAACGAAATGTGACAAACGACTGAAACGTGCCCTTGTAAACTTTTAACTGAACTCAAGACGTATAAAAAGAACATTTACTTAAAATACACATTGAAGGTAATTCTTTTTTACAAGCTTTTTATTAACTTGCAATGTAACTGTGTTTTTTCGGGTGGACTCTTGCAACTTAATTTTGAAGATATCTTCGACCGATTGAGCTAAAATTTTGCATACACGTTTAGTTTGGATGACAACGTATGGTTTGCTGTGTGACGTCATTCCAAATAAATTGATACTCTGATTTCTTGTATGTTTGTTTGTTACGCTTTCACGCTAAAACGGCTGAACGATTTGAAATATGGCACACGGTTATACCATGCCCTGGATTAGGAGATAGGATACTTTTTATCCGGGTATTCCCACGGAATCGAGAATTATGTAGGTGAAACCATGGGGCGCAGCTAGTTTTAAATGGCAGTTTTTGGTCAAATATTTTATCCGGTTTGGGATTTGTAGGATATAAACATTCTGGGCAGCTTTAATCAAGAATAAACGATCAAATCAGGGCACAGACAACGCCAGCAAATCAAGCTACCCGAAACTGTAAATTTTTCCCAATCAACATTGAACCTTATGCTTTAGCGATAAAGTAATAAATCTATTAAAGAAATTTGACAGATTGTAGTAGCTTGATATGCTGGCGTCTGTACCTTTCTCAGATTTGCTGAACGCTAAATCGTGTAGGTTAGTGTTGAGTGTTTTTACGTCGATCATGAAGAGTTCACATGATCTCAACATCTGCCTAGCCTTTTCCCAACCATGTTGGGGTCGGCTTCCAGTCTAACCGGATGCAGCTGAATACCAGTTTTTTACATGGAGCGACTGCCTATCCGACCTCCACAACCCAATTACTGGGTAATACGATACCCCTTGATAAGACTGAAGAAGAATCGCATCTGTATCGCTACAAACGCGCGTCAACGGCGCGTTTAAAAAACGTGGTGTGCACAGGCCCTTAGGGTGATGCAAAAACAAAACATGGCAGATGAAACTAAGGGATAGGAACTCGAAAAAGAATGCAGTAATACGCATAGTATGCATATACTACTACATACGTAATAAACTTTGTCTGGAGAAATAACGATAGATAGAGGAGAAAACGAATCCTGGCAGTTTGAGTAATTTATGTGGCCTACCCAAATGTCCTTTCTTTGGTATTGTTCGTCGAATCGTTGAGCTCCTTAAGTCTTGAGTTGAGCTGTACGATTTCTGACAAATGCTTGCATTGACTGGACAGGTCCTCTCAATCTGTGTGGTTCTTTCCTTAAAAGACCATTTCAGACATCGATTGACATGGTCTTCATATAACCAAGATTATGTCTGGACTTTAAAAGAGACTGTGACCTCTGAGTTTGTTTCGGCCTTTCTTCTCAGAGTAGTCAGTTAAGAAACGCTGACCTCATCTAGTTTAAAAAAATATGATTGACGTGTTTTAAAAATGTTTGTGCAAACCTACTTACAAAAATAAAATCATTTATCATTTAGCAAATGAGCGCTGGGATGATTCTGCCAACTTCTTCTTCTTATGTTCACGATAGATGATTTGCGATTTAATTGTCTGCGGTGGACGAAAAATTTCGTCTTGAGCAAACGTGGTGATCAATGTTCGTGCCTTCTCTATTTGAGAAGACCAATAACCTCGTCTTTTAAAAATTTCGAAAAATTTCGTCTTGAGTAAACGTGGTGGTCAATGTTCGTGCCTTCTCTATTTGAGAAGACCAAAGACCTCTTGTCTTTGAAAAATTTCGAAAAATTTCGCTTTAGCAAACGTGGTGATCAATGTTCGTGCCTTCTCTATTTGAGAAGACCAATGACCTCGTCTTTTAAAAATTTCGCATTGAGCAAACGTGGTGATCAATGTTCGTGCCTTCTCTATTTGAGAAGACCAATGACCTCGTCTTTTAAAAATTTCGAAAAATTTCGTCTTGAGCAATCGTGGTGATCAATGTTCGTGCCTTCTCTATTTGAGAAGACCAATGACCTCGTCTTTTAAAAATTTCGTCTTGAGCAATCGTGGTGATCAATGCTCGTGCCTTCTCTATTTGGGAAGACCAAAGACCTCTTGTCTTTGAAAAATTTCGCCTTAGCAAACGTGGTGATCAATGTTCGTGCCTTCTCTGTTTGAGAAGACCAAAGACCTCTTGTCTTTGAAAAATTTCGAAAAATTTCGTCTTGGGCAAACGTGGTGATCAATGCTCGTGCCTTCTCTGTTTGAGAAGACCAAAGACCTCTTGTCTTTGAAAAATTTCGCCTTAGCAAACGTGGTGATCAATGTTCGTGCCTTCTCTGTTTGAGAAGACCATAGACCTCTTGTCTTTGAAAAATTTCGCCTTGAGCAAACGTGGTGATCAATGTTCGTGCCTTCTCTATTTGAGAAGACCAAAGACCTCTTGTCTTTGAAAAATTTCGTCTTGAGCAAACGTGGTGATCAATGCTCGTACCTTCTCTGTTTGAGAAGACCAAAGACCTCTTGTCTTTGAAAAATTTCGCCTTGAGCAAACGTGGTGATCAATGTTCGTGCCTTCTCTATTTGAGAAGACCAAAGACCTCTTGTCTTTGAAAAATTTCGCCTTGAGCAAACGTGGTGATCAATGTTCGTGCCTTCTCTATTTGAGAAGACCAATGACCTCGTCTTTGAAAAATTTCGAAAAATTTCGTCTTGGGCAAACGTGGTGATCAATGCTCGCGCCTTCTCTATTTGAGAAGACCAAAGACCTCTTGTCTTTGAAAAATTTCGTCTTGGGCAAACGTGGTGATCAATGTTCGTGCCTTCTCTATTTGAGAAGACCAAAGACCTCTTGTCTTTGAAAAATTTCGCCTTGAGCAAACGTGGTGATCAATGTTCGTGCCTTCTCTATTTGAGAAGGCCAAAGACCTCTTGTCTTTGAAAAATTTCGAAAAATTTCGTCTTGAGCAAACGTGGTGATCAATGTTCGTGCCTTCTCTATTTGAGAAGACCAAAGACCTCTTGTCTTTGAAAAATTTCGCCTTGAGCAAACGTGGTGATCAATGTTCGTGCCTTCTCTATTTGAGAAGACCAAAGACCTCTTGTCTTTGAAAAATTTCGAAAAATTTCGTCTTGAGCAAACGTGGTGATCAATGCTCGTGCCTTCTCTGTTTGAGAAGACCAAAGACCTCTTGTCTTTGAAAAATTTCGCCTTGAGCAAACGTGGTGATCAATGTTCGTGCCTTCTCTATTTGAGAAGACCAATGACCTCGTCTTTTAAAAATTTCGAAAAATTTCGTCTTGAGCAATTGTGGTGATCAATGCTCGTGCCTTCTCTGTTTGATAAAACCAAAGACCTCTTGTCTTTGAAAAATTTCGCCTTGAGCAAACGTGGTGGTCAATGCTCGTGCCTTCTCTGTTTGAGAAGACCAAAGACCTCTTGTCTTTGAAAAATTTCGCCTTGAGCAAACGTGGTGGTCAATGCTCGTGCCTTCTCTGTTTGAGAAGACCAAAGACCTCTTGTCTTTGAAAAATTTCGAAAAATTTCGTCTTGAGCAAACGTGGTGATCAATGCTCGCGCCTTCTCTGTTTGAGAAGACCAAAGACCTCTTGTCTTTGCCATGAAGTGGGACAATAATAGGCTGGTATTCATTAGTAGTTCGGCTCTACGAATATAAAATGTCAAAATCATCACGATGATGGATAGAGCACCATTTTCATTACGTGGTTTTAATCATACGCGTTTGGCAGACGATCAAGAACATTGTGGTTTTCAACATATCTGGTTTGTGACGAATCCGGTGTTTTGCGAGTCTGGTATTAAGCTTTGGAGCCAACTATACCTACGACGAAAATGCTCCATCTACCAGTGCTAATAAATAGTCGTGAAATGGTGTTTTTGGTACAGTCGACAGCACAACGGCGGTAAAACTTTGACCTTGGGCTAGTCTAGTAGTAGCCTGATGTGCTGGCGTCTGTACAAGAAAATTATAAGTCAAATGATGATGAGTCGAAGAAATTCCAGTTAAATGATGAGAATGGACCAGCAACCGAAATAACCAGAAACACACTTCCTATCATAATCCGATGGATTTTGATGGAAAATTCCCAAACAATTGCTTCATGTGTTTGAAAAATTCGTCTGTTCAACAACGTAAATATCGCAATAAATATGTTTTTTTGAATTATCAATATGAATGGCGCCATTGTAAATGTTTAACGCAATTACCCCGCTGAATTGCTTTACATAAGGAAATTCTTGCTTTGGAGTTATGATTCTTTTTAGCTTATAATTCAAGCTACTATCAACTCGGATATTATAATTAGCCTATAATGTTCCCACTGCTGGGACATAGGCCTCCTCTCGATGAGAGGGATTGGGCCGTAATCCACCACGCGGGCCCAGTGCGGGTTGGCAGATATCACATATGTCTTTGAATTTTTGGTTCTAGGATATGCCGGTTTCCTCACGATGTTTTCCTTCACCGTTTTGAGAGCAGTGGTGATGAAATAATTTACACAAAGTAAAGCGCCTGTCTGGGTTCGACCCACGACCTACAATTCGTAAGTCGCGGCCATTACCACTTGGCCACCATTGGTCTCACTCGGATATCCCCCCACCTACCCCCCCCTTACCTATGCCTATTTTCAACGTATCCCTTCTGCTATAGCATATATAAACACTTTAAAAAGTAATTTCGCTTTCACAACTTTTATTGCACATCGTGCCTACCCAACATTATTGTAAGTACCTACTTCAATCTTTGCTGAAATGTTCAACCCATTTAAAAGCCGTATCGTTATGAACGTAGACGTGTATTCAACAAAATCAACGACCATGCATTCTTTATGAGCAAACACAAATATTATACATAATGGTTGATATTTTTCATTATGATGAAACTTTTAGAGAAGTAGGCTTTATTTTTACACACACATAATTAGCCTATAATGTTCCCACTGCTGGGACACAGGCCTCCTCTCTTCGAAAGGAAGTGGGCGGTAATCCACAACGCGGGCCCAGTGTGGGTTGATAGATCGACAGTAGAATGCAAAAATTGTTTATTTTCTAGTTACACTTCATAAGTGACATTGACTTGACATAATCTTATTTGATTAATGTAATGTTTTCATCAAAGAATGCGCAAAGGTCCACCATTTATGTGACATCATCACACGTTTTTTTGTTTTAGTTTTTTTCTCATTATTGTAGAAATAAAAAATAAATATATTTGAACTCAGGATACGAAAATAAAGAAATGGTATTTTTGTTTTAGGCCGTGTCAGGTTTGAAGTGTTGTCAATTGTGCATAAATTATGTAATTATATGAGTTGTTTGCAATAAAAATTAAACATAATTTTCTATATCAACGACTTAGTAAAAAAATTCGTAGGTAAACAGTCATTAACATGAAAAAATTATAGTATCATCTAGATTATCTTCATTATCATTTTAGTTTTTCTGCTTAAAAAGCTATAAGTAACATGATAGTTTCAAAACAATAAACTGTCCAATAAAATCTGAAACCAATTCATAAAATTACAAAAAGATGAGAGAAATAAGAAAAAACTTTCAGAATAATATTTACATTCCTTCACATAAACTTTAATTTATTATATTATGATTCGTCTAATAAATATTTGCTCTATCCAAACACACAGTATTAACCAATGAATCATCTCAATGTTTACTAAAATCATAATTTAAGTCAATTGATGGCGTCATAAATAAAAACGGTTATAAAAAAAACTGTAAATATTACCAAACGAAAGAATTTATGGGGAGTTGGGCCATTACCATCAAATAAAGCTGCAATTTCAGGAATTTTAGTCACCGGCTCAGAAATTCTTTTCCTGCAGATTTTCAAGTATTTATTCTCAAGCTCCAGTTGGAGAATTTCTCCAATAATGTGCTTCAAGTAAGGCGCAATTTGTTGAGCCCTTAGTTATACGACTTGTTTGTATTTGTAGGCACATTGATTGATGAACAAATAAAGGCATTTTAGCTTCGAACCTGGTACCTACTTAAAAAGTAATTTATTGTAATCTGAACAAATATAAATCAGATTTTGATTTGGGTTATTGCGATTTGATTTATTCTTCTTTAGGCATCTACAGTTGGTTTAACTAATTTATATAAATTGTTAATCAGTCACCAGTTTCAAAAATACGTGGCCATTTTTTCAGAGCTTGAGGTTACGCTACGCTTTTCAAGGTCAAATTAGATAGGCTGTTGAAACTCCGCAGACGCGATGGTATCAGTTTCTAAACAAGATAAAACTAAAAAAAAAGTGATACCACGACCACGTCACGTAGTGTAGTACTTCTGTAAACTTCATAGACATGATGGGTATAACACAACAAAATAAACTGTTTTTCAAAACTCATATTTCAAGTAAAAACTAAACTACCTGCGGAATTACCGCCAAAAATCGTCGTTTTTATCGATACCTGTGTAGTTACGCTGGCTAATTTAATTTGACCTAGTATTTGGTGTATCATATTGATGCTATCGAAACAGACCAGGTATTCGTCGTCTATCTACTGACATTTTTTTCAATCACACTAATATTATAAAGGCGAAAGTTTGTGTGTGTGTGTTTATATGTTTGTTACTTCTTCACGCTCAAACGGCTTTACCAATTTTGATAAAATTTGGTATGGAGGTAGCCAACACCCTGGAATAACATATAGGCTACTTTTTATCCCGATATTCCCACGGGATCGAAACTTATGCGGGTGAAACTGCGGGGCGCAGCTAGTCTTTTTCATAAGCTCCCAATTCCCACGCGCCGAAATCAGATTTATTATGCGCATACACATTTCGATTCCCACGAAACTTGAGTATTTTCCTTTATTCAGTTGTCACCCATATCCACTATCACTTGTCAAGGTCAACTTAACTTAGACTTAACTTTATTGTAGTCGAATAAATCGCAACTGGATTTATTGTCCGAAATAAAATGGCGGACAAAATTTTATACCTAGTTTTTGCATGAAAACAAATCCCGTAAATGGGACTGTGGACTTTTATGCGTTGTGTTCAATAAGATTTATGTTTTAAGCACCGGCGGTGTTTCGCTGAGACTTTAAGAAGATTGCTGAATATCGGTACAAAAGTAAGCTTAATAATCAAACAACTTTTCTTATAGTTATACTGCGAAAAAAATTACTGAATTAATTTACACTCGAGAAGATGTTAAAATTACCAAATGGTTTAGTTATAAAACGATTGACAAACTTCGAAATGATTTAACAAAAAAAAAAATACCTGGTGCATTTACAAAGCAAATACCAACCAACAATATCAATCTGCACCCTAATTGCTTAATACATTAATCTACAATACATATCTATATTCATATCTATAATCTATAATATATACAATCTTAATAATTTTTAAGGAATTAGCAATATGCTAATCCATTGCTTCTTATGTTCGAAAAATGTGTCTGCTCAACAACGTAAATAACGCAATGAATATTGTTGAACTGTCAAAATGAAACCCATTGCTACTGATAGTGTGTTACACAATTCCCCCGCAGATTTTAATTATCATCCACAGAAATAAAAATACTGATATTTAATTAACAATTTATATTTTCGGTCGACGCCTCGACAGGCGGGGCGGGCGGGGGCGCTGCGGAAATTGAAAGCCAAAATATCGCTTTTCCCAGCGATAACATAATTATAACAACAAGGAAAAAGCAAAAATTAAAACCCCAGCTTATGATTAACTTTTTAATAAAAAAGTGGCTTACTTAAAAACTGCCGGTCGTAAATATTATTTTATTATTTTCTTACTTTTTTACGCAAATACCTCTACTGTTTGGGCGTACACATTACTTTAAGTATTTCAGTACAAAAAAGGGAAAACGACATCCGACACAGAATATTGTAAGCGAATGACAGCTCATACATTGCCGTAAACATGTGTTTTATAACAAAAAATAAAATGGTTTATGTTCCCATACGGTGCACGGCAGTGTAACACACTACCCGTGCTCGTGTATTGAAAAGGATAAATCTACTGGCTGATTGACACATTGGTCGAATAAAAATACTGAGTTGTCGGTACATACATAGAATGGTTTTGTTTCTGACGTGAGTGTTATTGAATTACGCAGTTATTTTGCATACGAAGTTATTGTTTGGACGTAAAAGTTTTATACGAAAATAAAATTCATGTGATAAATATTTATTTTCAATGAAAAACACTATTTTCACCAGTTCTTGCGGTGCGTAAGCATAAGGTTATGGTGTCATATAATTTTCATAAACTTCTTGAAATAAGAAACGTTGTACTAGGATCTTTAAAGGAATTTATTATTGGACTGTATTAACAAATAACTCGAGTAAGAGATCAGAGGGACAATTATTCTCGTAATTTTAAGAACGTTGAAAGTATAATCTCAGTCTCAGTCTGTAAAAAATGCCTTTAAAATCCGTAAATTTTTTACAAGTTTTTGACATTGGTCGCGGATTTAACCACATCTTGAGCGTTTTTGATTACGGGAATTGGGCTTCTGTAGTTTAGACAATGCTTGTATACCTAGTTGTGATGGATTTATAGTGGCCTGAAATTGGATGATTATCGAAATAAATAAAATTTTATATAAATACTAGCAGCGCCCCGAGGTTTCACCCGCATACGTGTCGATCCCGTGGGAATATCGGAATAAAAACTACCCTATATCCTTCACCGGAATGCAGTCTATCTCTCTGACAAATTTTGTCGAAATCCGTTCAGTGGTTTAGGCGTGAAAAGGAACATACAGACAAACAGACACAGACAGAGTTACTTTCGAATTTATACCTAATATTAGTATGGATAACAAATTGGGTAGCACGTGAAGAAAAAGAAAGAAAATACTTTATTTGCGGCAAACATGACAAAAAATAAAAGACCGGTCAAATGTGAGTCAGACTCGCGCACCGAGGGCTCCGTACAAATTTGTAGGTATGTGAATAGTTTTACAATATTTTTTTTTGTAATTTAACTACAAATTTACGGTTTTCGGAATTTTTCCTTTACTTTTGCTACATGACATTGTTTCTTGCCAAATTTCATGATTAGGTCAACGGGAAGTACCAAACAGGTTTTGATTTCGGAACATAAACGCCCGTATCTTTTGATTGCGTAGACTTAGAAGTTTGATTTTTCACTGCTTCAAGGGATTGCAACCCTGAGTATTTGATATTAATTTCAACTTGATTATTCCACGCGTTCATGAGAAAAAGGGTCTTGACTTACGGACATAATATGGTTCTACTACATACGAGTAACAAAGTCATCACTCATCAACGTCATGACTCATCGCCACCATCTGCCTAGCCTTTTCCCTACTATGTTGGGGTCGGCATCCAGTCCAACCGGATGCAGCTGAATACCAGTATTTTACATGGAGCGACTGCCTATCTGACCTCCACAGCCCAGTTACTGGGTAATACGATACCTATAACAAAGGTACCCATAACTCATTAATGTTTATAATACACACTTTATTGTAACCTCATGTGCATTTTTATGCTTTTCATGCTATCACCATAATGTCAAAAGAGGCTTGATGTCACCCCTGAACTCAACATTTCACTTTATGGTGTCGAAACATGAAGTTTACGAGCTACTGTCTTATATATAGTGTCCGACCGAAGGTGCAATTCTGGCCGAAGCCGAAGCCGAAGCCGATTAATCGGTATTCACCAAAACCTTCGGCCGAAGCCGAAGCCGAAGCCGAAGGTGTCATTGACCTTGAGAAATACGATAGTTACTTTGATCTCAGAATATACTAGATACATATTGTGAGAGCTTTAGAGATTTAGCCCAATAACGAGCCGAGTGACCAACATATACAAGTAGGTAATAAAATATTGTCTAAAATAAAAGTTTGAAATATGAAATATTTAAAAACAAAACACATAATAGAATTTTAAGACGCGCTCTCAAACTTGTTTTGACTCGTTTAGTTTACTAACTGCGATTCGTTTGGTCCGGTGCGGCGGCGCGGCGAAACTCTGCTGCTCTGCACACTCTCCGTCTCGCTCTAGCATCGTTCAGTAAATTTCAAATTTTGACAACTAGCAAACCTTCGGCTTCGGCCAAACCTTCGGCAAATTTTTGGCCGAAGCCGAAGATTTGGCCGAAGGTGCTTTTTTGGCCGAAGGTGGCCGAAGCCGAAGCCGAAGCCGAAGCTTCGGTCGGACACTACTTATATATCACCTTGACATCATTTAGGTAATGGCAATCGTAGACACTATAGTAAAAACAATTTTAAACCGACTTCAAAATAGGAGGAGGTTATCAATTCGACTGTATGTTTTTTTTTTTATAAGTTTAATTGATTTATTTACTACCAGCTTTTGCCCATGGCTTCACCCGCGTGGAGGCCGGATATTATGCTGCGGCAACGTACTACCAGGATACAAAGTATCCTATGTCCTAACCAAGGTCATGGTCTACCCATGTGCCAAATTTCATCCAAATCCGTTTAGCCGTTTTAGCGTGAAAGCATAACAAACAAACATACTCACTTTCGCATTTATAATATTAGTGTGAAGTGTAATTTCAAGTGGATTTTCTATACTATTTCAGCTTCGTATTCAAAGAAAAACAGTCACCTTTTAAAGCAAGTAAACAGCCTTACTCTTTGCGAAAAGAGCACTCCTTAAGGCTCCTACAAACAGGCGCGACACGCGATATAATCGCGCGCGACACAAAGGCACCGCTCGTTGCGCGTCTTGCGGCGCCTTTGTGTCGCGCGCGATTTTGCCGCATGTCGCGCCTGTTTGAAGGAGCCTTTATAAGCAATCCCAGTAAAAATAAGAACAAAATCTCCCGGCGTCCATCTTCCTGTCTTTAAGCTTTTATAACACCATCATGTCATAAATTGAAAAAAAAAAACCTGCAAATAACATCTTGCGGAGCGTTCGCGAGGAAATTATGAAACAATAAACTCGGACGTTGAATAACTCACGGCTGATTTTTTATTGCAAGAGAAATATAACCTTATTCCTTTAACTCAAGGTTCTTTCTCGAACGTTGAATAGCTGTATAATTTTTCAGACAAAAGTACGAACGGCGGACGACAAATTATTCTTCAGCGCCGTTTTATAAAGGCCCGAGGCCTGCGTCTTGGACAAGGGTTAATTTGACCGGGCGATTAAAAATTAACCCATCGTTCGTCGAGAGAATGTTTAAAGCGAAATCTTTGCAATTAAACTAGTGGTTTGTGATGCTTTTAGAAGAGCTAAAAGCGTCGTCGAAGGGAAATGTAGTGAAACCACAGACCTTTCAGTTTACCCTAATTTCAGGCTGGGTCGTGACTAAAATGAAATACAGTGAAACCTTTCTAAACTTTTGAAGGTATCCTTGAAGACACAGGGACCTTGAAACGTATACTACTAAAGGCTATTTTATTAGAGCTATGAATTTCAGGCATGAATTTTGTTTACATAGTATAAAACAAAGTCGCTCCCGCTCCTTGTTAACAGATCTTTCAAACTACGCAACGGACTTTAATGCAGTTTTCAGAAATCGATAGAGTGATTCAAGAGGAGGGTTTATATGTTATAAAATACATGCATATAGTAAAGAGAAGCCGAGAAATTCAAAGATTTGTGATGTGATGTCGTAACAAACATATTTTTGTGCGCTTACATTGCAAACGCTGGCTAAACCTTACGAGATAGATCAAATTAATGTACTACGGAATTGTATATCTTAAAAATATCAATAGAAAAGTTCGCGATGGTATATTATGTTTATCTCCTAAGGATAACCCACAGTAACCATTTTTATCTTTTACATATTGCATTTCATGGTGATAAAAATTCCCTTATAATTTCCATTTTATCATTAAAATGATTATCTTAGAAGATATCAGGGCAGAGCGGCTGTCGGGGCGGTACTGCGGTACGAAGTTCGCCGGGTCAGCTAGTTTATCACACTAATATTATAAAGGCGAAAGTTTGTGAGTGTGTATGTATGTGTGTTTATATGTTTGTTACTTCTTCACGCTCAAACGGCCTGGATTTTGATAAAATTTGGTATGGAGGTAGCAGACACCCTGGATTAACATAAATAGGCTACTTTTTATCCCGATATTCCCACGGGATCGAAACTTATGCGGGTGAAACCGCGGGGCGCAGCAAGTGATAAATATATTTGAATCTATATATAGGTATATATCTATCTATATCTACTAATAATAAAGCTGAAGAGTTTGTTGGTTTGATCGCGCTTATCTCTAGAACGACTAGTCGAATTTTGAAAAATCCTCTTGCTTTTGATAGCCTAACTTTTGAGGAAGGCTATAGGCTATTTGACATCACGCTAGGACCCTTATGCTGGCTTCTCACGGCGTGAGATATCAAAAGTCGCGCCGCGCCGGCCAAATTGTACGAGGGAGGGCACGGCGCGCGTTTGGCTCGCCGGCCACTTAAATACGAGAGTACTTCACATTTGTGCGGGTCAAACGAAATGACCGTTGTCCACCCGCACCACCCAGCGCGCGCTCGAGTCGCCGCGAGTGCGCTCGCGCCGCGCCTATGAAGTACCGACTTCGAGTGGATCGGACGAGCTTGCACGCACTAGCCCGCGTCACCTCGAACCATTACCTTCATACGGCGCGTAGGCGCGAGCTGGCGCGTCGTGACTTGTGATATCGCGCGCCGTGAGAAGCCAGCTTTAGAAACCGAGCAAAAAGAAAAAAGTCAGAAATATATGCTAAGCGAAAACGAAGTAATAGCGCGAGCAGGCGAAGCGATACTACGGGGTGGGTCGGGGGAACAAGACATTTCACGAGGATGAATTCGCGGGCAGAAATATTATCGTTAGAGACATTCACGTTACCTAATATTGAAACAAGGATGACTTGAATGTTTTCTTACGATGTCGATATTGAAATATAATGAATATGAAATGAAGAACATACTGTCACACAAAAAGCTTTCAGTCTATTTGTTTTAGTGTCCTAGCTAGGTATTTTACTGACTGATTATACATAGGGTATTGTGTTACCCAGTAACTGGGTAATGGAGGTCAGATAGGCTGTCGCTCCAAGTAAAACACGGGTATTCAGACTGAAAGTCAATCCCAATGAAGTTGGGAAGAGGATAGGCAGATTGCAGATTAATAATGGTTATAAATTTTGCTACCAGGCCAAGCCATCGCTATACCTTGTCAAAATACTCAAAAAAATATAAAAATCAATAATTTTTATAACAATAGCATTACCAGTTCGAAGAATCTTTAGAAATATTTAATCACACCGAAAATTTAGAAGATATTAATTTTCTTGTTTTTTGTCTTGGGCATTATTTTGGTCAGAAAGTTTTAAAAAATAGCTCAATTATAAAATTAACTGTCTTGTTTTACGAAGTAAGTCTCTTAAAAGGAAAAGAGATTAAACTCGAAGCCGTAAACTAAGAGATGATTTCACAATTAACGGCTCCTTCTTTGTGAACTTTAGGAAAAAATAAAAAACTGGCCAAGGGCGAGTCGGACTCGCACATGAAGGGTTCCGTACCACAAGGCAAAAACGCCGAAAAAAATACGTTTGGTGTATGGGAGCCCCCTTAAATATTTATTTAATTCTGTTTTTAGTATTTATTGTTATAGCGGCAAAAGAAATACATCATCTCTGAAAATTTCAACTGTCTAGCTATCACGGTTCATGAGATACAGCCTGAAGACAGACGGACAGTGGAGCCTTAGTAATAGGGTCCCGTTTTTACCCTTTGGGTACGAAACCCTTAAAAAGAACAAAAACTTCGACCCTCCCGAAAAATATAAGGCTCTTTGTAACGGGGAAGCTATAGAAGTACACTACTCTTTGTGGTCCAATTTCCAAAATATAGGGTAGGTATTTTTATACTGATATTAGAATGCGCTATAGAATTTTTTATTCAAATTCTTCGTCCAGTACAAAATCAAAGGATACGAAGCCCGCTGGTAAGGTACCTTTTGTGATTTTCTGCTCGATATAATATAATGGTAAATATGTTAGGTAAAGCGGTTCACTGCGAATTAAATGACGTCAATTTTGATCTTTGTGACCTTGAATTATGTAAGATTTGGTCAATCTCATAAAAAGTACTTGTATATTATACCTATTTAACTGCCAAACTTTGTAAAAAAAATTATACAAAGTGTCATACCCATTAAATACAAAATGTTGGCATAATATTTGCCATAGTGACAAAATTTGGGCAAGCAGTGGTTACGTGTGAATAGTGTCGTTGCAACTTCTTGCAGTTGCGTTGTAGTTGCGTTGTCGCTAGTAGTTACGATGCGGTTACATTGTGGCTAGTATTTGCAAACAGACAGATCGTTGTGTTTGCGATGTAGCCGGCCGCTAGTGTGTGGTCGCGCTGGTGGTTGTGTTGTGACTGCGACGTTGCCTAGATGTGGTCGGTATCGCCCATAAGGTTAATTTTGACGGTCAAATGTGGTCCGTGTGACAAAACATTTCATTTTGATACAAATTAGCGCCCGTCCACGTGTTGTCATTGTGGTGTGGTATATTACCTATCGTCATAAAAGGTATAACGGCCATCTGCCTATTCAAATTACCCCTTTACGATTTTCAAAACCGAACCATCTGTTAAACTCGTTCTTTTTGTTTATTTAAAAGTATCCTTGACCTAATAACACTGTTAAAGTACATTTGGTGACACACGTAATGTTAAGGCATGGTACAATGGGAAACACTATAAAAGCATAAAACCTACCAACCAATACATAATATCCATTGACGTAACCGCCGCGACTTGGCAGTCAAAGCAATGATGTCCGAATTTATTTGACTGTGTGCGTCTGTATACTCTTAAATAACTGTTGTTTAAAAAAGGGGGAGCAAACTGGTTTTACTGATAACCTTGAAGGCATAATACAATGATTTGTTAGAATACAAAACTATTCAAATAATCTGATATTCTATTAAGCAGACTTATCAGAATATTCTTTTCTTAGAACGAGATGTCTTCTAAGAACGATTTAATTTAGCGCTTTAATACCTATATTTTGAAAGTCCTTCTGAGGAGTGTCATTGTGTTCTTAAATTTCTTATTATTGGGAGAGTAGGACCCTTAGAACGGGGATATTGGAACGTTTTATTATAAGGGGCGCAATCTAACCCGGTGGCATCGTGACACGCTTCTAGCGACTGCGATCAAAAAACAAATGAAACAAGTTTCTCAGAGCGTACCTCGAGCTATCGCGACGCGACTTGCAGAGCGACGGATAAAAACAGGTGACGACCGCGCGTGTCGCCGCGTCGCAAGTCGCATCGGCCGTGGGCCCGATCACACGTACCGCAACTACATCACAACGACAACATGTGGATGAGCTTTAATTTTTATGAAAATGAATAGTTTATTCACACTGGCCACATTTGACCGTCAAAATCAACCGTAGCAAGGTAGCTCACCGTCCGAACAGGACCAGGCCCGTGCCGGACGGCGCGTACGTGTTCCACGCGCGCCTCAAAGAGATGTCAGCATCATAATGAAGGGGCCCGTTAGGGCCGAAGCCTGCCGGGTCAGCGGGATTGTCCGAAAGGGTTACCGCTGGCCCTGAACATAAAGGGCTAAGGAAGGAATACGGGTAGGTTTTAGTCAGTAAGAGTCTGACACTCCCTTCCGTTCCACCCAGAGCGGGAGGGGTCATTTGATGATTCCCCACCCAAAAAAAAAGGGCCGAGTAGTGCGTACAACCATATTATATCGTAGAGAACTAGTCACTTTTGATTTTAAACTCTTCAATCATTATTCTCGTACCGTTGATTTTAAATAAACATTGGAGCGGTGTGGAATCTTTCCCGTATTAAATGCTAAGTACCAGTAGACGCGATGTTCAAACTGATTGCATAATGAATGCGATCAATAATACATGATGTTCTATGAATGTAAATATTTTACAGTAGAAACGTGTTGAATACAGTTTGCTGCTGATGTCATTGTATACGTTAAAATTATTTGTGATAGGTTTCTTTACAAAACAGCACTTACGTTATTTTGTTGATCACGTTTAGGAAAAATCTTACCTAGCAAATTCGGAACGTTTAGTGTTTTATTTTAAATTTTAGTCATGTTTCTGTACCCAACGTTAAAGGGCGTTATTTATTTCCGCGAAAATAAAATTAAAAAGCAACAATTTTATGAGCACAAAATAATTGTGTTTAATCCCTTCATACAGTATCGTTGAACTCGTAAGTAATCCTCTTTGCAATTTCCATTAAAAACCTGGAGCGAATATTATTTAAGCTGCCAAATGATCAAAGCTGAGCTTAGCGATAAATATAATCTTTGTCGAAATTCTGATAGATAAATGCCCCAAGACTGCTCAAATTTCGTTCGTGGTCTCTCTGCGGAGGCAGGTCAATCAATTTTACTATTGTCAGTTAATAAAACGAGCAGTAACGAATTCGGGCGTTTTAAGTCACAAGAAACTGCGAAGAAAAAATTCACTTTCGATCGTGGGGATCGGTGGATCTTTACTTTCGTGGGCGGTAATTTTAACAACTTTCGATCAGGTGGCTCTTCGACTTGCTTATACAAACGTCAGCACATCAAGCTACCCGAAACCGTGAAATTTTCCCAGTCAACTTTGAACCTTATGCTTTAGCGATAAAGTTGAAAATCTATTAAAGAAATTTGACAGATTGTAGTAGCTTGATGTGCTGGCGTCTGTACAATATGCAAACAAAAACAATAATAAAATTTTATGACGATAATATTTTTGTTTTCGTTGCACAATTTTCTGTTCACGTTATTTTCTTTCCTTATTTATCATTTTATGAATGCTTACCCATTTTCTGATTATTACAATTCCATGTGATTTTAGGCTGCGATGTATGTAATAGGTATTTAATACCAATTCGTACTTACCTGAAAAAAAAAAGAAAAAGAAAGGTTAATTAAACAAAGTTACATTATTATGAATAACGAAAATGTTTGTGTTAAATTTCATTGTCTGGAAAGCAAACAACGGCTGTGAATCATACGCAAGTATTATTGGGTGGACGGGGAGCCCGTTAAAGTACAAATATCAACTTTAGTGCAAAACGATAAGGCCCCATTTTATTTGCCTAGAAAACTGAAAGGTATATTCCGCTACCTTTTATCCCTTAATCCAGTGCCCAAAACCGACCACGGCCACATATGACTGTCCGCCAATTTATATTCCTTTGTTGACTTCTATACACTTTTATTATCAACGTGGTCTACAAATGTACCAGTTCCAGTGTCAATGGTGCTCAGTTTATGACCATTGTGTGAACAATATGGCTTGTAAGGTATACATGGTGTTGTGTCAAAGAAAGTTGAGGAAGTCAGATTCAGAATCAGGTCGTGATGTGTTTTGTTTTTTTTAAAGCAAAGATTTTTAATTTCTGGAATTTCTCATTAGTAACCCGCAGGTTTATTGTCTAACACTATGAGTAGCAATGTGTTTCATTTTGACAGTTCAACAACATACATTGCGTTATTTACGTTGCTGCACAGACAAATTTCTCGAGCATGTAGCAATGGACACACACCACTTGCCAAATGACACAGAATTGCACATGAATGAATGGGCATAGATCCACTTTGCCACATGGAAAATGTACCAGGAAAAAATACTAGGCTACCTGAACCTCCATTTTTGCTTTCCCTCTAACACTGCAGTTTCAAAAAGAACCATTTAGTTCAGTGTGTCGAGTAGAGCCTTTTAATCCAACGAGCCGTGTCGGTACATTCTGATCTATGCTAGAAACGTGGAAAGGGTATATTTGGGTTTGAATATCGAAAAAACATGCATAGCTCAACATGCAAGGATATTGAAATCGATCTCATTTGTAAAAAAACAATAACTGTAAAGCCTTTGCAAGACTCTAAACCAACAAAATTATTTTCTATGATTTAGAAAATCAAGGGAGTTCATAAAAAACTTCCTTATTTGTCATAGAAAATCATTTTGCATTTTTTTCACACCCTCCTACTTATAGTGGGAAAAAAGTTTATATTGGAAAAAAATGGCACGCAAATGACCGGAGAAGCCTAACTGTAACTAATCCAGTAACTCGTAAATTCTTTTTCTGTTCTGCGAAAAAGAGAAGAATACTCTTTATTATGTACACCATATAAATATATCGTATATATTTAAATGTTGCAACGACCGACCTACTCTAAAACTGTCCAGTGAAAATATTTCCTTAAAAAACATTGACTTTTTTAGCTTTTTCTGTCCCATAGCTGGGCAAAAGCCCTCAAGTCCTTCTAAGAATTATTTCCCCGCACTACTTCGAAGGAGCCTCGCGGGCTAAACAAACGAAAAAAATATATTACAGTTCCAAAAAAAAAAAAGAACAAAAAAACGCCGAGAAAAAACACGTTTGTTGTATGGGAGCCCCCCTTAAATATTTATTATATTCTGTATTTAGTATTTGTTGTTATAGCGGCAACAGAAATACATCATCTGTGAAAATTTCAACTGTCTAGCTATCATGGTTCATGAGATACAGCCTGGTGACAGACAGACAGACAGACAGACGGACAGTGGGGTCTTAGTAATAGGGTCCCGTTTTTACCCTTTGGGTACGGAACCCTAAAAAGAAATGAGCATCACTCATCAATTATTCTCTAGGTCTCAATTATTAGTCACTGAGCCACACCGAACGGCCAATTTGACCAAGCTCTTAGTTCAACGAAGCGTGCCCCTACATTTTGATCTATTTGCACGACACGTCCTAACCATTGCTCTGAGTCCTGATCATGAATATTGCCCGAATTAATGAGCCTAAGAAATGTTCAATAGTTCATCTCTAGGAAAAGCTTACCTAAGTACAAGAAGCCATTTATAAGGATAGACGAAATTGGGTGAGCTGACCTAACGATGTGCGTTGTGTGTTTAGTGAAGATAGGAGGTCCTCCATTTTTTTATGTGGTGAGTAAAGATCCCGGGGTATAAACGTTAAGAAGAGTGAGTGCACCTGTGTCTGCGAACATACTTGGGCATTGTAATATCTCCCGCGCCGAAGGCTATTCTCTGTTGAGATTTGCCGCCAAGGGCGAATTATGTTTTGGAGGACTATATCGTCGGCTTATTGCAAGAAGTCATTATGTGACATATTAAAAAAAAATAAAAAAAAACATTATTCTGAGATAAACGGTATTTTAGTTCGATTTAGTTAGTGGTTATGTTGATTTGCCCATAATATAAGACTGATCGAAAACATTATATAGGTATTATTTAGGATAATAAGGGTAAATCAACATAACCACCTACTAAATCGAACTAAAATACTTACCGTTTATCTCAGAATAGTGAATAATGTCACATAATGACTTCTTGCAATAAGCCGACGATATACCTAATTATGTCGAGTACCTATGCTGCAATTTCCCATTTATTAGTCTGTAAAAAAAACCAATAAAAACGTAGACCTGCAAATTGGTACTCAGGAAACTCATTCAAATGCCTACCCTGTTCGAGTACCCTCATATTACATGCCCAATAAGGTTGTTTGCTTTCGAACCATTACCTCATTAGACGGTAACTACAATATCTTTTTACAATGTTCGCGGGAAAAGGTTTAGTGATCTCGTTGGCTGGGTAAATCACACTAATATTATAAAGGCGAAAGTTTGTGAGTGTGTGTGTGTGCTTATATGTTTGTTACTTCTTCACGCTCAAATGGCAGGACCAATTTTGATAAAATTTTGTATGGAGGTAGCTGACACCCTGGATTAACATATAGGCTACTTTTTATCCCGATATTCCCACGGGATCGACGGTTCGAAAAAACGTTTTCCGAGCTAAGTTAATAATTATAATCATACGTCATGAGAAGAGCACTGGTGGCCCAGGGGTAACGGTCCCGACTTACGAGATGTAGGTTGTGGTTTCGAACCCAGGAAGGCGCTTTACTTTGTGTAAATAATTTCATGACCACTGCTCTCAAAACGGTGAAGGAAAACATCGTGAGGACACCGGCATGTCCTAGAACCAAAAACTCGAAGACATGTGACATCTACCAACCCGCAATGGGCCCGCGTGGTAGATTACAGATTATTATTATCTGATTATGCTAACATGATCTATTGGAGCCTGTACGTACAGAGTCCTAAGTGCTCATACACACGAGCGGTCAACGAGTCAACGATAGATGGAACTGCAGTCATCGACGCGATGACGCGATTGAAGATGTTAAATAGTTTCCAAATTGTAATTGTAGAACTGTATTGATTTGTGATTATTTTGAGTGAGTATTTTTTTTTAATAAGGATTCTTTAGACATTTCGTATGTTTAAAGAATCTAAATAAAAAAAAAAAAAAACAAAAAAAAAAAAAAAATATCTTAATTTTTGAAAAAAACAAAAAAAAATAATAAAAATTAAGATTCTTTAGACATTTCGTGTGTTTCATCTGAGTCTATCTAGAAATCTCTGAAAAACAGAATCTCATGGCATAAAAAAAAATTGTGTTTTCCATAAGGATTGACATTGCCATTTATGAAAATTACATTTTTTTTTATGCCATGAGATTCCGATAGACCTTTATATGGTTAGTTGCTGTTTGATATACACAACATGTACTACAGAATTTGAGAGCAGATTTACTCATCACAAAATCAGTCTCATAAAAACCATGGCTGAAAAATCAGGGGAGACAAAAACGAAAGCTTTCCTGATAATTTTCCATTTCACCTGGTACCATATAATAGAATCAACTACTTATACACTTCATTTCCTCCTCATACTATAGTGCCATTTATTTCATCCCTCTGTGTAAATGAAATCGCGCGTTGGAACAGAAAACTAAATAGATGCAAAGTTCTTTTTTGTTTCACACTTAGGAAGTGTTCTGTGTCAACGAGGCAAGGGAATGAATGTTGTTCTATTGTAATTATTACGAAGAAAAATTATAGTATTTACTGGCTATTAACAAAAATGGTGCGAAAATTACAGGCACATTTGAATTGTCAAGGGGTCGGTCAGTCAGAAGCTAGTGGCCCATTCCAAAGCGTAGCGGTAGGTACCTATGGAGAAGAAGGAGCAAGAATCTCCACGGACACTCTTTTAAATAAATTGTTAAAAAATATTGGTTACATCATTCATTTTGAAATTATGCATGAACGATGTAGAAAGACGTGCACGTTTCAATTCAGAAATTAAAATAGTGGCAAAAAGTAATAAGTGGCGTAATAATAAGTATTGTTACTAATGCTAAGTTTTTAGCGATAAATGGGAGCTCTTTCTTTTTTGATACCAGCACTTCTGTTGTACAGACGACAGCACATCAAGCTACCCGAAACTGTCAAATTTTCCCAATCAACTTTGAACCTTATGCTTTAGCGATAAAGTTGAAAATATATTAAAGAAATTTGACAGATTGTAGTAGCTTGATGTGCTGGCGTCTGTACTTTGTACTTCTTCTTCTTCTGTACCTCTAGTCTACCAAAATCCGACCTACAATTACAACAGCTTTTTTTTTTAAAGCACAAATATTATAATTAAATAAATCGTACCTTATGGTATGTAAAGTACTTAGTCATGACTCATTTAATTGTTTTCCCACAGTTCCCTCAAAGTAATGCAGTCAGTGGGCAGGGCACATTGCTCGCAGAACAGATGGCCGATGGGGCCGAAAGGTTCTGGAGTGGCGACCGCGTACCGGAAGACGTAGCGTTGGAAGGCCTCCCACAAGGTGGACCGACGACCTTGTGAAGGCCGTAGGAACCCGTTGGATGCGAGAAGCACAGAACCGGTCGAAGTGGAAGTGCTTGGGGGAGGCCTATGTCCAGCAGTGGACGTCTTTCGGCTGAAATGATGATGATTATGAATGCAGTCTGTAAATTTTCGTCGTTTGCTCTCTAGTCTGATTCTCTAGCCTACTTAACTATTATGCAGATCACTAAACAGCCGGTTATTCATCAAATCAAACACCAAAATTTCCACTGAACTCATCTATAGAGCATGTTATCGTTTCCACTGGAATCTAAAGCACTTGTAATCTTCGTCGGAGATAAAAAATTAATACCTTTTGATACCGCACTATGTTTGGTACGGTAGGATGCACATCAGTGTTAGTAAAACTTGTACAACCTGGCCCTACGGCTACGCCAGGCCAACCCAAGGTCAAAGTGTTACCACTTACATGCGGCCAACTGTACTAAAATTACTTATTTAAAAGTACTGCGTTTGGCAATCGCTTGTGTCATCGGTTTTATGCTAATAATTCATTTCATTCCATCATCATCATCTGCCGAGCCTCAAAAAATTGTTAAATTATTGTGTTTTTTTTCTTTATTGCCTAAATAATGATTTATTGGGTATTCGTTTTGTTATTGCTGTGGATAAAATGCACAGTATTAAACAATTTCTGGGATGAAGTTTATTAAAGGTGATTTTTTTGAGAAGGGGCCCGTTAGGGCCGAATCCTGACGGGTCAGCGGGATTGTCCGAAAGGGTTACCGCTGGCCCGGAACATAAAGGGCTAAGGAAGGAACACGGGTGGGTTTTAGTCAGTAAGACTCTGACACTCCCTTCCGCTCCACCCAGAGCGGCAGGGGTCATTTGATGAGTTCCCATCCGCAAAAAAATCAAACAAAACTGGCGAAGCGTGAGAGTACTGTGCCTCTACCTAACCTTTCGAGGTATCTATACAGGCGTGATGTTATTTAAATGTCAGATCACTATGATATGACTAAAACTCAGATCCTTGTAAAGCCATATGCAGATACTGAAGTTTATGGTAGAGCAACTGGAAAAAAGTTGATAAGACGTTAAATAAGGTGAAATAAAACGATGAAGTTTTACTGCATCAGAGATAAATAGAAAGACATAATCATAATTATGCGTTACTAATCATCTATTAGTGTGTATACAAAGAATGAGAAGAATTGCCAAACTTAAGTGGCAGTGGGCAGCACATTGCTCGCAAAACAGATGGCCGATGGGGCCGAAAGGTTCTGGAGTGGCGACCGCGCACCGGAAGACGTAGCGTTGGAAGGCCTCCCACAAGGTGGTCCGACGACCTTGTGAAGGCCGCAGGAACGGAACGGAGGTGCTTGTCCAGCAGTGGACGTCTTTCGGCTGAAATGATGATAATGAGTGTGCATACACACGAGCGACACGCCTGAACGGCAGAGGCAACTGCAGCGGTCGTGGCGTTGGCGGCTGCCGCCGATAACGTGTCGTGTCAGATGACAGCGCATATTAAAAAAATCGTGTATTTGAGTACGGTGCTCAAATATCTACATAAGCGGCATGTTGTCGACGGCAGCCACCGACGTATCGACCGCTGCAGTTTCCTCAGCCGTTGACGCATGTCGCTCGTAAATATGCTCGTAAGTACGATTAAAGTAACGGATGTTTTCACAAATAAATTGCTTCAAGAGCCCTACACATGGAGCGATGACTTGAAAACGACGACGGAGGCAAGGTGGGTGCAAAAGGCGGAACCGGGAATTATGGTGCTACTAAAAAGACGTCTCAGTATAGTAATGGTCTGCAATATCTGAGTTGTTTAATTGAAATCCCAGCCGAAGTTAATTTAGTCCTTACCTGGCTAAACACTAGAAACTTAAACACAGCGGTCATCTAAATTAAACGCTGACTGTTCATACATCGACTGTGAATAACTAGGTAGTTTCAACCGTTTTCATACAAACTGCACTTGAAGTGGACTACTAACGAGAAATGAATTACTAATGCTCCTGTTAGACCCTACTAGCCGAGTTTAATGAGCTCAAACTGGGACTTCAACACAATATAGTCCCATTTTCTATTTTAACTACTTCTAGTTGTTTGGGGTTGAGATGGGCCACTAACTCACTTCCCGAGTGTGTCGTCAAAATGTATTATCCTGTTGTTTTGGTAGGATGATGTTTTTGGTGGATGAAAACTGCCCCAGATTCGTTTGTAAGTATTTGTCGTTTGCTCCCCGAAGTATGAAACATGGATGAAAAAATTCGGAATTCAGGATTTGATCTTCGATCCGGGGCATCAAATAATTGGCAGTTCCTAGTCATGTCCTTGTTACAATAATAATTACTGTCGATAATATGTTTGATAAAAAAAAACCCTATCAATGATTTGTAATCCTTTATTATTCAGAAGCTTCAGATAAAAAATCGATAAAAACTGAATCGCTTTTTTTTATAATACCTTAGATTATTCTGTGTTTTTCTTTATGTGGAGGTTCATAAACTGTTAGTTCATTGTTGTATCTTCGAAATTTACGCCCTATAGATTCTGCCTATTCTCTTGGGATGATGATTTGATTTCACAACTAATATGTACGTACATAATGCAGGTAACTATTTAGTGAAACCCAAGCATGCATACTCATGCACACAGACATACTGTACAGTGCCTACATATAAGGTACATATTAGATAAATCGGTTAGCCAAGCATGCTATTGACATTATCAGTTGTATTAATAGGTAGCCGATGTGCTACTATAGTACCTAATCAGTCAGTATACACATGTCACTCACTGGATAAAGTCAACTTTTCTGTACACGGTGTGACCGGGTTTTCAAGAGCAAATTTGGTTTTGCAAGTCAGCAGAGAACTCACGAAAGGAATGAAAATTAGCCTGATACGGTGAAGAGGACTATATATAAAGCCAAACATACCTAAACCAAAATATGCACAAAGTGATGTTGATAACTGAATTTCAGTTGTGAGTGGAGGTTCTTTTAAATGCCTCCATCACTATTTTTGATAGGTCGTTCGCCATTTTTGCACTAAGTTAATATAGTCAACCCTTTAACAATTTGGTTGAGCAATGAAAGAATATTATCCCGTCATGTTTATTAAAGGTGGATACTTTTCAAAGAACCCTCATGACAAGACGTAATTCCTTGTAGGAAGATAATAGATTCATATTCGATGGCGGAAACGTCTATGGATACCTAGCTGGTACAGTATAACAAGAAGATCGGCTCCATACGAGTACCAAGAGCGACAGCACGCACATAATAAACACGTAGGTATGATCGGCGATCTCAAAAGAATGCCCGTCCCACAAGTGAGCTTGCAATCATAGTACAGACGCCAGCACATCAAGCTACACAAAACTGTCAAATTTTCCCAATCAACTTTGAACTTTATTCTTTAGCGATAAAGTTGAAAATCTGTACATGAAGCGGCGTGTCTCTCCGTGCATCCGTTTTCGACTTTCCGTTTTCGACAGTTTTCGACATCCTTTTCTCAACTATCTTGATGGCGGCTTCCAGTCTAATCGGATGCAGCTGAATACCAGTATTTTACATGGAGCGACTGCCTATCTGACCTCCACAACCCAGTTACTGGGTAATGCGACACCCCTTGGTAAGCCTGGTTGTCAGACTTTCGTACTTCTGACTACCCGTAACGACTGTCTAAGATCCACGAGTGACAGCCGGGACCAATGGTTTAACGTGCTTTCCAAGGCATGACCTCAATCAAGACCCCTTGTCTTGGTAGAGATGGTCACCCATCCACGGAACGACCACGGTAACCGTAGCTTAAGCTGATCGATCGACCCGTGGGGCTGTTATAACTTAGCCACAAGCCCCTCACGGGTGCGGCTGTTAATACTTTACCACCAGCGTTTTCGCTCATTGTACGGAGCCAATTTTCTGCTATCTGTTTAAATTTTGTGCCTCTGTATCGGACACGTTAATCTCAGCATGTAACTTCTTATACTCGTACAATTCGGGATCAGTAGCTTTGTATTCAGAAATATGAATGGTAATTAAAATTTATAGAATACGTATAAATCATATATAATCGTAATGGCTGTTGTGGGATCAATGTATTTTATTTCATGATTCCAGAAATGTAGGTATCTTAGTGTATTGTGATTTGTGGTGAGGCAGACAAACAATTGTTTTGTTTATATTTATTTTACAATTTTCGAGAATGACCCCGTAAGGAAACGTTTGTAAGAAACGTAATAAGCCACATGTAATCAAAAGGAATCACATAGTTCTATGCGGATAACCGAAAATATAGAACCTTTTTGAGGTAACAAAGGATTGGATCTGAGATTGGGTAATCTTGCTAAGATTGCAAACGTCCTCAAGTCTGTTTATTTCTTGTTAAATTCTGTGTTACAGTCATTTCCTTTATTATTCTCCTTTGTGAAATTTATCTTATTTTTAATGGCATTGTGCAATCTGCCTTTGTGTGAAGGACGAGAAATAAGCCGTAAATGGTATGTACTTGAAAAACCAGTCCATTTTTTTTTCGACAGATCATTGTGTTACATTATAAACAGACACTTTTTTCCTTCGATTCATTCGTATGTATATATATATATAAGGTCCCATTAAAATAGATGGACAAATTTTAACACAGGGCTCAGTACGTCTAACTAAAGATATCAAAGCAAAAAAAAAAACACTGATTAAAGTGGTTATATTTTGACCTAAAATAATAAATTGCCGGCACACTAGTGTATTTTCTTTAGCTGATTATTTTTCTTGTAGGTATCTATGCGTTTTTCTTATATATTTTTTTACCTTCGTCCTTATTTTGGTGGTCTGAATGATTTCTAAAAGTTTGTCCATCTATTTTAATGGGACCTTATATAATTATATGTTTCACGTATGTGTAAAAATATTTACCTGCATTATATAATAATGAAAATAGAAAGACAAAACAAGAAATAAATAATAACTGGATTTCATACAAAGCAACTATTTCCTCGGACATACAAAAGCACAAATGCTTACCGGACACGAGTTTAATCTAGACTACCCACATGATCACTAAGTATTCGTTTGATTGGCTGTGCACGTGAACAAAAGATTGTTTTCCAATTCCGTTCCATGTTCGAATTTTTATTGAAGTTCTAAATAAAAATGGAGCATCGCCATTTTGATATTTGTTTTGTAGAATGTTGCCGTCCGAATTGACTTTTTTGTATGTTAAGTTAAATAAATTCCTGCAAGCTTATTTTTTCCGATACTATATTTTGAAATGGGTTTGGGCGGGTCACGTCAACCGCAGGCATAGTGACCGCTGGGCAACCGTCTCCACACGGTGGGTGCCTGAGGATGGACGGCGCCGCTGGGGCCGGCCCAGGAAGAGATGGCGAGATGACCTAGACACGTACCGCAAGGGTTGGATCGAGGGGGCGCTAGAAAAGGATGCGTGGAAGGATTTGGGGGAGACCTTTGCTTAGCAGTGAAGGCTAATTAAAAAAAAAAAGCTAAGTTTGAATAGATTCCTCTGGGCTTTTTAACTCGAAGCGTTGTTATACTCGTTCCGTTCCGATGACAATACAATTTTATTTGATAGAGGTGACCTTAGCTGATTCCTTTTTTGTTTCCACATTACGGAACTTTTTAATATTTCTTTTTGTTAAGTTCGTAAGTTTTTTAGGGTTCCGTACCCAAAGGTTAAAAACGGGACCCTATTACTAAGACTCCACTGTCCGTTTGTCTGTCAGTCACCAGGCTGTATCTCATGAACCGTGATAGCTAGACAGTTGAAATGTTCACAGACGATGTATTTCTGTTGCTGCTATAACAAAAAATAATAAAAATAAAATAAAGTTAAAATTTAAAGGGGTATAAAAGAAAAGTTTTTTTCGGCGTTTTATGCCTTGTGGTACGGAACCCTTCGTGTGCGAGTCCGACTCGCACTTGGCCGGTTTTATTTTTATTAGAGGATTTTCATTATTGTATTTCTAATAACCTTCTTATAAGAAGGCTAAAAGTCACCCAAAGGGCAATGGAGAGGGCTATGCTTGGGGTTTCCCTGCGTGATCGAATCAGGAATGAGGAGATCCGCAGGAGAACCAAGGTAACCGACATAGCCCGAAGAATTGCCAAACTTAAGGTTCTGGAGTGGCGACCACGTACCGGAAGACGTAGCGTTGGAAGGCCTCCCACAAGGTGGACCGACGACCTTGTGAAGGCCGCAGGAACCCGTTGGATGCGAGAAGCACAGAACCGGTCGAAGTGGAAGTGCTTGGGGGAGGCCTATGTCCAGCAGTGGACGTCTTTCGGCTGAAATGATGATGATGATGATGATGATTTCTAATAAAACAAGGATACATTCATTTATTTATTCAACAAGCCGTATACATAACGAGTCTTGTATGATGTATGTATTTCTTCATCCGAGAGATACTAGTAGCTAATTACAAGCTTTTATTTAGCTTGCACTGTTCGTATGTAAGTATGTATGTATGTATGTATGTATGTATGTAAGTTGTCCGTCAAAATTTGCAAACCATTTTTCGACCATTTCTTGGTATCCGATTGAGCTGAAATTTTGCATACACCTTTAATTCTGCTAACAATACAATGTACAATACTCAATATTGTAATAATTTCAATATGGCCGCCGCTCCAAGATGGCGGATTACATATTTTTTCTCAACCCCCTTATTATGGGTATCAAATGAAAGGGCTTGAAGAGTAGAAAACGATAAAGTTAGTAAAATTACATAAAGTTCAATATGGCCGCCGCTCCAAGATGGCGGTTTATATTTTTTCAATCCCCATAATATGGGTATCAAATGAAACGGCTTGAAGAGTAGCAAATGATAAAGTAAATATGGCCGCCGATTCAAGATGGCGGATTTCATTTTTTCTCAATACCCTTAAGGTAGGTATCAAATGAAAGGGCTTGAAGAGTAAAAAACGATAAAGTTAGTAAAATTATACTAATATTAATAAATCTTTAAGACTAAAAAGTAAAAAATAAAATTAAAATAAAAAAAAGTTTTTAAAAACAAGCTTTTATTTAAATAAGAACGTAACCAAAAAAATAAAGAATAACGCGAACTAAAAAGAAAAAAATAAATTTAAGTGACAGTCATTTAAAAAAATATATATAAATTTTAAAAGCTTGAGGCACTGATGTACGGTATCCGTTATACAGGTGTACGTACCTACTACACAATAACAGTGCCTCAAGCTTTTAAAATTTATATATATTTTTTTAAATGACTGTCACTTAAATTTATTTTTTTCTTTTTAGTTCGCGTTATTCTTTATTTTTTTGGTTACGTTCTTATTTAAATAAAAGCTTGTTTTTAAAAACTTTTTTTTATTTTAATTTTTTATTAGTCTAACACGGAGCGACTGCATCTGCCGTATAAGGAAACACTATTTTGCACTATTTATTCTAGCGCATCATTTGCTCATTTTATAATAATTTAGTTAATATGAGGTAAAGTTATTAGCCGCATTACTTGGTAAGGAAGCTAACACCTCATTAAAAATACCTACTGAACTGTAATGAGTGTGATGCAAGTTTTATTTTAACGCAAATAAGAAGAACATTTTTATAAGGGAAAGAAAATATCTTACCTACTGAGATGGCTTTCGAAAACATTTGCACCTTTTGGCAATTAAAACGAGATGCTAACATAATATCAATTATTTAGGCTTGACTAATCGTATTGACAAATATTGTATCCAAAAAATAAGTGACCAATAATATTTCCAATTAGCGACCACAGGTGATTGAAAATAATATTCTTGATCCTAAAAATACCTAACCTGTCTTAAAAGTTCCGTTTTTTTTTTAAATGATCCATCCCTGAGAGGTTAAACTAGCTGTGCCCCGCAGTTTCGTACACATAAGCTTCGATCCCGGGGAAAATTCGGGATAAAAAGTATCCTATGTCCTAGTCCAGGTCATGGTCTACTCGTGTGCTAAACATCCAAACCCGTTTAGCCGTTTTTGCATGAAAGCGTAACAAACAAACTTATAAAAAAAATATTAGTTTAGATGTATATTAACATTTTGAACCACTCCATCTTTCAACAAAATCATTCAACAAAAAACTACATTCACTTTTATAACAAAACTTTTTCCTGGAAAAAGAAAACCTCACTATTCCACGCCAAAAGCCACATTCTTATAACATTCAAACATCACAAAGGAAAAAAAAAAGTAATGTGTTGCCAGTTGCCATGCTGTTCTGAAATCAAAATCTAAACAATTCGGTATGTAGGTCGCATAGTGCTGGCTGGGATTACCATAATCTTGACATCAACTGACGGTCGGCTGGCACCGAAAGAGATTAAGTACCTACAATGTTGACTAAGGACTAAAATTACAATCTGTATGAGTAATTATACTTCAAGAAGAGGTGGAGCGGATATTCTTGTCGCCAGTCGAATTTATTTGTTGGTGTTTTGACGTTGGTGTGTAAGTGCTCATACACTCGAGCGACAGGCGTCAACGGCTGAGGCAACTGCAGCCGTTGACAACATGCCGCTCGTGTGTTTGACTCGGTGCTCAAATCCACGAATGTGTGGTCGGTTTTACACCGAGGTTTAGAACATTTATTTTACGCGATGTCAGATTCTATGGCTGAAAATTCAGCGTGAATGCAAACGGCCTGTATTGTTTCAGCTATTACTAATCGTCAGAAGCACTTATCTAAATAAAACATAATATTTCGATGCTGTAGTAACAAAGGTCACAAATCAGCCCATAGAAACTATAAAATAAATAAACCATCAGTTTTTGGTACCTACGCTTTTTTCATTATAAAAGGCTGTATTGCACGAAGCATTAGAGAGTACTTTACAATCGAAAAAAATATTTTCCTCCTTTCTGCAACTGTTTCTATTGTTATACTCCTGCTAGTACACAGAACCTACTTAATTTATATACCATTGTACAGATAATTTAATAGAGATTAATTCTGTACTTTTCCAAAAATTGATGTAATGCAGTAGAAACGAAAAAAAATACATCAAAATATTTCAGAAAAAATTCTCGTCAATCAAGTGTGAAACCTGAAAACATTGTAGCTTGCGAAAAAATCAATTAATTGAGTAATTTTAGTAAATAGATTCTTTTCACCCATAAGAGGAACCCTATTGAAAGTGGGTCATTTATTTGTAGTTTAATTATAATACTTAAAAAACTAACTAATATAATAATGATCTATGGTTTTTATACGATCAAACAAGCGTTATGAGTCGGGCACATTTATTATTATTATTATGAGCCTGTGATGTCCCACTGCAGGGCAAAGGCCTCCCTACTCTCTTTCCACTTCTGTTTGTTCGAAACTGCTAAGGACCATTTGGTTTTTCAAAAACAAAAACATTTGCTATCTACTCTTGCACTATAGTGAAGTTAGCAAACGCCAGTATTCAAACTAGTGAGCTAAATTTCCAAAAATTTATCTCCTCTATAAAATAGATGAAGTTTTCAGTTGAATGATTTACAAAGTAGGAAATGTGGTTGAGAGATTAATTAGTCCAGGCTAATACTTCGAGTCAACCTAATGGCGGCAATTACTTTACATTTTCAACCCTACCCAAAACGTTTAATTACAGTACCTTTTATTTAAATAACAGCCCAATATTTTAGGTGTGCCTAATGGTTAAAATCAGTGCTCTGAGTGGAATACCTCTTTTTTTGCATTGCTATACAAAAAAGAAAATTAATTGGGGGTTAAATGGCAAATGTCAGAGAAACATCTGATTGTCGTCATTCAGCTGTTTCGGTACAATAGGTAAGACTCGGTAGCAAATTAAAAACATAACTTTTAAATTCTTACCCCCTCACTAATAAAAGTTGTGTCTGTATAGTTATACAACGCTTTGTCTTTTTCTTTCGAAAGTCAAATTACTGACGACTGAAAGAGAGAAATCGGTGTGTAACTGTTCATCTGATATCGTGTCGTTTATTAATAATAATAATAATTACCTCGTGAAAGCTGAGAAAGAGAAACAAATTAAATATCTCGACTTAGCACACGAGGTTGTTGACATGTGGAATGTGAGCTCGGCTGTCATTGTGCCGATTGTTGTATCGGCCAATGATCTTATAGCCGAAAGCCTCGTTCAACCAAGGCTCTCGTTAGGCGGTTGGATCAAGGGCCTGATTCAGAAGTCAGTACTCCTCGACGGCTCGCATTGTGAGGAGGTTCCTGTCTCTGGAGCCCTAACCACCGGTAGCTTAGACCCTGCTCCCGACACCGGCGGATCACTATTTTTTTATATTTTTAAATGTTTTTTATACTTATTTTTTATATTTTAAGAAATATTTAAAAATGTAATAAAATAAGTTAAGTAATTATATAAACGAAATAATAATAAAAATCATCATTTTATTATCAGGCAACTAAGGCCCATAGGTAAAATACATAAATAATCTTATACAATAGTAAACAAATTCATATAAAAAAAAGTTTTTCGCTGCGTGGTGTCGCGTATCCGTCCTCGGAAACGTCGATATACGACACCTTTCGGCCAAAAGTCCTCTTTCAGACAGGTCTGTAGATGTTGGGTTGGAACTCGTACCACGAATGACTGATTGATGATGTGGTGCGATTCCAACCTTTCGACCCTCAGAGTCCAGTTGATCCGTGGTCTTTTCTATTAGTAAGGGGGTTATTATTATAGGTAAAAAAAAACATTAAGTTGGCTAGTAGGTATGTCATTATTATTGCTATATTTATGTCAATAAAAATTGCATGAATGGGTGTATTGGGAGTCGTATTCCTGTGACCAGCAAGGTTGAATGTGTGACATAACATAACAATTAGTATTTTTGTAATAATAATTAAAAATTAATTGCCATGAATTCATTCCAAGGTTGCCTGGAAGAGATCGCAGAAAGCGATAAGGCCGCCCATTGTATGTTTTATAGTATTCGATTTATTTTTTGTTATGTATTTTTTTGGTGTACAATAAAGTATAAATTTAAATACATATTATATAATTGATCACCTGCCTCGTTTAAAAATGTAGTACAGGGAATGGAAATCAAATTGTTTTCTTTTAATTTATTCAGCCAAATGACCGTGTTACGAACAAACACGTACAATTATTTATTTAAGCGTTGTTACAGCGTAAAACAGCTGAATAAATTATTTAAAACAAAGTGGTTGACCAGGATTTGAGCTACGCACTAAATAATACATGTGAAACATAATGTTGTACTTTGAACAGTAAAATCTATTGAAATATTATGTAATACTAGCTGTGCCCCGCGGTTTCACCCGCGTAAATGTCAATCCCGTGGGAATATCGGGATAAAAAGTAGCCTATATGTTGTTCCAGGGTGACAGCTACCTCAATACAAAATTTTATCAAAATTGGTCAAGCCGTTTGAGCGTGAAGAAGTGATGATGATGCAAAAGAAGAAGTAACACACATATAAACACACCCCCACACACACATACACACTCACAAACTTTCACCTTTATAATATTATATTAGTGTGATAATCGCGGGTTTCATTAATTATTTCATGTTTGTTATGTGATTCCATACTCATATTATAAATACGTAATTCAGTGTTCAGTGGCGTGTTGCCAACGGCAGAGACACCTGCAGCCGTTGACACTCGTTGGTGGCAGTCGTTGACGCGTCGACGTCAGCCATCGACGCGTCGACTGCAACGTGCCGCTCGTATAAATAAGTACGGGCTCAAATACACGAACGGCACGTTGCTGCGACACTCGTCGGTCTGTCTATCTCTATCGGATCTTCTGGTAACCGAAATCCAGTGTGAACTAGATTTCGGTTACGTGGAAGAGATCGCAGAAATCGATAAGGCCGCCCATTGTATGTTTTGTAGTGTTTTAAATGTGTCCTAAGTGCCCGTTCACCAGCACCTCGGATGACCTAAAAGATACAACTGATACCACAATCCACGTGCCATCTACTGGGCTCAAACTATATAAAATAAGACAACGAGGAAGAGTACCATCGACACGGAAAGATATAACAAGATATTGCTCAGATTATGCTAATAAGTACTTTAAAAGGTACCTTCAATATTTCTTCACTGACAAAGTCAAAGTCAAATCATTTATTTCAAATAGGCACAACAGAGGCACTTTTGAACGTCAAAAATTACAGTAAAATAGAATTGCTTCTAGTCGGTCGGGCGGCCCTTCCAAAAGGTAGTATTCGTATGGAGAAGAATGGGCAAGAACCTCCACCGTTACTCTTTTAAAATGTTTTACAAGGTTTTGTATACATAATATAATTATGTGTGAAGACGATGCACCTAGAATAAAATTAGTCTACCACAAAAGGTAAAAAAATGACGTTTGTTATACTTTAAAAATCACAAAGTAACTACTACGTATGAGTCAATATTTCATTCCACGTGTAAGTAAGCGTCAGGTTAAAGATCATTAATGTAGTAAACATTTTGCTTAGTAATTATATAAGGGTATGGGCATGACATGGTAAAGAGACACGACCGCGCAATCAAAATATTCGACGAAAGAAAATCGCAAGTAAATGTTTCGTTTGATAAAATCGTGTGACTAAGGGCTGATTTTTCCAACGCCAGATAACTTTTATTCGAGGAATAAATTTGACGTTTGCCAGTTTTTGTATGAAGTAACTGTCAAAATTTCAAAATTTTTCCTCGAATAATGTTATCAGATGATTGAAAAACCAGCCCTAAGTGAAAAATAACAAAGACGCCTTAAAATTTGGTTTCTTAAGTAAGCGGGAAACAGTTACACAATAACCGTTGTCTAAATATAAAGCGTCTTTGACAGTCTTAATGGGTCGTCAGAAGCCCGAAAGTCTGACAACCAGTCTTACCAAGGGGTATAGTATTACCCAGTAACTGGCGTCATGGATATCAGACAGGCAGTCGCTCCATTTACAATATTGGTACTTAGCTGTATTCGGTTAGACTGGTAGCCGACCCCAACATAGTTGGGAAAACGCTAGGCAGATGATGAAATATAAAGCGTTTTTTGACACCTTAATGTCAAATATATTCTGGTAAAAATGGCAGATTTTCATGGAGTCTGTTATAATATGACGGACCCCCTTTCCTGGAAACCAAAGCTTTACTGAAGATTTTAATAAGCTTAGGAGGTAAATACATAGATTTCTGCTAGTCTATTTATACCGTGTTTGTCACTAAGTACTTTATAATAATATGGAAATCTTAGGATAGTGAGTGTAACTAGTTGCTCGTAGATAGGTACTTGGCTTTGTATACACCTCACCTATGTATTTACCTAACTTCCGTCGATCAAGAGTTGGAAGTCAATGTCATAAAAAAGTCAAGTCAAACATTCTTGATTTGACTTTACCATGTGTAAATTATTTCATCACCACTGCTCTCAAAACGGTGAAGGAAAACGTCGTGAGGAAACCGGCATGTCCTAGAACCAAAAATTCGAAGACATGTGACATCTACCAACCCGCACTGGGCCCTAGGCTCGCGTGGTTGCCCTCTCACAGGGAGGAGGTCTGTGTCCCAGCGGTGGGAACACGATAGGCTGATTATGTAAACATTTCACTTTTGCACACAAATAGGTGCCCGTTTTTCCATAATAAATAACACAAACTTTTGTCTAGCGTTTGTTAAATGTTATGAGAGCAGTGTGCATAACACACGATGAGTTTATTTTTAACACGGCAACGGAAAGACGAGGATTTTCCTCCACTTTATTTATGAGGGTGTTATTATTTGTCAGGGCTCCGCTCGTGCGACCTAACCTTTACATTTTAATGTCGTCGATAAAATTAGGGAAATTGCGTTTGCCTCGTTTCGCTTATATTATTGCTAACTTAATAACAATGTTCGAGTTTATGTGTAAGTAAATATGCTAAGTGGTAGGTAGTTGGTTTTCCTATGAAAATTCAGAGGCATTTTGTTACTGAAGGTGGAAATAAGTATTGCTTTTTATTTGGTAGGCTACAGGCACTGATTAATTTGAGAGGACTAAACTAAAATTTATTAAGTTGATGTTTACGCATTATTCCCATTACATGGTGTTGATATTTTGATTGTTGATGTTTTGATTATTGAAGTTGAGTATCCCACCCGATTTTTATCGAGTACCGGAATTTCCCTACGTTAACAGCCAGTTACATTCTGTAATATTCCCAGGGGCCTATAAATACGTTATACGTTCCACATTCAAATATACGTTGAAAATGACGTCATATTGTGTGGTCACTATAACCACACTCGTTAAACTATGGGTGTTATGGTAAACGTGGTTTAAGTACAAAGTTATATTTAAATTCTTGATGCAATATTAACGGGATTTTCATAGGATGTCACCAAACTTATATTACCGGGACATTTTACGGCAGACTTATATTTTATTTTGTTATGCACGTAACATTTGGTACAGCAGCGTTATCTTACCAAAAAGTACCTACACAAAAGAATTGTAGAAACTCCAAGGTTTTTAAGGAAAAATATTCACGGTTGGCAGCCTGCGAGACTGTTGTAACAAAGTACCTACGTGTGGTACCTCCGATAAGAAGTCATGACGGTTCGTTGTTCTTATGTACCGGCGACCTTACTATATGCATATGTAATGTTTTTACAAGGTTAACTGGAGTTAAATATCAAATACCTCATTATGAGAGTTTTTGTTTAAATAAATAAAGACTTGCTATAATGAGTTGAGACGATAAACGGTCACCTACCGTTTGGGGCACTCCTGAATAGAGTATTTTACAAGGAAAGAAATAAGCAACATAACTAGTAGATACTTCAATTTGGGGGAGATTTAATGTCATCAGATTAAAAGATTATCGGTAGGCTAGTGAAAGGTGCTGGCCAAAATGCAACATCGTTGGATCGGTTAATCAATTCATTTTTCACTTTTGGTCAATTGTGTTCAGATGTTTCACTCCGAGTGGAAGATGCCAAAAGAAAGACACCTACCACTGTTTGTCTCTGCATCACCCAAAGGTTGACTGGTAGAAAATGCCTATGGAATTAAGTCCGCCTCTGTACCTACATTTATGTGCTTGAAGTATTAAATAAATAAATAAAGACAAAAATTTAAGTGTCTGCTATTTGTTTTAGTGACAGACCAAGGGTTTTGGCAGCAGTGACCATCATTCTCGAACCTTCTCGTAATTATAGCAGTATGACGGAGCAGTTATAAGACATTAATAATGTTTTTTCACAACATTACCAACAATTTATTTTGCGTCACCACACAAAAAATACCATCATACAATGAAATATTATGATTGTCAAAATACACAAAAAAAAAACAATGGCACTCCGGGAGCGCCGACAGAAGTGAAAACAAAACACAAACAGAATACTTTGCCATCACTCACTGACTTAACGGATTTACATTAAAACCGAGTACCTACATCCCGAGGACAGCAGAACACACTCGAAGCGGGTATTTTTTTAATCGTCTTTTAGACAAAACACGCTTGGTGTCGCTTACGGTAACAGTGGCGCGAGTTCAATGGCTTTATCCCATTTCAAAAAATGCCCAACGCGCATAAAAAAGTTTTCACTTAAAAATATCGAGTTTCTCATTTTTCGTCGTTGTTATGAATATTTTCATTTACCTACTTTAAATTACACATTATGTATTCCTAAGATAATATTCTTACGCATACCTGTAATCTTATCCCTCCACAAAATGTAGTTAGTTATTGTATTACGAAGGGCATAATGTCAATAACCTAAGCCATAAACAACACAATCATGGCAATAAGGGCTCTCAATCGATGGTCATGTGGAACAAATTACTGTGCGCGCCAAATTGTCGCCTTGTAAGGAAGCGGACACAGTGATAAATGACCGCGATTATCGAAATCGATGGTCATTCATAAATATAGGTAGACTAGAGTATTGCGATGTACGTGTGGCTTCACAGGGCAATTCATGTGAATCTAGGGATAATTCTGCTATAATTTTAGTTCTTGTGATTATAAAAAGTTTCGTAATTCCATTTTATATAATGCATCATCTCATCTGCCTAGCCTTTTCCCAACTATGTTGGGGTCGGCTTCCAGTCAAACCGAATGCACCTGAATACCAGTATTTTACATGGAGCGACTGCCTATCTGACCTCCACAACCCAGTTACTGAGTAATACGATACCCCTTGGTAACCTATTTGAAATAAATGATTTGACTTTGACTTTGAATGACATTTAGAGAGCAGTGCAATACATTTCATTTTTCGACATTTAGCCCACGTATGCACACGGACGTAAAAATATAGCGACGGGATTTATCGCGCACTGGATTTTCACCTCTCGGTGGTGAGCCGACTATTGAGAATCCAACAGCACTGCACTCTGTTGGATTATCAATGCCTCAAAAAATCCAGTCAGAGTCCCTTAGATATATATAGATTTTATATGTTGCTACCCGCACGTTTAGAAGCACAATTGGGCCATTGAAAGCGTTTGATTGATTGGATAGTAGAACTACTATAATTACTGTGCCAAATTGTTGTCGCCTGATGTTACAAATTTATAACTTCAGCCGTAGTTTAGACTTTACACTAACAAACTAAAGTCGCTTTCAAACTGTTTAGGTACAGACAATCTCTCAAATTTCTTTAATAGATTTTCAACTTTATCGCCAAAGCATAAGGTTCAAAGTTGATTGGGAAAATTTGACAGTTTCGGGTAGTTTGTTGTGCTGGCGTTTGTACAAGATTTTGTTGAACAATTTTACACTTAAACTTTATGATACAGTGGCAATTATATGAAGTCTAACAGTCCATAAATTATCAATGCACGAAGTAAAATAACAGCCCATTTATTCCGTAACAAATTCACCGTGAAAACTTAGGTGAAGTGAGCTATCAATAGTGTCAATCCATCAGGTCGAATGACAGCTCACTTCAGTTCTGTTTTCACGATGAGATTGTTACGTCACGGTTAGATATGTTGGATGGGCAGTACAGGATAATATATGTCGCATGGGTTGTTTTTATAAGGGGCTCGTGGCTAAGTAATGACAGCCGCACGGGTCGATCGTTCAGGTTAAGCTACGCTTGCCGCGGTTGGTCCGTGGATGGGTGACCATCTTCATGTACCAAGACCCCTCCGTGCCTCGTAAAGCACGTAAAGCCGTTGGGCCCGGTTGTCATTCGTGGATCTTTGACAGTCGTTACGGGTCGTCAGTAGCCCGAAAGTCTAACAACCAGTTTTTCTAATATCATTTTTTTCTAAACTGAATAGTTTGCGCGAGAGACACTTCCAAAGTGGTAAAATGTGTGTCCCCCTCTGTAACTTCTAAAATAAGAGAATGATAAAACTAAAAAAATATATGATAAACATTATCATGTAAACTTCCACCGAAAATTGGTTTGAACGAGATCTAGTAAGTAGCTCGCCGGTGAAAATTTAAAAAACTATGATGGTACGGAACCCTCGGTGCGCGAGTCCGACTCGATCGCCCGGTTTTTATTACTTATTACACTATTTAAGTAGTGATGGGAAAATCAAATCGATTCAAAGACGCCGCCGCGTGCGGCACCCGTCTCGCCCCACCCCCAGGATCTAGCGCCAGCGCTCACCCAGCCAGCAGTAGGTACAAAGGACTGACCGCGAAAGTGGCGGCTTACGATTTTTGTACGTAAGCTGGGATTTTTGGCACGCGAAGTAGTTGCTCTTGCGTTATCTAGTTGTATCTATATCTGTGGTTAGGACATAGAATACTTTTTATCCCGGTAGTGTGCACGGAACCGGGAAGTACCTATGGTAGAAGTAAGGGGAGACCTATACCCAGCAGTAAGTGATTCCGGGCTGAAATGATTAGATATGATGATGCGTATGATTCCGCGGGATACGAGCAAAGTCGGGGTAAAAGCTAGTGTAAATTAAATTCAACTTCTCAAATAAAACATTCAGTAGTAAAGCTATTTTCATGAACAAAGCGGGCAACAAGGTCCTTGTAAATAAGTATGCAATATGATTTACAAATGTCGTCTGAAAAGTTTTCAGTTTGCTCGTTACAATTTGGAGGTACTTACTTTCATTCGAAAGTTATGGATATTATATGAAACTGGTGTTTGGTATTAGCAGTTCTGTTATCTGGCGGCGTTAGGCTCCAAGCCATCTGTGATGAGTTGAATTTTGAATCTGGCAGTACGAAAACTTTCAAAGTCAAAATCAAAGCATTTATTTCAAATAGGCACATAACACACGCACTTTTGAACGTCAAAAATTACAATGAAATAGCATTGATTCTAGTCGCTCCTTCGAAGAGGTAGTGTTCCTATGGAGAAGAATGCGCAAGAAGCTCCACCGTTACTCTTTTAAAATGTTTTACAATATTTTGCATAATTATGTACTTTAATTAACTTGCAAAGAGTAGGCGAATTGAAATAAAGAGAGAGCCATAATGTCGGCGAGCGGTGCAGGCGTTAATTTTCAAATTACGAATTATTTTATATTGTTACTAGCAGCGCCC
This sequence comes from Oligia latruncula, assembly GCA_948474745.1. Lineage (NCBI taxonomy): Eukaryota > Metazoa > Arthropoda > Insecta > Lepidoptera > Noctuidae > Oligia > Oligia latruncula. The sequence goes on along the minus strand of OX419695.1, from coordinate 15,653,603 downwards.
TGCGGTTTCACCCGCATAAGTGTCGATCCGTGGGAATATCGGGATAAAAACTATCCTATGTCCTTCCCCGGGATGCAATCTATCTATCTGCCAAATTTGATCGAAATCTGTTCAGTGGTTTAGGCGTGAAAAGGTAAATACAGACAGACAGACAGAGTTACTTTCGAATTTATAATATTAGTAGAAGTATTAGTATGGATATTTTTTATGATTACTAACAAGGGCTACTGAGCCCTACTCGTGTGTTAAATTAATGTCGTCATGTTGTGGCACGTTGTATAGGCTATGGAACAGCAATTAAAAAAAAAAAAAAAAAAAGCGGCGAACTATTTCATCACAGCAGGGTTCAGAATCATGTACTGAATCCATGGTAACAGGTCAGGGGTCGATACCCCTACCATCCATACAGAATACAAAAGCACCCTAATTGCGTAATATCAATCAGAATCTGAATCATTTTGAAGGATATTGCTAATCCATTGCTTCATAAGTTAATTAGCGTAAATAACGCAATGAATATTGTTTAACTGTCAAAATGAAATACCTACTGTTAATGTGTTACGAAATTACCTCGCTGTTGCTAAAAATTACCTCGCTGTTGCTAAAATTACCTCGCTGTTGCTAAAAAAATATGGAGGTACTTATCGACAGTTACGACATGCACTTGGCTTCTTCTTGAATGTGTAAATTGTAATAATCACAGCATAATAAAGCTATTTTCGTAACGGGATCTGGGTATAAATAATTTCGTTTGTTTATGATTGATATCCGTTCTTTGAAGCATCGTCGTGAAGTTTTAAATTGGCTGTGAACTCGTGTATGAAGGCCGGCGGCAAAAACAAAATGCGTTTTATGATTACGAAATGCGCACATTGCTTAGTGCCGTGGAATTATTACCGGTTATTTTTGTAGTAGCGTAATTATTTATTTTTGAGGATATCTAATTATAATAATTATTTGAAAAGCAATGAGAAAATCTTGGTCGTATAATGCTGTAGCTTTAAGCTTCGTATCCTTATCTGACGAAAAACGCAGAAACTTCACACGGATGGACACATCAACACGTTTTGTGGAAATAAACTAGGTACTAAAACAACATCGGAATTGACAAAATGGTTGCAATGGTTGTTGAGTTTCAATATCCACTTTCAAGCCCGCTTACGCCAACACTATATTACAGCCTAACACGCGGGTACAATCGGTAATGGCTCCACAAATAATGTGTTCAAACATGTCAATAACGCCATCGCGTTTGCTGTGATACAAAACATACAATATTAATGTGTTTACTTGGTAGGAATTGATGTCAATTATATATCGATTATGGGTAAGTTACTAAACGACTTTTTTAGGAAGTAACGAGGTTCGATGATCTTGTAAATAGATTGGAAACTCATGAAAACAAAAAAGAAACAGTGGCTTGCCACACTCTCACTAGACTTGGCCATACCTTTGAGAAGGTCTCACACCAGGCTACTGCCAGTATGGAGCACGTTTTTAGGATATGCTTCACCTTCTTTCCTGATCATCATGCGCAGCCAGCTGTACCTTCCAGGATTTTAATGAAGCCATGATAAAGTGAAGGAGAGCAGTGGTGGCTCAGTGCTAATTTCCCTGACTTACGAGGTCGTGGGGGCGAACCCAGGCAGGCGCTTTACTTTGTGTAAATAATTTCATAGCCACTGCTCTCAAAACGGTGAAGGAAAACATTGTGAGGAAACGTTCTAGATTCAAAAATTCGAAGATATGTGACATTAGTGACACATTATAAGCTGGTGACTGTAGGTACGCTAAAGACGCGCTTTGAAAGAAAGAAAGAAAGAAAATACATTTATTTACTTTACTTTGCTTTGTGGTGTTACGGACAGCAGCCCGTATTACCAATTACCTATAGGCTAATTAGTAGCAAACTGGTGAAAATAGCTACTGGTTCCAGCACAGAGGTGTCTGATTATCGAGTGAGGGGTCACAAGTTTAAACCCAGTCGTTGCATTTTAACATGGACACAATCCTGATACGAACACGTTTAGCTAAGTTGGAAGAGTTCTTCACGACGAACGAAGAATAAATCGTTGTTTGTGTTGTTTGGACATAAAAAATTATTAAAGATAAAAATGTAAAATAGAATATTAAGTTTCATAGCTGTGTGGGTTTTCCGCTTCAATTTTGTAGACATGACACACATGAAAGGTTGTAGCCAAGTCTATTAAGTTTTTGAATAGTTACCAACAGAAGTTTCTTGGCAATAACCGTTTTATGACATTGTAAACCTCGACAATGGCTTTGTAGTAAAATAACACACATGATATGAACATTTTTAATTCTGTTCGTGGTATGTGGATAAAGTTCTTATTACTAGTTCAGGCTGTAGGAATTCTACGGGCATATAGCTCTTTTTTATATTTTAAGAAGCCATGTGCCCGATGTAATTTTCCATTGGCCATTGGCAAAAATGAAGTTCCATACAGACTTTCATCCCCTATTTAAACAGTTTACAGGATGTATTTTCAAAAATTTTCCGTATTTTTTTCTTCCTTATGTGCTCGTGTCATTTTAAAAGGTTTTCTCTGCGCAAATTTCATGCTTCTTGACCACCCCTATGTGCTGATGGTGATCTTCGCGTGCCAAAAATCGCACCAGCTTACGTTCAAAAATCGTAAGCCGCCACTTTTGATTCGATTTGATTTTCCCATCAGTAAATAGTGCTTGTGAGTGTCAGTCAACTAGCTTCCATCCATACTGATCCATGGAACACTGACGAACCGTGCCTACACACGGCGTATAAATCGCGCCGTAGAAAAAACTTGTTTTTGTACAAGCTTCCATAGTGATCCATATAACACTGACGGCCGTGCCTACACACGGCGAATACACCGTAGTTTTTCACGGCAAGAAAAACAGGTATGTGTAAAGGGCCTTACTCTGCGCGTTCATGCTAAGGCTACTGGAATATGTCTAGAAGTATCACTAGATGGCGCCAACTACGCAATCGGAACTAGAGCACGTAGGTACAACCGCAGACAAAGGCGGTCGACCACTTTTCACCCTTATGCCCTTACTAATAAGGTTGAAAAGTGGTACACTGCCAGTGTTCGCGATGGTACGTCTCGTCTCTGTGTATTTAAACCGTAGTGAAATGAACAAACATACGTGACTGCACTGATTGCAGCCCGCTGAAGTCGAAGACCCACAGAGTCCTAATTAGTTCTCGCAAATGCACACAGATAAATAAAGGTACGCACTGAAGCGATTTTAAAATAATATAGTGCTAATTGGATTTACGTAAGTGGAATATAAAAATTGAGGACTGGGTAACATAAAAATAGTTTATAATGTAGGTATGCAGGGGAGTTTGTTGCGCCACTACTTCTTCCCAGCGAAAGCACTAGGAAGTAGTGAAGGGTTTTGGGGGCCTGTCTTATGTCATTTTGACGTTCGAAAAGGGCTGGTTCTCAGCATAATTTGAATAAATGACTTTTAATTTTGATTTTATTTTGGTAGGATCGTCAGTCATCGTGAAATTTGAAAATGTGAGGTTTTGATTAAACATTTTTGGAAAAGTGTGGTTTTGGAAAAAAATATATAAGAAAAGAGGTGTTTTTGCAAAAGTTTTAATTATTTGCTTTAATCAAAAAAACATGTTAAAAATAAGGGAAAAGTGAGTTTTGTTCTTCACCTCCTCAGTTACAGTAAGAGTAATAAAAAATATATACGAGTATAATATATACTACGCGTCGCACTTGAGAACCTCCACCGTTTTTTCTTCGGTTAAAAAGGAAAAAACTTTAGCAAACCAAGCATTAAATTGCTTCTTAATTCAATAACCAATCGAGCTACTTTAGCCGCTTTTACCAAAGGTGGAGGAAAAATGTGGGTTTCTTTGAAGCCCGAAGGGAATGGTGTGGGCTTTGTAATGGCCTATTCAATAAAGCCAGTGCTAAATAAATAATTGCAATCCCATTTAAACTAATCGTGGAAGGGTTGCGTAATCAGGAGGAAGTTCGGAAGGAGGTTCTTGCTTCGAATGAAAGTGGGGCGAATTTTCTCTTTCTATGGTGTGCCTATAAAATGAGTCCAATAAGTTGGCACCATTTTTTCTGGATGTACCTACCATCTGGATCTTAGAAAACTACAAGTTTTGACATTTTGGGGGTAAATAACCGGCTAGAATCTGTCAATGAATTGCTATACTTAGTTACAATATTCCTATGGTGTACTAAGAGTATTCTATTCTATTCTTCAAAATAGCATATTTTTTCTTGAAGCAGAAGCACCTCAACAGTGAAGGCAGTAAAACCTAAAATTGGTTAAAAGTATGCAATATTTTTAACCAAATCTTTTAAGAGCAGTAAGTAATTGGAAGGTAACGTTTTTAGCTTACAAAGGCAGGTAAGTATCGTACTATGTTTGCAAAAAATCCCGGCACGAAACTCGATAGGCAAAATGACTGGGATCATTATCGTTAACAGGGTACAATTGCAATTATCCCTTGACCCTATTTGGTTAATGTAAAACCTGTGAAAAAATGTTGAAAGATTTTTTTTTCTTCAACCTAAATTTCTGATTTGTTTCTCGGCTCGATTTAATGAAAACTGTTATGTATGAGGGTAAGATATAATTATTAGATATTAAAGTCTGCCTCGTTGGTATAGTGGTGGCAAGTCTGTCGACCGTGGCAGTTCTAGGATCGATTCTCGGGTTGATAATTGCATTGTATATCGGGCTGGTGTCCGCAACTCCATGTTCAAGTGTAAAGTGGGAAAATTGGTCTGTGGATCCACCCCAGCTGTGTTATTCAGTTTTTTCAGTGGAAGTCAGGATTCGTGCTGATTGGGTTACTGGCATTGGGTTACTGGCATTTTTAGGTTTGCTCCCTACAGGTAATATGAGTACATAACTAGCCGAACTGGCGAAATGTGGCCATGTGCTGTACATAAACGGGTGGCAGGGACACCGAAACACGATGCATGGATTCAGAGCTTGGTTCTAGCTTTAAAAATTTTCGAAGATTAATAAAAAAAATCTGCCGTTTCCTTTATAGAGGTATGAGGAATAACCGACTGTTGCTGCTGCAACTCATGAAATCGCGAAAAAATTGCTGTTCCTTACATTTATGTTCGCATAACTCGTCAAAATGTTGGAAACAGCTGATTCTTTTTTACCGATTTCAGGTTTGGTCCCATAGCAATAGCTGTTCATAATGATAAGTACAATGACCCCTTAAGAGGTCCATTAATTACCGGACACCCTGTATATGCTAGTTGAACGGTAAACTCTGCTTGCGAGATGCAGGACTTCGTGTGACCGCGTCAGTATGACGCGTAGTTCGCATGTGGCGTTTGTAGATCCCGCTGCACCTTCAAAAGTGCACCTGCGCGGTCAAATTTTATGGAACGGCTACTTTTTTTTATAACCAACGAAAAATTTCTACGCAGGAGGGTTCAGAATCATGTACTGAATCCAAGGTTTCGCGTCGGTGTACCTTTTTTTAGCGGTGGCAGGCTTCGGCCCTAACGGGCCCCTTCACATGATGCTGACATCTCTTTGATACGTGCGTGGACACGTACGCGCCGTCCGGCACGTGCCTGGTCCTGATCGGACGGTGAGCTGCCCATTACTCTCCATCTGCAGGCCCGCGCCTATGGTGGCCGGGAGTCGTCACGCGGCCCGCGGCTCCCGACTCCCGAAGCGTCTCGGACGGGAGGCTTTCTCCCTCATCCCTCCCGCCACCTCCTTCGCTAGCATGACTGCTTCGCAGAAGGAGGTGACTGTATCCCACTCCCTCTCGCTCCGGACCATGGCTTGCACCAGAGCCGGACGCAAGAGGTCGCCGCTGCTGCCAATCGCCTGTACGAGGAGACGGCGGTGCTTCGCCCAAGCGGGGCAGACCTCTACCGTATGCTCCACTGTGTCCTCTGGGTGATCGTCGGTGTCCCTGCCACGCTGTAGGTATATAAGTCTACTTTTTCAAAATACAAGCGTAATTTTATATTATTTTCATATAATGGGAAAGAAAGGCGAACTTGATATTTCGTCATGAGGTCTCTGGTCAAATATTAAAATAGAAATCGTTCAAAGGTCACTTTATAGGGTAAGGGCAAACGTTTAAACTCAAATTAGGAAAGATACCTCCACAGTTTTGTGAGGTCAAACAAAGTGATGACCGGTGTAAAATGGCAAGTAGGATAAAGGTCAGCTAATTTTAATGAAGTAAACTGCAAATCTTCACACGTGTATGGAGGAATGCACAGTGTGGGAGAAAAGCTATTGTGATAAAAAAAAAAGTAATTCAGGGGATCAGACCGGAATAAATCTCTAAAAATTACAAAAAATGCCCTATTTTTACCGCCGTGATTAGAGGAGTACCTACCAGACCAATTAGAAAAGTTTTTAACATAAAAAAATGATAGGAAGCCCAACATAGGTACTCTTTCTTAAAATGTTAATGTAAAAAATTATTGAATCGGTTTAGTTTTCGAGGAGAAAAAAGGGAAATACGAAAGTCGATCTCGTCAAATTTTTTGTGATAATTTCGGTCTGAGCTGCAGTTGTCCCTATCACACACTACGGAGGCAGACTTGAGGTAAGGCGACGGCAATGGTTTATTTAAACACCTATTTTTCAAATTCCGCGCAGGCCCCCGCCCCAATTTAATTGAAACATAAAGTTATGACCTGACACAGGTTTGAATAAACCTAATTCGGGCGGTTCGCTACCTAACACTGTAATTCCGAACCATCACTACTTGCACCTGTAATAAAAAATATTTCAGTTTTAGTTTATTTTTAGGCACTATAATTGCATGGAAAATTTGCTACTCTTGGCTAAATGTACAGTCAGCAATAAAAGTCGATTAACACTTTACTTTTTTTATCTCTGCTATTGAGCAAAATATTTGTTCAAAATTGCATTGTACTTCTGCTGCAATTTCGAACAAATATTTTGCTCAATAAGCGAGATTAAAAAAACTGAGGTGTTAATCAACTTTTGTTGCTGACCGTACACTTTCTGTAAACGTTTTTATTAGTAGTTATTATTATTATTAATTAAAAAATAAGAATGCAATAACAATGTTTCCACACAGAAACTTTGTTAGCGATATTTGGCCGTTCATTTTACAAGTGCCTTAATATGCTCGTAAGCAAATTAATTTGTGATTTATGTTTTTTACGTATAGACATAAAATTTATTAGTTAAATCATTCTCGAAAATGAAATAAAATTCTTTTCTTTCTTTCAATTGCTGACAAAGTCCAATCTGTTTACTATTAAAAGAGATGTGCAAACACTTAAATTTTTTACGACAAACTTAAACGGTGGGTTTAAATCTTATGACTTTACGTACGACATAAATCTCTCGTAATGCGTTTTAGTACTTCCTACTATACTTAGGTATTTTTTAATGTAAGTGACGCACGTGATTGATCTGACCCACCTGGTGTTAACGTCATTATATTTATTGCGTCAGGGGTAATGTTTAAATCTGTGTCGGTAATTCTACGAGTGCACATATTACAACGTAAGGCAGGACGCTTCGCGGCGGGTTCACGGATGAGTGCTAACGCGTACCCGTGTTCCCGCCGTATGCGGCAGAGGAGGACACCGTGAGGTTTTAGTGGGTTAGAGTCCCACATAACTGCACTATCTCCCCGTGGTAGTGCAGGATGTATGAGCATTTCTCCACGTAAAAAAAAAAGGCAGGATCTTCCAGGCTAGGTGGAACGACGTATCTTCGTAGGATGGCTAGAAGCAGCTGGATGAAAGTAGCCATTGGATGGCCAGTTAGTGGCCTTGTAGTGGGTAATTAGGTATGCTGATAATCATGATGATGACGACACATTTATACCCCATAAACCAGGACACAACAATGCTACTTGGTACGTTCGTGCGGTGAAAGTGCCTCCTCAAATGAACACTTTCTCAAGAATTTCTCTATTAATCTGTGCCTCTACATGTAACGAAGCAGGAGTTTGGAAAAAAAATCTTGAATATTTTTAACACTTCTGAACAAAGTCAAGTTAGCAAAGTATTTTCCAAGACTAACTGTCACAACTATGTTCTACCTTATTTATATTTTTAGTTATAATACAATCAAGTCGTTATTGGAAACTGTTTATTCTATTAAATTAACTTTTTAATCGTAAACGAAACAAATATAGAGAATTTCTTAATAATGTGATACATAATAAACACTGCACGACACGGCATGCCCGAGGGATGCCTACTTGGTGACGCAGCTTATTATTGAGATTAGTTGAAAAAGGCACTAGTTGTCTGGCATTTTTGCTGAACTGGGCATATTTAGCTCAGCCGTGTGGTATAATTTCTCACAACTTACTTTACTCTTTTTATTTGTTTTCAATTTTTATCTTTCTTTTTTATTGGTAGGTGTTGAGTCTGTGCTCATCATCTTCATCTGCCTAGCCTTTTCCCAACTATGTTGGGGTCGGCTTCCAGTCTAATCAGATGCAGCTAAATACCCGGCTGTCGTTCGTGGATCTTTGACAATCGTTACGGGTCGTCAGTAGCCCGAAAGTCTGACAACCAGTATTACCCAGTAACTGGGTTGTGGAGGTCAGATAGGCAGTCGCTCCTTGTAAAATACTGGTATTTAGCTGCATCCGGTTAGACTGGAAGCCGACCCCAACATAGTTGGGAAAAAGGCTAGGCAGATGATGATGATAGTTGTTTTTAAGACGTAGACGTAGGTTTTAAACTTACGAAAACGTTAACCATAAGTTGCTACAACTTTATCATACTAAATGATCCAATGGCTACGTCAAAAATTTTATGTATACATCAATTACTGACAAATGACGAGTTCAAAGTGACAAAGTCCAATAGTGATCAACGTTTTCGGAAGGTAATTATTGTACTTACTCATACGCCACTACCATAACATTATGTTTTATTTTATTTTTTATTTAAAGGAACAGCAAACAGTTATGTTATCCTTTTATGATTCTGCCAAAGTGCCTTTTTAGGCCCTCAGCGCGTAGTTTGCGTCCCTACTATCAATTATTTAGGTACTCCAGTGTGATTTCCCGGAAATATCAGGTAGAGGCATTTAGAGATTGTATCGTGAATTCTATTGTGATATGGCTCTAAAACTTAGAATGTTTCCTACAAGTTTCATAAAACAGCGGTGAACGAGGTAAATTCGAACTAAACAATAATTCTGGAACTCAAAACTTTACATAACAAAACCAATACCAAAATATACCGAGTTAATAAATAATAATATACCAATTTAATGAAGTAGAGATATTTACTTAATTTTCATAACTAATAAACTAAATAATCAAATTTTCAGCGAACTTATTTCAAGAATGTTGTGTAGGCTGTTATTAGGAACACTTTGAAACTAAATTAATATTAAATTCATAAATATATATATACCTTCATCAGTAAGAGGTTTTAGAAGATGGCTGTCTTATCACCAGAGATTAGGACACGCCCATCTTCTAGAAACTTCTTACTGATTAAAGTATATAATTAGGAACGGGTACAGTTCGCAACAGAATCTAGACTTCTATTATCAAATACTTATTTAAAACAATAATAATTTTGTTTAAATCTTCAACATTTTTAAACGGAAACCGACTTTTGTGGGTGTCTCTAAAGAAACTGAACTGTGTTAAGGTAATTTTTCATATGACCATTTTCATCATTCTAATACTTTGATTGGTGCTTGACAATAAAGTGCTTAAAGTCTCAGGTTTGAATAACATTTTACCAATTAGTTACAAATTTTTATATGTAGATCTTATCACCCAGGTAAGTCAGGTAAATTAATTGTTTATTAAATTGACAACCAACTCAAATTGTCCAATTGAAATCACAACTGTCATTCTATGACAGTTATATGAAAAAGGTTATAACACAGCAAATTGACGTAGTATGTCAATTTAATAATAATATTAATTTCCCTCACTGTTCAACTTATAGTGAAAAACTGTTCTTTAGGTCAGACAATGTACATTTTTCTCTTTCTATGATAAAAAGCTGTGACGTCACTGTCACAAAGTCATAACTTACTCACAGGTATCGTTCCGGATGTAAACTCAGTGTCCTGGTGACCCTTGTCCATTTTAGTTTAGTCCATTCCTTCAGTATAAATGTCACTATATATTATTCTTCTTAAAGTTTATTTTGCCCTGCGGTATCGCCCACACTAGGTAAAAAAAGATTACATCTTCCTTTCAAATTTAAATAAGAACTTTTTTTGCTTGGTTTGGCTAACGTTGAACACACCATCAGGATGCCCTAGCTTAGTTACTGCGACCAATTCGGCTCGCGCGTGGTTGGTCATAGTTTCAACCTAACCTACGTTTGGCCGGGGTACCCTAACTTAGTTCCTGCGACCAATTCGGCTCGCACGTGGTTGGCCATAGTTTCAACCTAACCTATCTCGTTTGGTCGGAGTACCCTAGCTTACTTACTGCGACCAATTCGTCTCGCGCGTGGTTGGCCATAGTTTCAACCTAAGCTATTTCGTTTGGTCGGGGTACTCTAGCTTAGTTACTGCGACCAACTGTAAGAAAAAGCTCGAAAGTTAAAAAGAGGCTTAGTTATTTTAAAAAAGTGTTCGTCATTTTTAGAAGCGTAAAAATAATTTTAGGGGGTCATTTAACGGCCAATACCAACCCATAATTATGAAATTACTTTAAAGACTCCTTTTAAGAGCAATAACGTCAGATGCACGACTCGGTTGGTAGTAACAGCAAAAAAAGTCCCATTCAACCGGTACAACACCTCGTTAATCATGATCATGACTGATTAACGAGGTAAAAAGGAAACAAAAACCAACAAGGGTACAATTCCCTTTTTTTGTTTATTTTTTCGTGGGGAAGAGTGGAGGGTTTTGTCAGAATCCTACCGAATAAAACCCCATTGTTCCTTCCAGCACCATGAGTTGGGGTCCCGGGAGATATTTATTAGGTAATTGTTCTATAGAGGTATGAGGAACAGGGTGTAAAGTTCACTCATACTCCATTGAACAGGGTGGATCCACCAACCGGACGGGTGTCGAGTCTGGCGGGTAACTGCCCGATGATTTTTTTAAATGTGAATTTCATCTCGTAGGAATGTGAATGAATTTCAACCTATTAGGTCTGCTTAACCGGGCTTGCCTGTGCTTGCCCCAATAATTTACGGCCTTCAGCCAGGGCTTAAAAAAACTTAAAAACTAAGCGACTACACGCTAAGGGCACCCCCTGTGGGGTACGGATCTCGGCTTAGGGCGTCTCTGGGAGAGGGTAGCAAGGGACAGGCTGGATCGGAATTATTTAGGGACGAATTTAAAATTATAGACTCTGCTGATTCATGTCGGGCCGTTGTATATATGCTAGTTGCGCCGTTTGCGAGATGCCTGACGTCAGCATGACGCGTATTTCGCATGTGGGGTTGTAGATACCGCTACAGTTCCCTAAAATAATTTACGCAGCTTTTAAATTCCGTTCTCAATGAGAGCTTTCATAAAAGTAAAATAATCCCCGCAAAGCTGTCTGCTGTCGAGTGGTATAATATTGTTTTCAGTAAATGTTTTCGCTTTTACTTTAGTTTCGTTTTTGCCTTTCATCGGTATTTCAGCAATTTTACGTTTGTGTAAAAGAGTGTTTTTTTTATTGTGACCTTTAATAATGAATCTGCGATTATTTTTTGTATTTTGAGTTTTATCTTTAAAATTTCAAACTCAAAATAAATTGTAATTTCATAAAAAGATGAGTGTTTTTCTTTCTTGTGTCAGTGACATACGGGAAAATAATTTATACGATAAATTATTATATAAAACGGCGATAAACGAAATTTTTGACAATCAAAAGCTTACAGTACCTAGGTGTGTGCATGCATTGTGTGTGCAACATGTTTTCGGCAACAAAAAACATACTACAACATTGGAGTTGTTGGGAAACTTCTGTGGGCTCTAACTGCTCCGTTGGTCTAGTGCACGCAAGCACTACTGCTGAACACGAGGTCCTGCGTTCAATTCCCCGTTCGGGCAAACTTAGGCCAGGTTGGGTTTTTTCATCAGGAATTTCTCCGTAGCAGCCCAGAGACGGGATTTGTGCCCGGTTGATGGCAATAAGATCGCCCCTACAACATGGAACTTGGCGAAATGTGGGTGTATCTATGGGGTGTGCTCTAAGTAAGTACTCGGATATCTATGGTAAGTACCTACCTACCCATCAGGGTAAATAGACATGGTGTTATGTTTTTTATTGCTGGATGGGCCCACTCTTGACCTCGATCACGCTTGATGGAAAGCGATGGATGAGGTCTATGATGGAGCGAGTGTGAAACACAGCAGACTACTTGACGCCGGACTCCGGTGGGAGGGTGGTCGCAAACCAGGCGGGCATTAGCCCTGCCACCGCAAGCGAAGAATTGGCCAGTCAAATAAGGTGTTGGGTGTGACTGTCCAGGATGCGCCGAGCGCTCGGTTAAGTTGAGTAACTGGCTAAACAAACTACGCTACACGAGGAGGCTTCTTCATGCATCCCAAAAAAAATGTAAATACATAATGTTATGTTACAAGGCTTTATTCGCCTTCCATAACATGTGACGTCATAACTCATTGACTAGAGGAAACGTGAGAGGAAAGATATAAGATTACCTCTGGAAAAATCAGACACAAAAGAACAGTCATGCGAAGTATAAATATTGTATTAAGATTTGTACCTAAACAACAAAAATACGTGGTTTAGAAACAAGAATCAAGTTCGTAATAACAAAAGTGCAGATGACAGAGAAGTATCAAAGATTGTTCGAGATAATACCCCTTGATGTCGCAAGAATGAAATGATAACGTTTGTTCAATTACTATCGCCAGTCAGAAGTCAGGCGTATGATGCGATGATAGGGGATTGTCCATTGAAACACGTTACTTACGCACACCTAAAACAACACAGATATAGAGAACAAGCAGAGAGAAGATACATAATTATCGTCACAGGAAAAGAGAAAATGCTTTTTTTTCTGCGTGTTGTTGTTAGTGTATGTTTAGGTTTCAAGACAATCTGAGCCAATTTTAATTGGCTCAGTATGCGTATATCAATATAATATGCGTACTGTTGTGTGTACTTTTTGTAAACTTATTATTTCAATAAATTTTATTTTATTTTTTTGTTACTACCTCGTTCGTTTAGTGGTCGCAAGCGCTACCGTTGAGCATGAGTTGCCAGGTCCAATTCCCAGGGCGAGCAAAAAGTTATTGGGTTTTTTCATTAGGAGTTTCTCAATAGCAGCCCGGAGAATAGATTTGTGCCCTGTTGTCAGGCAGTAAGCTCGCCCCCTATTACTTGGGACCTACTATGGGTACCTACACCTCTGAATAACCCTTCGGTAAATCAAATCGTGATGTTACTCCATATTATACTGACATAACTCTATCCCCCTTACTAATAAACGTTTTTAATCAGATGAATACAGTATTAAAGAGTTACACACCGATTTCTCTCTTTCTGTCGTCTGTAATTTGACTTTCGAAAGAAGAAGACAAAACGTTGTGTAACTATACAGGCGCTATACAACGTTTATTAGTAAGGGGGTAAGACGATAACCAATTTCTTTTACAAAGGTTATCACTACCGGGGACCTAGTAAACTGCCGTAATTGACACTTAGATTACAAAGGAAACAATTCGTATTATTTTACGTACCTAGGTGTCAGTGAAGCTACCATGAATAAAGGGCGCGTTTAGGTACGGTACCTAAAGCTAATTGGGTCGAGTTTAATTTTAGCATTTTTAATGTCATTTTTGTTGTCATAGGACGTGAAAATTCTTTCCACGATTCTGGAATGTTTTTCACTTTGAAGATAATTATGTTGTTAAAAGTCGTGACCAAAAATATGATGAGTGGAGTTGCTACATTTCTTCGAGTTTTAGAATTTAAATTAAGAATTTGACCAGAGGGCTGGATTTTTTGGCCAAACGACCAGCATCGCCATACAACGAGACAATTCTTCCAGCCTTTTGGGCACATTTCGTGTTGACAGCGATGCGGATGAATGTTTTGATGCCCTATGATTCTTTTCTTTCTTTTTTTATATCATCATCATCATTTCAGCCGAAAGACGTCCACTGCTGGACATAGGCCTCATCCAAGCACCTCCACTTCGACCGATTCTGTGCTTCTCGCATCCAACGGGTTCCTGCGGCCTTCACAAGGTCGTCGGACCACCTTGTGGAAGGCCTTCCAACGCTACGTCTTCCGGTACGCGGCGGTCGCCACTCCTGAACCTTTCGGCCCCATCGGCCATCTGTTCTGTGCCCTGCCCACTGCCACTTAAGTTTGGCAATTATTTTTAATTTTTTATATACTTGTACATAATGTATATATTTTAGTGTTAGCTTTTATATTGTAATTAAGACTTGTCAAAGTCAAACAGGTAGTTAAAGAGCTTTGTTTTTTAGAGTCTATGTAAAAGTAGAAGTATCCAGTTCAAAGCATTTTTAACCGACTTCAAAAAAAGGAGGAGGTTTTACTATTCTCGGATCAGTCGTATCAAATCATAACTCACGAACGTCACACTATCTTCGAACCAAATCACCCGTAAAATTGTCATTTGAGGGCAAGTGCGATAACCTTTCCTTATGTACGTCTCATCCATTAAAATCGCGTGAGTGCAGAATACCTACATAAAGATGGATATATGCATAGGTTTAATGTTCTGAAGTGCTCTGAATCAAACATTCAAAGGCACGTGTAAGAACTAAAATTCAGCCTTTTTCGTGCCAATGTATTTTTTAAGGACAGATATTTCATGGGCAAAAGAAGAAAATATCGAGTTTTGAGCATTCCCAGCGGAAAACAGGCCACTTCGTTTCCCATTCGGGATATAGTTACAGACAAAGAGATTTAGTTCAGGGGTAAGTGGCAGAAATCGCACAAAAAAACTGGCCAAGTGCGAGTCGGACTCGCACACGAAGGGTTCCGTACCACAAGGTAAAAACGCCGAAAAAAAACATACACGTTTGTTGTTTAGGAGCTCCCCTTATATGTATATTTATTTTATTTTGTTTTTAGTATTTGTTGTTATAGCGGCAACAGAAATACATCATCAGCTGTGAAAATTTCAACTGTCTAGCTATCACGGTTCATGAGATACAGCCTGGTGACAGACGGATAGACGGACAGTGGAATCTTAGTAATAGGGTCCCGTTTTTACCCTTTCGGTATGGAACCCTAAAAAAAGGATCCTATAGGGTGCCAAGGATGTTTTTTCGCGTTTATTGGTTTTTAAGAGTTATGTCAGGATGTGGCACAAGCTGGTGTAGGTAACGGGAATTTGATTGGATGAGGGCAGAACCGGACTAGTCTTTGTGACCGGCTTTTGAGGAGCATCTAATTTCCAGCAGTAGGATTTCGGCTGAAATGGTCATGGACTACGATGGACTATGGACTGATAATTAAGCAAATAAAAAAATCAATAAATTTTTGGTATCCAAAAAAAGATTCAGTGTGTGTCTGTTTTAAATCTCATAACATTTCACTTAAAACAACTTTTTTTATTTCTTAAACTGTTGGGCAAAGGCATCCCAACTCTCTTTCCACCTCTCTCTGTCCAGAGCTGCCAAGGACCAATCTTTAAGAAAGGAGTCCAGCTCATCCCACCATCTCCATCTGGGCCTGCCGCGATGTCGCTTGCCATTAAGCGGGACCCACTAGGTCGTAGGTTTGATCCATTGATAGTCTGACATGTGGCAGATGTAAAAAAAACAACTGTAAACCGTTTATCTAATCAGCATTAGAAAGATACTCGTACTATAATGAGATAAAAACGTGTGATAAACTAGGACCAGCTGATATACTTATACCATAAACCAAATTCTGTTACAGAAATGAATATACGAAAGTTACGCGGGCGATGAAAAATATGCAAAAAATTACTTAAGAAGAAAACTCAGGCATTTGCATGGAGTTCTAATTTTCGTAACTTTCACAATTTGTACAAAATATTGGACTTTCGATGTTGTTTCTTTCCACTTTAAGCTCTTATTTCCGTGGTACCTGAGAAAGAAAGGTATGTACTCTACTGATATAAATAAAATGAATAATAAAAGCCTTATATTACTTAGGGTTCATTTTTCAATTGACAGACAATTTTTACTCGTGGAATAAAATTTTCTTCTGACTGATTTTGACTGGAAGAACTGTCAAAAATTCAAAATTATTCCCGGATAAAATTACGTGGAGTTGGAATAATCAGCAGTTACTAAAAAAAATACAAAAAAACTAAAAGAACGAACTACTAAATTTCTAAATTAGGTAGATACCATTGACATATATATTACTAGCGTAAGGACCGGGCTAACGGCGCGACTAAATGGCACCAACGCGCTGGCCCTAAAATGACGGTTTTAGGGCCAACGCGACTCAGTTGACAGTGGTGCGCGCAAACTTCGAATTTCGAACGAAGAACTTCTATGTAAAATGTTCAGACGGGCGTATCCTTACTTTTGAAATCATTGGTAGATACATTTTATTAAATTCTATTATTTTAAACTTCAGCGCTAGTAAGAAACCCGCAGGCCTCCTCTAGAGATTTCCATTCCCCCCTGTCATTCACTGTGTTCATGCAATGTTCGCCAGTACACCTACCTGAATAGGAGTGCATATAGGTGTATAGATAGGTCCTACCTACGTCAATACTGAAACAACTGGAGGTCGAACTCACGACCTCACGTTCAACAAGCCTTTGGACTATTACACACAGAGAAGATTATTAATGGACTTATTACATTGAACCGTTTTTGATTGAGGTTCTCAACGTAGCTTTGCTTGTGTGAGGATAGCACTTTGATAAATAGTTTTCCTTTGAAATATCATGAAAGGAAGAAGTACCTAATGTTCAACCGAAATGGTTCCATTGTCCAAGTTTCGGTGTTCGTGTGCCTTTTGAGTTTCAATTCAGTATTCATTCTAACAGTCAGTTCGGTTCTGTAAGTAGTTATTTCGTCACCCTAATTGCGTAACACATTATCAATCACAATCTGAATTTTGAAGAATATTGCTAATCCATTGCTTCAAATGTTCGAAAAATTTGTCTGCTCAACAACGTTAATAACGCAATGAATGTTGTTGAACTGTCAAAATTAAAGCCATTCCTACTGTAAGTGTGTTACGCAATCACCCCGCGGATCTGCGTACCTACATACGCATTTCACTTACTGTATTTAATCTTCGCTTTGGAATTATTTAGTAGCCAATATTTATAATAATGGATTCTGTTTTGTAATCATCCGTCATAACGTATATATCCCGTGGGTGTGATAAGAGCTCACTGCAGCATAACTTTGCAAATGAATATATATATATACATATATATATATCCACTCACAAGTCCCGCTCCCCACGTGACGTCAAATATTATATAATATTATAATATCACACTAATATTATAAAGGCGAAAGTTAGTGAGTGTGTGTGTGTTTATGTTTGTTACTTCTTCACGCTCAAACGACTGGACCAATTTTGATAAAATTTTGTATGGAGGTAGCTGACAAGGCTACTTTTTATCCCGATATTTCCACGGGATCGAAACTTATGCGGGTGACACCGCAGGGCGCAGCTAGTAACTTCTAATTCTATCCTATGGTAATAAATTAACTATACTTTGTTCATTTCAGAATGACTGATTTGACACAATGCTGAATGTTACAACATAAACAAAAGTAGAAGATTAGTAGCAGATTATTAATCCTTTTAAATAAGTAGTTAGTATATGTACCAATTATTTTGTTCCCCAACTAAACCAAATTTAAGTTCATTGCATCTTTTTCTTTCTATTTCATTAAGAAAAGGACAGAAGATAAATTTGAGTTTAGTCCTGTCACAGTAATCAGCGGTGGATTATGGCACTCCCTCTAATAGAAAGAAGGCCTGTGTCCCAGCTGTAGAAACGTTCTATAGACTGATTATGCATCAATATTTTCTGATAATAATGGTACCACAACAATGGAGATACTCCGAGCATGGTTAATGCGCAAACATTGTAGATACCCAGCGTCAGTTTGGTAACATGGTTTCGCGCAGGTAACTGCAGGACCACTTTACTGCGAAAATAAGAAACCATCGACTAAGATAGTCGCAATCCCTGATAAAGAGGCTGAAGATAATACAGTGAGTATTGCGTATTTGTTGAAAAATTCTGTAGTCTGTGATGACTTAGTTCAGTGATAAATATATGCATGCGATGACGTAATGATGTCATGTGTTAAGTCAATTTAAAGCTAGTGATTTGATTTATTGTCCTCTTTATCTTAATGGCAGTAAAATACCGTTTATCGATAAAAGTCTTCAAGTAATTGGTGATTATATACCACTAGCAGCACCCCGTGGTTTCACCCGCATAAGTATCGATCACGTGGGAATATCGGGATAAAAACTATCCTATGTCCTTTCGTGAGACTCAAATCATCTCTATACCAAATTTCATCTAAATCGGTTCAGCGGTTTAAGCGTGAAGAGGTAACAGTTAGACACACTTTCACATTTATAATATTAATAGTATGGACGTATGGATTACTGTTAGCCGCATTATCCCACTGCTGGGCAAAGGCCTCTCCCTATGACTTCAAGCTCTTTCGATCCAGGGTTAAAGTGGACTACTGGTTGTTTGTTTTCTCCATCTCGTCCCGCCATCTTCTACGGGGTAGCGATTATAATAATAGACACAAATGACATATTATGCACAGCCAGTATATTAATAACAGTTCCTGCAGACCCTACCAACTGTTATTTATAAATCGCTCTAATCACTCAGTTTATAAATAGTCCCATCAAACATTCTACTCCAGATATTGCAGAAAATGTTACATGTGATCTAATTTATCAGAATGATATTTCATTGATACGAACTGCTAAGGTCAGCTATAAAAAAACCGTTTACTGCATTTCCTCGACTAAATCGCAAGATCCTGATATTGATAGTTTGTAGTAATTATTTAAGTGTCATAACTCAGCATGGAAGGGGGCCGTGGCTAAATAAAAACAGCCGCACAGGTCGATCGATCAGGTTAAGCTACGCTTGCCGCGGTTGGTCTGTGGATGGGTGACCATCTTTACATACCGTGACCCCTCCGTGCCTCGGAAAGCACGTTAAGCCGTTGATCCCGGCTGTCATTCGTGGATCTTTGACAGTCGTTACGGGTAGTCAGAAGCCCGAAAGTCTGAAAACCAGTCTTACCAAGGGGTATCGTATTACCCAGTAACTGGGTTGTGGAGGTCAGATAGGCAGTCGCTCCATGTAAAATACTGGTATTCAGCTGCATCCGGTTAGACTGGAAGCCGACCCAAACATAGTTGGGAAAAGGCTAGGCAGATGATGAACTTAGGATAGAATAAGTTTAGGCCAGTAACAGCAACGGTACGAAATATGGTTTTAGAGAAAGTAAAGGTTTGATCAGCAATAAGTGGTGTTACTTAGCAATTATCTAACTCAGGTACATTTTGTTATGTCACGTACATTTTATTTTAGGCACGTCAGATGTACTTCATAGACAACTTTTGTTTACTATTTGGGTTTTGTAAGGTTGTTTGCCTGGTAATGCTATAGAAGAAATTATAGGATGTCCAAATGACCACTAAAAATCATGGACCCCCAAACTATATACCTACTTCTTCTATTAGGTACTGTAAAGTTTGCCTGCAAAAGTCGACCTCTTGTTGTGCAGGCTAGCAGCGAAAATCACTCTAATTGCATTTGACCAGTCAAGCGAATTTAGAGTGAGCTTTCAAATAACTTGTATTTATTTATTTTATTATTTATGTACACACAGTAAAATACATAGGGATACATGACATAATTATAATTTGAGAACAGAGGTACTGCTTATTTCATAAGAAATTTCTTCCAGCAGACCTGCGAAAGGAGAAGTGAAAAAAAATGTAGACAATAGTGTGTGAGAACAAGAAGAGACAAATATGAATGTATGAAGTCTAAAACTAAAATACTTTTACATCAGGTACCTACTATTGTATTAGGTTTTGATTAAAAAACCAGTGATAGTACAGTAGTGAACTTGTTTATGTAAACTCGTTTGCTTGGAATAAACGCAGTAATTATAATGTTTATAATGTTGTATAATTTTGACAGCCCTACACAATATTCCACACTTTACTCATCACAGTACAGACTATGCATATAAACAAGTGTTATTTATAGCGGAACAGCACGTCTGACTTGCCGGAAGATGTAGAAAGAGGTGAATATTACGCCTAAATTTTTCCACGTTATGGCCTGCGCAGACGACGGACTTTTTTGTCCACTAAAATAGATCGCTTACAACTGTATCGAGTAACGCAAACGAGGGATTAAAAGTACCGCGTACAATGTAAGCGATCTATTTTAAGTCCGTCGTCTGCGCAGGCCTTTAAGGGTCCCATGTAATAGGACAAACGCGAAGTTGCAGGGTTATTTCTGAAACTAGAAACATTTGTGGCGAGCTTGCCGCGGTCAGTACGTGGACAGTGCAGCGGTAATTCACTTCGCGGCTTTTCCGTGCCTCGGAGAGAATGTTCAACCGTTGGTTGGTCCCGGTTGTTGTACGAATATCTATGTCAGCCGTTTCAGGAAGTCACAAGTCCGAAAGTCTAACAACTAGTCTACAATGGTAAATTGGTATCGGCTCAGTACCTAATTGGGTTGTGGACGTACCTACAATACAAGTCGCTTTTCGCTAACTGGCAGAGAGCCTAGGCAAGTGGCGATGGCTTTCAAAGCGTTTCGACGTAGACAGAGTAATCTATAGACTCATGGTATCCGTGTCACCGAAAGGGACAAAAAATTCCGGCAATCTTCATCATACTATCATTTTTACAGCTTATTACACTGCACCTTACCATTTTCACAGTTGCGCAATTGTACTACTATTGAATTATGCACGAAAAAGGTCTTATTTTTCGTTTAATCGCGATGTAGTTTTTATTATTTCATTCAGAATTTTTATTATTTCATTCATAGACGTCAAACTTGTGCACATTGATGTGCTTAGCCGACACGCAGTAAGGGACAGAAATATTCTTACTCTGTCTTTTTTCTTTCCTAGTGACGTTAATATATTTCTCTTTTTCTTGTGCGAATGAAAAAGAAGATATGCAGCAGTCTATAATTTACTCTGTCTACGTATTTCTACAACGACTTTGAACACGGCGACTTTGACAGGATTGACATAATGGTTTAGGTAGCTGTCACTTCGTCTAGGCTTTCTGTATTGCTCAACAGTAATTTAGGTGTTATAGTTTGATATATACATACAGCTTATGTTTTACCACGTTTTAACGAAATTTAAATAGTGATGTGACAAAACTTTATTATAAAAACACCTATGTGTTATACCCGTTTGCAAAGAAATAAATGATTTGATTTGAAAACAAAAGAATCGATTCATTCAATTAACATTCAGTTCAATATCGATCAATGTTTGATTTTATAAAAGCGGATAATATCATCAGAGGATCATAATAATATATAATGATATTTCAGCTTCATGAAGGTAAGTAAAACTTAGTTACGACAACACTCAATGAATATTAATACGAGCACGAAGTTAAAATGAGCCTTATGCGAAACATCTTCAGTCCAAAGACGAAGTCAAAAGTTAGTTGTGTGAAATGTTAGTGAAGATAAACTCAGTTATGTCAGACTGTAGGGCCAGAGTTAGATGATTGACTTAAAATCTAGTATGAGGAAGTCATTATCCTAGTTCCAGAATGAAGTGTTATAATTATGAGTTTCACTTGCCTTTTATTCAAAATGTAGGTACACGTGAGGACTTAATGGCTGCGTCAGTAATCGTATTGGTGAATTTTTGGCCAAACAAATTTAAAATAGGCACTGTACTGTTACTGTTATTACCGAAATAAAAAAAAAACCGACTTCCAAAAAAAACACTACAAACTGAAAAAAAAAACACTACAAACTGAAAAATAACTTTAATTTCGGAAGTCGGTGTCTTAGGGATCAGTATTTTAGTTTTTGCCACCGACTTCCGAAATTAAAGTTATTTTTCAGTTTGTAGTGTTTTTTTTTTCAGTTTGTAGTGTTTTTTTTGGAAGTCGGTTTTTTTTTTGTTAAAAAGTTTTTATTTCTCGCTTTTTAGTGGGTCTATTTATAATTTATCTAATTTACAATAGCCTAATGTCAACTTGCCCATCGCCTTTTTATAAAATATTCCTTTTCTCGATGTAGGGACGTTAATTGTTGAGGAGTTCTCCTTTTATTAGATTTTAGATTAGATGCTGATAATCCTGGTTGCAGTATCAGGCCAGACTTATGTCAACATTGCATTGAACTTAAAATTAGTCCTGTTTAAAATGAGCCCAAACACGACTACGGTGCTGTAATTTAATGGTTTGTACTTTTTCTGATGCTCCTGGCTTCAGCATCAGGTCTTCGGTGTTCCTCAGTACCAGTACGTTTATCCACACATCGAGCCCTTTTCAATGAGCCTAAACACGATATATCTGCTGTTAGTTGTCGAGGAGTTAGGTACTCTGCCTGCAGACTATCCTGACTGCAGCATCAGGTCATGACTGGATGATCATGAGACCAAATGTGGCAAATGCCCTATCAAACATCAAAACAATTTACTAAAACAGTCCTTGCCTGTTCGAGTAACTTCTTACTGTTAAGGAGTTGTACCTTCCATCATCAGCCCAGCTACCTGAGATGGTGACAACCATACACAAATACACAAGATACTTCATAAAATATGCGAAAAACAATAAGTAAGCCTATAAAATTTGAGGGTTGCCCTCGATTTCTCTAAGATCCCATCATCAGATCCTAACTTGGTGGCAATGGGACCACCTCAGAACTATCTACTTTCGAACAAAAAAAGAATTTTGAAAATCCGTCGACAATTGGCGGCGTATTCGATGAACAAACATACAAAAAAAAAAAAAAAAAAAAAAAAAAAAAAAAAAAAAAAAAAAAAAACATATAAACACCCGAACATAGTACCTCCTCCTTTTTGTAAAGTCGGTAAAAAAACACAAAATTATTAAAAAAAAAGAGTTGGGTTGAGAGTATTAACCTGTAAATTTCCCACTAGGAAGTCGGTTAAAGAGTATTTTTGTACACAGAAGAAAATACATATAATTACAAAGAAATAATTTAAAAAAACTTTTTCCAAAAAAACAACCGATTTAAAAAAAAAACACTACAAAGTGATAAATAACTTTAATTTCGAATGTCGAGGTCGTTGGTTCCGCATTTTCGTTTTTTGACACCGACTTCCGAAATTAAAAACACTTTGTAGTGTTTTTTTTGGATTCGGTTGTTTTTTTTTTGGAAAAAAAGTTTTTATTTTTCACTTTTTAGTTGTACCTACCCCACACAAATAGTGCTTTGAAGAATTGAAGATCTCGACACCGACTAGAAGAATCATCAAAATTAGCATAGAAATGCCGGAGATGCAGTACATTTATGTATATAACTTCGTACACAAGAATAATTACCTAATGTATTATACACTAAAACCTTCCTGAAAGTATGTAGATCACATTAATGAAAGAATTGTCAAAATTGGTTCATTAGTTTTTGAGAAAATCGCGGACATATATACATACATCCATACGGGTCGAATACAGAACCTCCTTTTTTGAAGTCGGTTAAAAAACAATAAACTACATAGATGACTTTACTCAAAATCTCTATGTCTGTCTATTGTCGGTCTTTAAGTAAATCTACTTGGAACTTATGACTCCATTTTCTATGTTAGATCACCGCCGCACCTTCGTCGTATTTCGGTCAGCAAGTTAGCACAATTCCGGTTGGTTACGTTTGATGGCATTGCTACTTAGGAAATGGGACCTCGAGGTCCAAAGCTAATGTTCCGTGCAGGACAGACTGAATAGAGCTGGTTGATGCTACGAAAGGAGATATTTTTACGTTTGAGAAAAATGTTTATCTTTTGACCACCACACGTCAAAAAATCAAGAACGTGCCCTCGACGTCAAAGTCTGTCATGTAGTCGAACCGTGGCGTGCTGGACACATTTTGGTTTGTCATCTATAGGTACATGACTGTGGCGGTCAAAAGGTTAATTTTCTTTTCGGCAAAATAGCTATGTTTTATAATCTAGTCTACCTCTATACTCCATTTACAATAGCATTAGACAGAAGTTAAAAAAGACTCTTTTAGGGGCACACTTTGTAATAAAAGTACAACAAACATTATTACAGTCAAGATTGATGTGGAGTTAAATATAATAAATTTAAGTAACAGCTGTCACACTTATTTGTACTTATTTAACCTATCTACCTTCTAAAATTACAAGGCTTTCATTTAATATTATTTAGTTTTTACATAAAGTATTGTCGTGTCAAGGTTTAAAATCTAAAAGAAGCAGGGGAGGACAGGACCCGGAACGTTTTTCATGTCACTATAACTCTACCAAATCTAAAATGTTACATATTCCCTTCTAAGTGGTGGCAGCACGTGTTTTTTTATTTTGTCGGTTTATGATATCATCCGTCCATACGTCAAATTGCGTAAATAATCTGCAGTTGTCAAATAATTGTCATTCACTTCACTCACTTGTGGATACTTGTTATTGCTGAATTTTCGTGGTTTAGTTGTTATTTGTTACTGTTTTTCTGTTGTTATTGTTTTGTTATCGTTATTAGCGTTAGTTTTGTGTTGTTCGTACAAAGCGGTACGTTTTGTTGAACTATGGACACGGACAATTCCGGTGCAGGCCCGAGTGGCTTGCAAGCGCAACATGTGCGCTCTGGAACTGCTAGTAGCGCTGATCAGTGTCAGCAGCGAAAAAAACGAGGCCCCAAAGTAGATCACGATGTTAAAATATTGTCTCCTAAGAAAAATAGAATAAAGCAAACACCGCTTCGTTCTACAGAAAAAAGAATAGTGATAAATATTTATGAAGATGTTAAGGGGGCCCGAAGGTACTCCTGTTTATAGAACGCAGTTAATTAACAAAACTGCAGAAATTGCGGGTAAGGATCATAAAATGATTACCTTAAAAAATAAATGTATTTTATTTTATTCTGTTCGGGAAACTTACAGTTTTTACAAAATTTGAAAGTAACATGCATTGTAAGGTAATAACATACATTACTAATTTTAATTTATAGGCATATCTCGTGCAACAGTCTATAATGTACTCAAAGAGTACAATACAGAAGGTCGCCTGCAATCGCCACATCCTCGCCAACGGAAATACTCAAAATCTGATGATTATGATGATATTACGTTAAGTGGAATACCAAGAAAAATTCATTCTTTTTTCTTTGATAATGAGTTACCAACGTTGGACAAGATTCTGCAAGCTAACTGGAAAAGGAAGGCGGCTTATCATTGGCCATATTGGTAAAACTTGATTTATATGTATTTTTTTTTAAATTACTTTACCATTGTTACATAACAAATCATGAATAAAATAATCTCTCCGTTGTCACTGAAATTAAGTCTTAATTTAATGCCTCCCCTCGGAGAAAGATGTTTATGGGTAGATTATGGGTTTATGGTAGTAGATTTACCTGTTCAAGGACAGTAATGATGCAGTCAATTTCGGTTGCTATTTAAAGGTTGAGATCTATTTCCAGCAGTCAAGTAATCTATGCCACCGGTGCACAATTATTGATTTGCTTTTATTTCATTTCACAGGATCTACAGAAGGGTTTTTAATGGATGGTGAATTAATATTTGAAGCCAAAAAGGGTGATGGAGAGTACCATTCTGAAATGGATGCACACAATTTTGAAAAGTGGTTCAAATTAATATTGTCAAAAATTGAGAATGGTGCTGTTATTGTTATGGATAATGCGCCATATCATTCGAGGAAAGTGGAGAAGCTGCCAACTACAGCCACACGAAAGGCAGATATTCAAGAGTGGCTAAAAAACAAAAATATTCCTTTTGAGGAAAAAGACTTTAGGGCCACTTTATTAGAAAAAGTGAAACAAATAAAACATTTGTACCAAAAGTTTGCTGTAGATGAGATGGCTAAAGAAAAAAATATATTAGTATTGCGCCTCCCCCCTTACCACTGCGAGCTCAACCCAATAGAATTAGTTTGGGCTCAAATGAAGGGGTATGTAGCCCAAAACAATAAAAGTTTTAAATTAGAAGAAGTGAAGCGGCAAGCACTCATAAACATAACTGCAGAGAAATGGCAATCTTGCATTGCTCATACAATTAAAGAAGAGGAAAGGTATTGCCAACTTGATAGTATAATGGATAATGTTGTAGAAAGATTTATTATTAACGTTGGTGAAACTTCTTCATCATCATCATCAGAGGATGATGAATAATTGGGAATGGAACATCTATCATCTCCATTATATCATTAAGGTGGCAAAACTTTTTCTCTTCTTTAATAGCAATAAATCTCATCTCACACTTCTATATTCGTTTTTATAGTTGGTATTTAGCTTGCGAAAGTGTATTTTTGCTATTCCTCTGGCATTCTAAATTATTATAGTTAAAATTATGACTTGTCACCATCAGTCAAGTAGCGTTTTGTGTCGTATTTATTTGGTTTGTTAAAAACATAATAAGGACATGCCATTGTGATAAAGTTGTTTTTAATAAACTGATTGTTACTAAAAATTGTTTCTTTTTATGTACCTATCCAAGCATTGTGACGAGTAGATGGATGGAATATGCTTTATTGTATGCCATACATTGTTACTTACAAAAAAGCACATACCTACATTATTTATTAAAATCGTTTGAACTTAACTTGAAAATAAAAGG
The DNA here is from genome assembly GCA_948474745.1 of Oligia latruncula. Lineage (NCBI taxonomy): Eukaryota > Metazoa > Arthropoda > Insecta > Lepidoptera > Noctuidae > Oligia > Oligia latruncula. The sequence goes on along the minus strand of OX419695.1, from coordinate 15,626,877 downwards.
TTTCGTACTCCTGCTTCTGCGAGCCTCTTTTTTCTAATGCTATTATAAATGGAGTATAGTTTACTGATAAAATAATACTTTATGAAAACTATAGTTAATAATTATAAAGTTTTATTAACCAAATGGCTTGGGAAATGAGAAATTTTCTCATTTCACGTTACAGATAATTGCTATGATTTTACAGTTTACTGTTCGATGTAATTTTTTATTTTGAACTTGAAATTATTTTTATTTTATGTATTTAATGTGTAGATAGATAGTTTATTATGTAATAGTTAGTTGCATCTATGTAGTTTATTATTATAATTATTTTAAATTTTTGTTTGAACTCCTTTTTAATTAAATATGTTTTACTCGAATTAAGATTTATTTAAATGATCAAATCACACTAATATTATAAAGGCGAAAGTTTGTGAGTGTATGTGTGTGGGGGGGGGTGTGGGGGTGTGTTTATTATATATGTTTGTTATTTCTTCACGCTCAAACGGCAGCACCAATTTAGATAAAATTTGGTATGGGGGTAGCTGACATCCTGGATTAACTTAAAGGCTACTTTTTATCCCGATATTCCCACGGGATCGAAACCTATGCGGGTGAAAGCGCGGGACGCAGCTAGTAGGTCAATAAATATTACCCACAAAAAGTTTGAATACACAATTTAAATAAAAAAAGGTCTTTCCGATGTTCTTAGATTTTTTTAAATACTTATGAAATTATTAGTCGGATGTTTGTGGAAAACTTTTGAAAACTGTTTTTTAAGTAGAAATGATAAACAAAATCTATCCCCTTAGATAATTCTGCCTATCTCCGTTATCGAGATTACTATAAGATTTGGATGTCTACCGATAAAGATATATTTCTATAGTCCTTTGAGGAGATTATCAAACCGCTAGTTGCACCTACCGTTCTTAATAATATGTATTAATTATTCAGGTATCTAGGTCAATTTCTTTCAGTGTTAACGATTAGTAGGTACCTAACCGTCCATTATTTTCATTTCGTTTTAAAATATCATTGATGAGATGATTATTCAAATAATTTTGATTTCTATAAATAATTTCGTGGAACTTTCCTGAAAAATATTGAAATTAAATAATTTGATCGAGCTGGTCGTTAAGCTGTCAGTTGTTACTGTGCAATTTATTGGCCGTTCCAATGGCAATATCATTGGCTGACGATAATTTATGACTGCCGGAAAACGGCGTATAAATAAACATACGATGCCATCCTTCATTAATTTCACGCTTAATTTATTTTTAGTGTTCAACGAAAAAAAAATGCGTGACGTGGAAAGCAAAAAAACATACCTGAAAATTCGCTTCTAATTATTTTTTAACATATGCTCCAAACTTAAAAAATGCTATTAAGTTTTAATTAATTCCAGATATTATTCATGTCGTGATTCACATAAATAGGCAAATGAAAAGTTAAACTTTTTAAAACTTACCGATAAGGAGATCCGATGAAACAAAACCAAATTCACGAAACTTTTTTTAACAGAACAGAAAGTCGCACGTCATTAAAAAGTTATTCAAGCCACAGATCAGAAAAGTTTTTATAACAAATGACTGTAGATTGTTTTGTTTATGGGATGTTTCACAAAGTTTTCGCGCGTACGAAACGTCCGCCAGACGAAACGTCAAGTCGTCTTCACGCACCAATGTTCAATGTGAGACTGGTCGTGCTGTAGTTAGCAGTTGCCGTCCGCTGATACGATGATACGTCACGGCACTACATTGAAAGCCCTATTTTCCCTGTTCTTGACTGGCAAATTAATTAAAATTATAGGCTCATTATACAATAAACAGCAATTTATTTTATAATTATTGTTTTTTTTAATTTTCTCGCTGGCGACAAAATTACGAGCTGTTTTTGTTTTTATTATTTGAAATTGGAATATGTTTATGAGTTTCATATTTTATTTTTATTTTATTTAGCAGATTGTAAAAAAAAAAGACAGTACCTGATCTTTTTATCCAAAAAGTATGGTATCAAAGAGACATTGACGTAATACCTACTTGTTATCGGTGAGAGTTTAGACGAATCTTATCAGTGACTTAAGAAATATTACTCATTATGACATTACACACGATACCGGTACATTGGAGTAATACTTACTGAGATATAATATGCAATGTCAATTGTTAATCTTGATTTAAGTTTTGTGTTCCATGCTACTATTATTTTGACTGTCCTTTGAAACAATATTACAATTATTTTCTTTTCAATAAGAATTGCTACTTCTGTATATCGCTGTATTAAATAGAAAATTTGTCAAAAACCACAATTGTTTAGTTATGCAGTGTTTATTTTCGCTTCTTGATTATAATAGGTGCTCATAATGAAAAACCCTTTTAAAAGGTCACTGAATTCTACGTACGTGGTTAAAAATGTTGCTGAGCAGACAACACCAACATTTTTAAAACTGCTAAAATATTGAACTAGCTGTGCCCGTGGCTTCGTTCACGTGACTTTTTATTCTTTTGTCAGTAACTTAATGGGCACGTGACGTCATAGTATTTTCGTGAGAGCATAATCCTGATCAAAACCTCTACAAATTAATAAAGATTATTAAAAAAAAACCACTGACAGCTGCATTTTTTTTAGTATTATAAATTTCATGATGATAAAACCACATTTTTCATAAATAACCTTAATTTTTTTTTGTTTCGGCAGCGAAGCAAAACTTTTCAATCCATTTCCACACATGGGGCATTCACAAAAACATTACCAGCCAGCAACAGCAGCTTTTGAAACAAAGGTTACAAATCATTTTACTCCAAAACTTTCGATCCCAACTCGGATTAATTCTCGATTGACTTCGCTCAGAAGGATTATATCGAATCAACAGCATTATATCGAGATATTATATGTTTGAATCGATTGTCGCTTTTTTGTCACCAATTCAGCGGCATTGAGGATAAGCTTGGCTTTGTTATCGCTTGGTAAGTCATGGGCTCCTGGTCGTTGTGGTTTTTATTGTGCAACTGTAACTTATGTAAAAAGCGGATACATGTGCGTTCTGCCGAGTTTTCTCCTTAAGAGCTTTTTACTCTTAAGAGCGTTTACGACGTACGGCATTTCATACAAACTTTCAAGCCCTTGTTTTTCGAAATGAATAAACCGATTTTAATGAAACTTCATACGCATAAGCAACGGTCTAAAAAGTCACTTAAAAACATTTACGAAATGTCTTATTAAAAAAAATATAACTGGAAATCTCTGTTTCTATGGAAAATTTTAAATCGGTCTAATTTGGCTGTAACACTATTTTTCGAAAATGTTTTAAGTAACTTTTTAGACCCTTGTATCCTGCTTAAGCGTACGAAGTTTCATTAAAATCGGTTAATTCATTTCGAAAAACAAGGGCTTGAAAGTTTGTATGAAATGCCGTACGTCGTAAACGCTCTTAAGAGTAAAAAGTTTTCCTATTACCTAATGTAAATCGAAGAAATATTCGTCATAAGTCTTGGCAAAACAACCAAGTTTTTGGAACGAAGTTCTTTAACGACGCTTTTGGTAGGAGTAAACTGGTAGAAATCGTCACGTAACGAATTATGACTTTGACTTTGACTATGACTTTCTATTTCTTTTATTTTTTATTTTCCGAAATAGGTTTCACTGTTTTCGAGGGTGCTGAAGCCAATAGTAGGGTCAAAATAAAATCCAAGATGGCGACAATTTAATGAGAGCTTCTCCAAACTTATACCAAATGGCTCTGTATTAAAAATGTCTATTAAATTTACAGTTTCTCTCTCTCTCTCTGTCTCTTTCTATTTAGTGTGTGTGTGTGTGCGAGTTTCACGTAAGGACCTTTTTTTCTGACGGGGATCCCCCGACCGCACAATTTTTTAATGATAAGGGAGGAGTTTTTGGTTTTGTTTTTCACTATTCAAGCGCTTTTCTTTTTAGAAGGTTCGTTATGAGTTTAGAATACTCCCATTTCATTTGTTTTCGTCTTTGTAAATGAGACCACGCTGTGGCCTGCCGGTTACGTTAGACACAAAACCACATCATGCCTACGTTCCCCGTAAGCATAGACAGAGGTCTACCAGTTCACATTTCACCAATTAGTTTTACGTCTCAAGTAAAATGGGGTAAGCAGAAGTAAAACACAAACTAAGTACAGCAATTAGGTTGTAGCTTATGTAGTTAAGGGGCCGGCGAACTACGCATGCTAATGCGTAGTTCATACAAACGTAATACCAAAATAATTTGTAATCTATACTTAATATTATAAAGCTGCAGAGTTTGTTTGTTTGTTTGAACGCGCTAATCTCTGGAACTACTGGTCCGATTTGAATGATTCTTTTAGTGTTGGGTAGTCCATTTATCGAGGAAGGCTATAGGCTATATAACACGCTACGACCCTTAGGAGCCGCGCAGCGTGTGACACCGCGGGGAACAGCTATTCAAACATATTCTTAAGGTAGTGTGTATTTATTCCGATTACAGAATATTTATGTTCCCAAATATATATTTTGAAAGGACTCTGATTTAAAGACGAGAAAAATTACCCATAACTCGTCTATAAATCAGTGTCCATTCAAAATATATATTTGGGAACCTAGATATTCTGTAATCCAATCGGAATAAATACATACAACATTAAGAATATGTTTGATTTACAAATTATTTTGTAATAACGTTTGTATGAACTACGCATGCTCCGCCGGCCCCTTAAAAAACAAATGAAAAAGCAATAAGTACTTTTTCTTTCTTTCTCTTTTTTAGGGTTCCGTACCCAAAGGGTAAAAACGGAACCCTATTACTAAGACTTTGCTGTCCGTCCGTCCGTCCGTCCGTCTGTCTGTCACCAGGCTGTATCTCATGAACCGTGATAGCTAGACAATTGAAATTTTCAGAGATGATGTATTTCGGTTGCCGCTATAACAACAAATACTAAAAACAAAATAAAATAAATATTTAAGGGGGGCTCCGATACAACAAACGTGTTTTTTTCGGCGTTTTTGCCTTGTGGTACGGAACCCTTCGTGTGCGAGTCCGACTCGCACTTGGCCAGTTTTTAAATTCTCGAATAACTCATTGTCTTGGAGATTATTGCAACAGCTTTTCTGTTCAGTCCGCTCTGTCAGTGAAAGATGACCAGTTCATTACTGAGCAGTACCTATTTTTTGACCTATTTTCCTGCATGACTTGTATAGTTTCATCGGGAAGCAAACAGCTGGTACATTTTATGTTTTGTTTTAGTGAGTGCAAGAACATTGTTGAGCTGCAACCAGGCGTAAATTGGAAGAATAAAGAACAATGGTGTACATTGTACGGGTGAACAATTTTGGCCATCGAGTCGTAAATCGTAAAAGCTGCTGGCAAACATTATAGAAGGTTAAGGCCGCGTTTCCACTGACGCGGAGCTGGGCGGAGCGGAACGGAGACGTGCAGGAATCGTCCAATCACAGACGAGTGACGCGATGAGGATTTCAACCATTGTGATTGGTCGATTCCTGCACGTCTCCGCTCCGCTCCGCGCAGTGGAAACGCGGCCTAAATGCCCGATATTTAGAAGCTTTCATAAAGCTAATACCTGATGCTCCACTTTTTGTAAATTTTTTACTATTTTTCGGCATTTGTCAGTCAAAGTGAAACGTCAGAACACAAAATGCGTGAAAAGTGAAAAATTAACATATTAGTGAACCGACCCAACGATGTTCGATTTCGGCACTCAGGATCTTTCATACTCGCCTACCGAAAATCTAAAAATGAAAAGACGAGCCGAATATGAACATTGATTCCTATCTAATTTTGTCATTGTCGTATGAATGTGGAATGATAAATTCACTCGAGTGTTTAGGCTGTGCGTTGAAATATCAGTCAGTCAGTCAGGACTTTGAATTATATAGATACTTTTCCGGGATAAAAAGTACCCAGTGTGGTGCCTAGGATATTAAAGAATAATTATACAAAGTTTCATCGTAATCGAACCGGTAGTTTTTGCGTGATGCCTGAACAAACAAACAGACAGACAACATTTTTTTAAATCACATTTTTGGGTTCGGTGTCGGTCTAGTAACACCATGCCATTTATTTTTTTGATATTTTCAATGTACAGAATTTTCACTTCTACAGATTTATTATAAGTAGGTATAGATAATACGCGCGGGGGCGCGTCATCTGCATCCCGTCGCGTGGCGCGTTGTAGTGTGTGATCCGCCTTATGGAGGAATATTTATAATAATCTTTTGTTTAAAAATCTGTCATTATCAAAGTCAACACACTTTATTATCAAAGTGTTACTGACATGCACGATTAATACATATACCAGACAACCCTCACAAGGTTCGTGCTCTTTCTACGAAATGGGTTCATCAGATAAGTTCAACAGCCGGATCTTCAACCCACGACCTTTTACCAATCTACACCCTGACCGCTGAACCATTGTCTCTTAAACACAGGCACCCGAGCCATTGACATTTTTATATTGTTTTGCAACTTTTATTGTTTACTTGTTATTATGTCAACGACTCTGGGTTAATGCTGTGTATGTGTTTACAGCGGAGGACAGGGTGTTGTGGCGCACGCGCAGCCTGGGAAAGGCCTATGTCCAGCAGTGGACTGCAATAGGCTGAGTTGATTGATTGATAAATGATTTATTTTCTGTAATTTGGTTTGTACAAACACGTCAATTATATTTTTTTTTAAACTAGATGAGGTCGGCGTTTCCTATCTGACTCAGAGGTCACAGTCTCTTTTAAAGTCCAGACAAAATCTTGGTCCGATCGTGTGAAGACCATGTAGATTGGTGTCTAAAATGGTCTTTTGAGGAAAGAACCACACAGATTGAGCAGACCTGTCCAATCAGTGCACGCATTTGTCAAAAATCGTGCAGCTCAACTCGGAACTTGAGTTATTTTGTCACTTCATTGGTTTATCACCCGACTGCGTCAGAAGGAGGGTTAAGTTTATTCTTGCTTGACATACACCTCATCATCATCATCATCATTTCAGCCGAAAGACGTCCACTGCTGGACATAGGCCTCCTCCAAGCACTTCCACTTCGACCGGTTCTGTGCTTCTCGCATCCAACGGGTTCCTGCGGCCTTCACAAGGTCGTCGGTCCACCTTGTGGGAGGCCTTCCAACGCTACATCTTCATACTTGCTTACCAATAAGCATTAGGCAACATCATTCTTAAAGTGGATTGGAACATCTTTCTTTCTTAAAGATTTATAGGTTGTTCCATTAACAATGTAATAAATATTGACTACAGGCACGCATAGTGTTAGTCATTTTGCAGGTGGTATAATTATACTCTGTTAACCTTCACCTTGTCGTGGGAACCATAATTATGAAATTGATTACATCATCGTAAAATTATTTTAAGTACTTATATTGTTTTGTTATATTTGTCTGGCCCAAAATTCAGCAACGCGTACCAACCGTGTTACATTTGCTGACACAGTCATTAAGTCCTCACGTGTGCAGATGACAGGACCAGAGGTCTGAGCCCTCACTTGTGGAGGTTATCCTTGCTGGTAGGCCTTGCTGCGGCCTACTGGTTGAAAAGCTTTTAAAAATTACAGTAGCTACCATGTGCATTTTACTGAAATGTTTAAAAATCTTAACAACAATACAATTTGCTTCTACTATTCCTGATCACATTGCCATGTGACTTGGTTCATCCAATATAAAAAAAATGTCTCTTTCTCCTCATTAAACCAACAAAGTACCAGCTCATCGCGATATATCGATTATCCTGCTACTGTGTTGTTTACGTTACCACGTTAAGCACCGCTCGATGCACACTAATGAAAGAGCTCGTTAATTTACAAGCTTGAAACCCCAGTAACCCCAGTATTTGGGACGAGGCTACACGGCTTTTGGATTTGTTGCATCCGAATATATTTTCATAGTTAGGTAAAGTTTGTGTGGTGTACAGTCACGAACATAAATACCCTACACTTACGGAAGATTCAAAAGCGATTTTCTCTTAAAATATTGATAAATATTTTATGGTGTTGCGGACATTGCATTATCGAACCGAAATTATTGATCACACCAGCCGACTGACTGATGGTCTGCTGGTGTGATCGGTAATTGGGTAGTAACTTCTGGGTGGTCACTCCAAATAACTATTCACATGCAAGATACAAGGTGGAACAGGCCAGGTGGGTGATAACTGCTGTATGTACAGACGCCAGCATATCAAGCTACTACAATCTGTCAAATTTCTTTAATAGATTTTAAACTTTATTGCTAAAGCATAAGGTTCAAAGTTAATTGGGAAAATTTGACAGTTTTGGGTAGCTTGATGTGCTGGCGTCTGTACAGTGTACAGTATAGTAGTAGATTTATTATAATTATAATAGCTTTCTCGCTTTCTCGTAATAACCCTTCTGAGACGAAGCGCTTGTGACCTCTCTTTCCTATCAATTTTCATCTTCCGAAGAGCCCTATAACAGGTGGGTGATATAGTGTCGATAGACTATAAATAGTAGGCTTTACAAGTACATAGCTTACTTACGTATCTATACGTACGTACGTACGTATTGTTTGAAAGTTAGGCATCGTCCTAATAGAACGCGAGTAAGCGACGCGACCATCGCGTGTTCGCGCGATAGCAAAAACTGGGTGTCCAAATAGAACGCGAATACGTGATCATCGCGCGAATTTACGACGCGAGCGACCGTGGAGTACCTAGTTTGGCACTGGCACGGTCGGTAACAACAACCATGGACGTCAGAGACGCAAAATTTTTGCTGTCGGGAAATATTTGGATGACTTTTTTTATAGGTTTATATATTTTATTATAGATTTTCAAACATTTGAGTCGCGCGAACGCGTCGTGCGATTGTCAGTTAGGACGCCTATTCGAGTTCACAAAGTTTGTTCGCGCGTTCGTACGAGCAAAATTCTACGATGATCGCGCATTCACGTTCTATTAGGACGATGCCTTAGTCTGTCTACCAAACGGAGGCGTATCGACAAGCTTGTATCATCCGAGTTTACAATGCCCGAGAGAGCTTGTTAGATGTTCATGTCGCAACCAATAGCTTGTTGTAATGCTAATTGATTGTTGTTGTACAGATTTGTATCATAAATTAATCAATCAATCTAGGCTACCGTTATTCACCATAATTAAATATGGTAGATGGATTTTGACAGCAAAGTGTTTAATAATAATAATAATCCATTTATTTCAGGCATCGCAGGCAAATAGACCTAAACATACATATTTTAATAAAAACTAACTATTGTGCACGAAGTGATGACTGTGTCGGCGTCGTGTTGCGCTGCGTGGTGTCGCGTGACCTTCCACGAAAACGTCGGTACGCTACACCTTTCGGCCAAAACTCTTCCTTCATGAAGGTGGTGGTGGTGGTGGTGGTGGTGGTGTTTAAGGTGTTGTTACACTATTGGAATTCGACCGCATACTAGAAGGCGCAACGTAGGTAGCATAATCAGCCTATAAATCCCACTGCTGGGACACAGGCCTCCTCTCTTCGAGAGGGAGTGGGCTGTAATGTACCACAAGAGCCCAGTGCAGGTTGGTAGTAGTAGATGCCACATGTCTTTGAATTTTTGATTCTAGGACCTGCCTGTTTCCTCACGATGTTTTCCTTCGCCGTTGTGAGAATAGTGGGGAAGAAATAATTTACATAACAAACTAAAGCGCCTGCCTGGGTTCAAACCTAAGACTTACAACTCGTAAGTCGAGGCCGATACCACTGGGCCACCACTGCGTAGGTAGCACTGCACATGATTTACTAAGGACCTGGTGAAGATCTGGAGGATGCGGGAAGCGCAGGTTCAGTTGGTATGATGATGCTGGGACGATATAATATAGCCTATAGTCAGCAGTAGACGAATTTCGACAGAATAATGATGATGTTGTATTTAAGCTAACAGGCAAACTTAAATTTTACTAGATTTTCTCATAAGTGGATAACAGTGCCCCGAGTGGAATACCTCGTATATTTTTGTTTAATTCATTAGCAAACAAAACATATCGATACTAATCAGCAGCCGGATAATTCCGCCTTGTTCGACTGGAGCAAGAAAAAATGTTTTATTTGTGTCGCTGTCAGTAAAGAAAAATGACAGACTGTCACTGTCAGTAAAAAAAAATACAGACTGTCACTTTTCTTAACGATTTCGTTAGGCCTTCAAGTAACTCATCGATTTTTATACCTATTTGGTTTGGAGAGATTGCATACCTTGTTACAAGTATGCGATAAATTGTTCCACCGAACCGCACGTTACAAAATTTTGTTTCAGTGCGGTTAGTGGAAGTGCTCAGGTGCCATTCGTCCAAGTGCGGTTGAAATCAGAGTGGAATACCTCGTCAATATTAATGACAAGCTAAGTCACCTTTGAATTGTGTTCGATGGAATAACTGTTCCAATCATACATAAATGATTAGTTGATTGTCGTTGAGATGAGATTGCGACTTGAATTTGAACTTTTTTTAGTACCTACTATAATTATCGTTCAGATATATGACGAAGAAGAAGTGTGTCTGAAAACGTTCACTGAAAATAAACAGCAAACGTAAAACTGCAGCTAGCAGTTACAAAAAATCACTTAAACCGCTGTGGCGCAGTCAGCTTTGAACAAAATAAAAGAACACAAAACGAGACCTAGGCATACATAGATAGGTGGACTCAAGAATGGTAATAATAGCAAGCAAGTAAAGTAAAGCAAGGAAGTCAAGCATCTAGTCTAGATGATGACTGATGAATGAAAACCACTACCGATCCTAAATAAATAAGATAAGTATGAAGATGCCTTGGATGCAAGAAGCACAGAACCGGTAGAAGTGGAGGTGTTTGGCGAAGGCCTATGTCCAGCAGTGGACGTTTTTCGGCTGAAATGATAAAACCTTAGCGGATTTTTTCAATCCATGTGCAACAATATTAAGTCTTTCGGAAGTAAAAACGCGAATAAATCTATAGATCTATGAAGAAACATAAAAGCTATGGTACATCGGATCCATTAGCCATTACATCATACGAACACAGATGAAACAGTTCACTAAAATGGCGCTAATGGAATTTGCGGCTCAGATCCGCATCGTAAATACAAACTAATTAGTAGCGAAAATAGTAACTTATGAAACATATGTGTTGGAATTTGTGAGGATTGTTTTGGTTCATTGTTTGGTATGAAGACATTACCACACAGTTGTATGCCTAATTTAGAACACGAAACTATTGACTAGATGCTAAAGTTTAAAAAAATATAGTAAAAATGTTTATTTTGCGGTGAACATGACGCAGATAAAGACACAAACACAAAAAAGAACTAGTTAGGGGAATATATGCGTCTCATCCACACAACGGTCATCGTTTACTCTACCAAAATGTCCTTTCTTTGTTATTGTTCGTCGAACCGTTAAGCTCATTAAGTTCCGAGTTGAGCTACACGTTGACAAATGAGAGCACTAACTCGACAGGTCCACTCAAATCTGTGTGGTTATTTCCTCAAAATACCATTTCCGACACCAATCTACACGGTCCTCACATGATCTGATCAAGATTAAGTATGTCTGGACTTTAAAAGAGACTGTGACCTCTGAGTTTGTTCGGCCTTTTTCTCAGAGAAGTCGTCTAGGTAACGCCGACCTCATCTAGTTTTTAAAGTATGATTGAAGTGTTTCTACAAATAGACTTACAGAAATAAAATCATTTACCATTTACCAATATTTCTTTAACCTTTTGACCGCCACAGTGATGACAAACCAAAATGTGCCCAGCACGCCTTTTGTCTACTGATGTGACGCCACGGTTCGATTACATGACAGACTTTGACGCCGAGGGCACGGTTTTGATTTTCTGACGTGTGGCGGTCAAAAGGTTGGGACACAATATTGATGTATGAATCAACTCAGCCTATCGCAGTCCACTGTTTGATATAGGCCTCTCGCTGGCTGTGCCACACTGTCCCCCGCCTTCCACGACCAGTTTTTCAGAGCCACCTTTTTAAGGCCGTACGGTTTTACTACTACTCCTGAGAGTCACACGCGCAAATATAGATTAAACTGTTCTTGTTTGAGGTCTTGAGTATGTCTGATTGTGTCTTAATGACTCATGCAGTCGCACGCCTTAATTAAATTATGTTTCATCCGCAATTCATGATCTTCAACAGGGGTTAGTCTCACTAAGCGACACCTGAATGAATACCTAATAAAAGCCCTCTATTGGATTTTCAACTTTTGGCGCTGAGCCGAGCGTTTAAAATCCACCAGGTTCTTTAATTTAGACATTCATTTATGTAGTGTTAGTAAAAAAGGGGATAAGAATTTCAATTAAAAATCTCTCTGTTCTGACTCTGAATAGCGACAACACAAATCACGAATTCGCCCGATAAATGGGCTGTAAACATTCCGTTGTAGTACCTGAATATAAATACTCTGCAGGTACTGAGTAATAGGTATTTTTTATAACTTTAGTATTATTTTTACCTACCCACTTTTTAGGATTCCGTACCAAAGTGGTAAAAAGGAACCCTTATGGTGCGACTCAGTCTGTCTGTCTGTCTGTCACAACTGATTTTAGATGACTTTTGCCCAATTATTTTGCAAACAAGGAAGATTTTTTTTTTTGCAACATGTAGGTACTGCAAGGGGTTCTGAAAAATTCCAAGTGGGGCTACTAGGGCATGTGGGATATCATATGAAAGAGTACAGTCTGCATATTCTCAAAAAAATTTTTTTGTCGCGTAATTTTCGACTTTTATTCGATGAAAAATGTAAAAAAAATACCGTTCCCGCCCCTTATCTCGGAAGTGTGCAAAGAGAGAACAATCTGAATTAATTCTGTGATAGAAGTTTATGTAAATATTACAGGAAAAATAAAACGATGTCTCTAAATAGCCACACTTTTTCAGATATAATTAACAAAACTTACATTAGTTCCACTATCGGTCAAGAGATAGCGCTGACTTCATCATTTCAGCCGAAAGACGTCCACTGCTGGACATAGGCCTCCCCCAAGCACTTCCACTTCGACCGGTTCTGTGCTTCTCGCATCCAACGGGTTCCTGCGGCCTTCACAAGCTTGAACTGCAATACCTATTCTACACCGCAGCGCGCAGTGTTAAAATTATCTGATAAGTATAGGCCTCGCCGAGGAAAATATTAAAACATATTATGATGGTACGGAACCCTCGGTGCGCGAGTCCGACTCGCTCTTGATACTTTTTAAATAATTTTCAACATGTGTTTGCTCTTACAAAAATGTTAGTTTCGACTATATAATTTCATTTCGTTTCGCAGTATGCTACGAAACTACTGTTCAGTTTAATTAGATTTTTGTCCAAACAACGTTTTTACACTGTAAGAGTTTTAACAATAGAACCTTGGACTCGGGTTACTACGTACACGTTTTCATTTAGAAAATTAAAAGTTCAGTCTCTTAATTTTCGAACTTTTGACGTTTTCTAGCAGAAACTCTATTAGGAGGGAAATACAAGAAAATGCTTGTGGGTTTTTAGTTTTTTTTTCTTTTAGAAATATATTAGTATTATGTCAACCGCCATGGTGGTCAGTGGTATCTGCCCCGACTTACGTGTTGTAGGACGTGGGTTCAAACCCTGGCGCCTCGTTTTACTTTGTGTAATTAATTTATTTTCATCACCACTGCTCTCAAAACGGCGAAGTACAACATCGTGAGGAAACCGGCATGTCCTAGAACCAAAAATTCGTAGACGCGACATCCACCAACCCGCAATCGGACCGTGTGGTGGATTATGGCCCTCTTCCTCTTAAATCTTTAAAGAAATTCATTGCTAAACACTTTTTTGCCGATGTCACACTCGTTATTATTATCTAATTTGTAATGTTGTTCATTAGATAAGTATCTTTGAACTAATCGAAATCATATCTCAACCTTTTTCCAGAAAATTGCTTTTAAATTTCGCGCGTGACTACAAATGAGACACGTATTTTGATAGAACACGTATCTTAACAAAATGAACCAGGCTTATGTTTTGGTAAGTAAGTTGCTATATACATATATTAGGGTTAATGGAGAAACACCAAAGAAAAGACCGTTCTAGGGATTTCAGCAATACCTTTATTTCCTTTTATTTATATATTGGAAGGCGTGTTTACTATATAAATCAGTGGTTTCCAAATAAAGTGGCTGTTAGCCCCTTTGAAGTCGGTAAAAATGTGTGTAACGCTTAACCAGAGAGCTGAAAGCCTATCTATATTCTTGTCGCATAAAGGTGCCTTGGTCTCGATAAGATGCTTTTGCTAACAGGCACCTTTTTCAATCGTTGGTAGTGTTGGTACCTCTCTTGTATGCTGGATTGGGGGGCTGGAGAAAAATACTAGATTGGTACAGGCGGGCGTCATACTTGTTTATTTTATACATATTCATTAAGTACTGTTTTTATCTGACTGAGTCTGAATTTATTTTATTTATTTAAGTATGCATACACACGTCACGTTGCAGTATAATACTGATTTACATCCGTCATCTCATACCACCAGTTGAAAACCAGCGTCAGGCATTATTTGTTTGGCATTTTTGCTGAACTGGGCCTTTTTGGAGCAGCTGTGCTGTGTGGCACACTTTCCCGCTAATTTCTTACATCGGACTCCTTTTTTATTTGATTTTCATTTGTTTTTATTTGACGTATGTCTCTGGTGTACTGCGTCTTTTAGGACTGAATGCCAGATAACTTTATCGCAGGAATAATTTTGAATTTTTGTCAGTTCTTCCATATAAAAACCGTCAGACGTCAATTTTATTCCACGAATAAAAATAATCGGTCGATTGTAAAATCAGCCCTTAGTCTGTGCTAAATAAATGTATTTTCTATATTTCTTTCATAGCACGACTTTGTAACTGTTTTTTACAAATTAGAACTAAGTATTGTATTATACTGAAAATAGAAAGGGTTGGTATTGCAGGATCCTGCTTGATTTAAAAACATTCCGCAATATTCTTCAATTTGTTACAGTTTTTGTAAATTCATGTGTACGATTTAGGGATCAAATAAAAAGTCCACTTATTATTAATCTATCTTCTTTTTTGAAACAGATTAAAGAATACATTGAAAACACCATCAATATTTCGAAACTGTCCAAAATAGGTACATGACATGTACAGTCAACAAAAGAGATAAGTATGCAGGATCGTCGCATATAGTTGAAGTTTACTAAGAAACCGATGGATGTTCTCAAATAAAATTTAATTTTATTAATAGAAAATAAACAGCTCATTTATCAAGTTAAATTTCAGTCGACAACATCCATCGTTTTCTTACTAAACTTCAACATTATCCGACGATCCTGCATACTTATCTCTTTTGTTGACTGTACATGATGAGTATGATAACAGATATCTACACAATGTTTTGACATTGACATGAGATTACGATTTTGAATCATAAAAGTAAAATTAGTAATAATAGCCTCTCCGACCGTTTTTGGTCACGGTGGCCAATCTCAATGGAGATTAGCCAGGTTCACAGGAGATACTATAGTGCACAAGTGTGTGCGCAAACACAGGAGAACTATCTGTTCCTTTACTCTCATAGTCCGATGGGACGGCAATCCGACACGACCGGGGAGAGGTCAGGCGCAGGACCAACGACTTTAAGTGCTTTCTGAGTCACGGGGGTATTAAACCGATAACTGTAACTGTGACTGTGCTGTCTGTAACTGTGCTGCAAGTTGGCGGTTATATTAGTAATACACTTACAAAACCAAAAACAGAAAACAGATTGTGACATCACTGCTGCACGGTGACAGGCCCAGCCGAAACCGTACGGACCAGCGCGAGCGAGGCAATTGCGTAACACAATCAATCGGAATCGGTTTCATTTTGACAGTTCAACAACATTCATTGCGTTATTTACGTGTTGAGCAGACAATTTTTTGGAACTTATGCAGCAATGGATTAGCAATTTGCTTCAAAATGATTCAGATTCCGATTGATAGTGTGTTACGCAATTAGGGTACAGGACGCTCACCGCTTCCGCATCACCGTGTAGAAACAGTCCACGTGAGCTTCAGCGAACATCCCTGGGGGCCTAAAAAGGCCACTTTGGCAGAATCATAAAATGATAACATTATGAATCAAAATCAAATATCTTACTACAGCACATTCAAGCGATTTCATTACAACTTACTGACTTTACACAGTAATAAGAAATGTTTGTAAAACAGTAAAAGACAAAACAGTAAATTTTAATGTTTGAACATACTATTTACTGAAAAAAAAAACAACAAAAAAAAAGAAAAACCATTACTGTAAGTAAATTTCAATGGTTTGAACGATATTACCAAATGAATAAAACAGTTAATTTTGTAACCTTTTAGCTACTTAAAACGTTAAAGTTTACTGTCATGACGGTAACATTTTGCCTCAAGCTTTAACTATTTTCGGAACAGTAACAAATACTGATTATGGAACTGTTTAAAGCAGTTCAGATTATTGTTTTTTCATTTTATTTACTGCTGATTTCTTACAGTGTGAATACTCTATTCACCCGGACCACATTTAGCTACAATCCGTGTGGTACCGACCACATCAAGGCAACGTCTCAGCCACAACGCAACGACAACGATCTGTCTGTCTGCAAATACTACGTAACGTAATCACATCGCAAATATACTACGAGTAGCTACAACGCAACCAAAACGCAACTTGATAAATGTACTACGAGTAGCTACAACGCAACCAAAACGCAACTTGATAAATGATTTTATTTTGTAAGCAGGTTTGTACAAATACTTTTACACGTCAATCATGTTTTTTAAAACTAAATGAAGTTGGCGTTTCCTATCTGACTACTCTGAGAAGAAAGGCCGAAACAAACTCACAGGTCACAGTCTCTTTTAAAGTCCAGACATAATCTTGGTCAGGTTATATGACGACCATATAGATCGATGTCTGAGATGGTCTTTTGAGGAAAGAACCACACAGATTGAAAGGACCTGTTCAGTCAGTGCACACATTTGTCAGAAATCGTGCAGCTCAACTCAAGACTTAAGGAGCTCAACGATTCGACGAACAATACCACCGACACTAAGCACACGCAATCACTGCTTGCCCACATTTTGTCGCTGCGATGTGGTTGTGTTACGTGTGAACGGGCACTTTATACCAACCAACATCACTTCGCTAAATACAAGTGCTAAAACCCAGGCATATTTCTAGTCTTATCTAATAACTAGAGCAAAATGCCTCACACTATGTTTACGAATACTGATAGCCCAAAATTAGCTAATCGTTGCTAATAAAGCGGTTAATCGTGGAAAACTGGGGGATTAGCATTATTTACGACGCTTGAAATAGTGTCTGGTTGAAAACCTGTATGTAGGAGACACGTAACGTAAAGCTATGGTCTTGGTGTTAGCGAGATAACTAAGGGAAAGCAAACACCAAAAAAAAAAGCTGAGCTGAGTAAATGAGTAGCTTTTTTTGCGAGTTTTGTTGTTAAAACTAGCTGCGCCCCGCAGTTTTCATTGTGAACTCCTAAAAATATGTCACACTAATATTATAAGGGAGAAAGTTTGTGATTGTGTGTGTGTGTATGTTTATATGTTTGTTACTTCTTCACGCTCAAACGGCTGGACCAATTTAGATAACATTTTGCATGGAGGTAGCTGACACCCTGGATTAACATATAGGCTACTTTTTATCCCGATATTCCCACGGGATCGACACTTACGAGGGTGAAACCGCGGGACGCAGCTAGTAATACATATTATCTTCATCCGCTAGCACTTAAGCCCCACACTCACAGACTGCCTCGCTCTGAGGCTTAGCCCTCCTCATAAAACTCTCAACTCCCGGCTGTTATCTTTGTAGTGGGGCACAAAGACGCGCAATTTCCCTCAAAACAAACTCCTTTTCATCCTTTTCCTCTCAATTTTCGTCTGAATTGAGATAACTGTGAGGTTTCACTTAAGAAATTTCATTGTCTTAATAATTTGTCAAGTATTTCAGTTAAGTGATTGCACGGAGTCTTATCCTTTTGGCTTAATTTTGTTACTTACTAAGTATGATTGTTATTGCTTTTATTTTCTTGCAAGTTGGCGTTTGACGGTTTTAACTTTTAACATAAGTATTTTTGGAAACGCCTTTGAACTGTGTGGTGATAATTTTCAAAGTAATATTAGTAAGCTTTGGCATCTTGTGTAAATAAATATGAACGTAGCAAATGAGTACCTAGTTTTGAGGTGGAGGAGCTCTAAATAAACAACACTACAGCTGTCTGTGGCAAACAATTTCTTCGGTGTACTAACTTGTGCACTCCCTTGTGATTTCCCATCCGCAATAAAAAAAGCACGATTTGGATACTCTCGTCTTGAATCTACTAGGGCCACACTGGCGCCTAAACACAAACAGAAATTAAAAAGACTATTCAAACAAGCCCAAGGTTCAACTAAAACTTTCTTCTTCATGCTATATATGTTTCAGTAATTTAAAAGCTCATAAAATATACGAGAATATATCTGACGCGCTGTAAACGTTACGATGTAAGCTTTGCTTCTTGTAAACAAACATGGTCGACCACTTACGATTTGTTTGCAGACTTTACGGATTGTGAATGCGTTTAGGGTCTGCACATACTTGCACCAAAGATCTTGCTCGATCATTTTGCTGCTCTATCTGCGCTGGATGTACGCTCGCAGTTTCAGGAAATTCTTTTGGCATAGCTCTAAACCAACTTGTTTGAAGTATATGAAGTTTTTCGAGACATTCCCAAAGCGGTTGGTCGATTCTTCACGTAACCAGAGGCTTGGCCTATTTTTTGACCAAAGCATCAGCATTGCCATCCAACGTGCTGTCAGCCGTTTGGGCACTTTCCCTGTTGACAACGATGCGGACGAATTTTTTCCTTTTTATATACTTGTACATATTATTATTTTAGTCTTCGTTTTTAGCTTGTATATCCTTACATAGTATAAAACGAAGTCTCTCTCGCTCCCTGTTAACTTAGATTTAGGATTTTTTTTAGGATTTTAATGCAGTTTTCAGCAATAGATAGAGTGATTCAAGTGGAAGGTTTGTATGTATAATACATGCATATTATAGTAGAGAGTTAACTGCCCCGTTGGTCTCGTGGTTGCAAGTGCGACTGCTGAGCGTGGGGTCCTGGGTTCGATTCCCGGGTCGGACAAAGTGTTATTGGGTTTTCCATTAGGAATTTCTTAGTAACAGTCCGAAGTTTGGACCGGTTGAATGCCGGAATTACAGAAACAATTAAAAAGCCATTGTGTCTCGCGTGTATCTGCGTTCCGGCATACTAAGGGTTAATACCCCCGTGCCTCGGAAAGCACGTAAAGCCGTTGGTCCTGCGCCTGAACTCTCCCCGGTCGTGTCGGATTGCCGTCCCATCGGACTATGAGAGTAAAGGAACAGAGAGTGCACCTGTGTTTGCGCACACACTTGTGCACTATAATATCTCCTGCGTACCTGGCTAATCTCCATTGAGATTGGCCACCGTGACCGAAAACGGTCGGGGAGGCTATTATTAAAGTAGAGAAAAGCCGAGAAATTCAAAGATTTGTAATGTGATGTCGTAACAAACATTTTTTGTGCACTTACATTGCAAACGCTGGCTAAACCTTATGAGATAGATCAAATTAATGTACTACGGAATTGTTTAAATCTTAAAAATATCGATAAAGAAGTCCGCGATGGTATATGTTTATCTCCTAAGGATAACACACACACACCACAGTAACCATTTTTATCTTTTACAATCTTTTACATATTACAAAAAAATATGGGTTATTTACCAAGCTATTTTAAACAATACAGTATTATTCCTTATCCAATTAAATACATTAAATACGTAGTGAATTTCATGGAGATCAAAATTGCCCTTTACAGCATATCATTAAAATGAATAACTTAGAAGATATCAGAGATTTAAAAAGCGGGGGCAGAGCGACTCGCGGGGCGGTACGAAGTTCGCCGGGTCAGATAGAAATAATTATAATTCAACATTTGTGGACCATTGAAAGGAAGAAACATAGCTACACTATTGATAAAGACGCTGATACATACCTACCATACCTACAGACTATGTCCCATGTGCTAGTCTCCCAATTGTCCTGCACCTCGGATCTCTGTGCCCGCACCCTTGACGATCTGCACCCCCTAATTGTGTAACTGTATTATCAATCACAATCTGAACCATTTTGAAGGATATTGCTAATCCATTGCTTCATGTGTTCGAACAATTTGTCTGCTCAATAACGTAAATAACGCAATGAATTTTGTTGAACTGTCAAAATGAAAGCCATTCTACTGTTAGTGTTACGCCCCAACATACTGGGCCCAAATAGTGTAGGCAACATACATAGATGTACTCGAACCGACAATAAATATAATCGTGAAAACCTTTGGGTGGTTACATGAAAACGGCTTTTAGTAGGCGACCGTTTGATGGGTAAGTAAGATTCAAATCTTTTCAATTAACTCGTCATTGCACCAACTGTGTAGAAAATAAACATCAATCTATCAATATTACAGAATGCTGTATCTACATAAGTAAATTGAATAAATGAAGACAGCTTTCAAGCCAAACTGAAATCATGATTAATGAAGCCACTGAGTCAAATAAGGTTTATTATTGAATTTAATAACACTTTGTTTTATTAGATGAAACAAAAAGCTTCACCTTTAAACAAGACCGAAATATATACATTCATTTATTTACGTTACACGTCTGTTTGGGTCACAGAGAATCATCTAACGGACCGATTAAGGTTCGGTCCGTTAGATTCGGAGCAAATTGGCTGTGACATACGGACGGACAGACAAACACACGAGTCATCCTATATGGATTCCGTTTATTCCTTTTGAGGTACGGAACCCTAATAATGTACAAGCAAAATAGAGGAATTCTCTCAATCCGTAACAATGCGTTTTATTAGGTAAATGATCTCACAACAGTAAATAGTATGATGTCACATTATAATAAAATATATTGTTATGAACAGCTTCAATAAAATAAATATCCATTATAATGACAAACCTACATTACTTTAATAACTTGCAATCAGTAATAATATTAATTAACGTGATAATGCTTCTGCTTTATCTTTTAATTTTATGACTGTAAATAAAGTTTTATGTAATTATTCTCTTAACAGTTTTACCTCTTCTTCTGTTCGCGTGTGTCGGTACCCACCAATTAAAAAAGCTTACATTCCGTATACCTCTTGCCGGTAACCGTACCGGCAAGAGGTATACGGAATGTAAGCTTTTTTAATTTATAACGTGATGATATTATCTTGGACGCCTACGTCACGACATCACGATAACACGAGGTAGCAAAATGTATCTTCTTCTTCTTCGTGTCGCTGGCACGACTGTATTTTAAATCTTGTTTTCCCAAAACTTTGCCACTACCACGGCATTGCCGGTGGCAGCGCAGAGGTCACTTTGACTGCGTGTTTTGGGACACAGAGGGCAGGATAGGAGGTGGAGCATGGTTTGTGACGTAGCTCCACCATCACACCCTACTGCCGTTCCGTCAAGGTAGCCCCACTTTACAAGGTTGGGCTTACATCGTCCCACTTATGTCCGGAGACGGTTCAGAGACTTAAACTAGCTGTTGCCCACGACTTCGTCCGCGTGTATTAGGTCTTTACATATAAAATTTGCGTTTTGTACGATAAAGAAGAACGAAAAAAAAATACAATTTAATCAATCAAAGTACTGTACTATTGGTATCTATGCATTTTCTTTCGCTATTTTATAAGTAGTTCATTGATTGCTTTGCTGAAAAAATTGTGGGAGCTAGAACCAATATAATCTTTGAAGGCGGTTTTGACTGGGTTATCGAAATTGATTTTTTTTCCTTGCAAGTAGTTGTCCAAATTCCGGTAAAAGTGGTAATCTGTTGAAGCAATGTCCGGGGAGTATGGTGAGTGTCGGAGACATTCCAAACGCAGCTCCTCTAATTTAGTGACCGTTTGTTGTGCAGCGTGAGGTCATTTTTTTTTTTTGAGGATGGGGAACATCAAATGACCCCTCCCGCTCTGGGTGAAGCGAAAGGGAGTGTTAGACTCTTACTGACTATGACTAAAACCCATCCATGTTCCTTCCTTAGCCCTTTATGTTCCGGGGTAGCGGTAACCCTTTCGGACAATCCCGCCGACCCGGCAGGCTTCGGCTCTAACGGGCCCTTCACTGTTGCTGACATCTCTTTGAGGCGCGCGTGGAACACGTTCCGCCGTCCGGCCTGGTCCTGATCGGACGGTGAGCTACCCATTACTCTCCGACCGCAGGCCCTGCGTTATCCTGAAGCAGCAGTGGGCTAGAGCAATTATCCAGCCTCCGTTGTTAATAAAAATAAATGAAAAGTAGTTCTTCTCGTTTTTACTACTCCATCTCGTGACGATCGGTTCAGTGGTTTTGGCGTGAAAAGGTAACAGACAGACATTTAGATTGAGTTACTTTCGAATTTATAGTATATCGATAGATATAACTTTTTCACAGTTCATCAACAGTTAATTGTAAACTTTTACTTCACCACATAAAAACCACCGCGTTCAATACTGTAGTTCAAATAAATAAATTTATAAGTTAAAAACTTACACCCAACTACGAAACAAACGGCAACTTATAAAGTAGGTATACTTAAACAAGATATAGGTAAGTAAGTATAGCTTGAGTCACACGCCATAAATCGTACAGAGTACGTGTGACTTCCTTCCTCACCTTCCCTTCCTTCTGGCTTCGCCGTAGTCATGTAATAATAAAAATAAAGAAACCTACTGCTTTTTAACCTGCGAAAATTGTCAACGAAGTGGAAAATTTTGTAATGGCGATGGCGCTCGCAACCAAGGGCAAGTATCTTGTCAATATACTTGAGTCAACAGTTTCGTGTTTTATTATCGTCTAATATCAACCCGGGGGTTTTTCCAGGGGCCATAAATGTTACATCGAATAGAAAAGAATTCTCTTTCTTATCAGGTTAAGCTACGCTTACCGCGGTTGGTCCGTGGATAGGTGATCATCTTTACATATCAAGACCTCTCCGTGTCTCGGAAAGCACGATAAGCCGTTGGTCCCGGCTGTCACTCGTGGACCTTTGACAGTCGTTACGGGTAGTCAGAAGCCCGAAAGTCTGACAACCAGTCTTACCAAGGGGTATCGTATTATCCAGTAACTGGGTTGTGGAGGTCAGATTGGCAGTCGCTCCATGTAAAATACTGGTATTCAGCTGCATCCGGTTAGACTGGAAGCCGACCCCAACATATATTTGGGAAAAGGCTAGGCAAATGGTGATGACTTTCGATTATGCTACCTAGGTATCATTGAAGTTTTCTTGCAGCCCCTTGTTGTCTCTTTCTACTGTGAAACCATTTTTTGGGAATACATGCGTGATGTTACGTTAATCTAGAAATTAATGAGTAGTTAAATTTTGATGTCTTTTGCTCCTTTCTGCAGCAATTCTTTTGCACTTTTTGTCACCTTTAGAATGATACCTATACCGGTTGACTTTTTAAGCCGTTTTGGACAAAAACAGGGTATAAAATACAATTCTCTTTTTTTTTGATGGTCGCTACGAAATTGCTTTTTTTTTTTGTAAAAAAAAAAACTGTGCAATAGGCTTCCCTTTGCTAAGCGCGCACTACGAATTTGATTCGTTGCGATAAATAATCACCAATCTGTAGACAATACTAATACACTAGAGCCCGCGCACTGCGGAAAAAAATCGCTTGAAAATTCGCTTGAAATTTTTTTGTAAAATCGTAGTGCGCGCTTACTCTAATACCCTATTTTTGTCCAGATGGTCAAAAAAGTGAGCCGGTATAGAGATCATCATCATCTGCCTAGCCTTTTCCCAACTATGTTGGGGTCGGCTTCCAGTCTAGCCGGATGCAGCTGAATACCAGTATTTTACATGGAGCGACTGCCTATCTGACCTCCGAAGACAGCCGGTATAGAGATACATTGTAGAAACTACTGCGTTTACTGACAGTTCTGTAGGTATTGTATACTCATGCACAATAACCACAGATAATGACTTGAATCTAAATCCTTCGCTTTCTACACAGTTATCAGTGCCTATAATCTCCCTTATAAAACGTTAACTACACGGATTGTCCTATCATAAATGAATAAAATGATGTAACATGGCGACCTCCCTATGTAATCGGCGCAATGTTTGCACACTCGACGAACCACTTGTTGATACCGCTCACGATACAGCGGATCCCATCAGTCATGTCGACGCTGCATAGTACAGAGCTTTTGTGATAGATGGTGTTGTTTTCAATTTTATTTTCAGGATTTATACTTTTTCAAGGGTATGCAGAACATTTGGGGTATTGGGGCATTTGAGGTTATTAGGGGTATCGTGTTACCCAGTAACTGGGTTGTGGTAGTCAGATAAGCAGTCGCTCCACGAAAATACTGGTAATCAGTTGCATCCGGTTTTACTGGAAGCCGACCAAAATAGTTGCGAAAAGGCTAGGTAGATAATATATATGATTCATAATGTCATCCTTTTATGATTCTGCCAAAGTGGCCTTTTTAGGCTCCCTGAACTAATATTATAAAAAAGAGAAAATGTTTTATTTTTTGGATGAAATGAAATGAAATGATTTTATTTTTGTAAGTAGGTTTGTACAAACACTTTTACACGTCAATCATGTTTTTTTTTTTAAACTAGATGAAGTCGGCGTTTCCTATCTGACTACTCTGAGAAGAAAGGCCGAAACAAACTCAGAGGTCACAGTCTCTTTTAAAGTCCAGACATAATCTTGGTCAGGTTATATGAAGACCATGTAGATCGATGTCTGAGGTGGTCTTTTGAGGAAAGAACCACACAGATTGAGAGGACCTGTCCAGTCAGTGCACGCATTTGTCAAAAATCGTGCAGCTCAACTCAAGACTTAAGGAGCTCAACGATTCGACGAACAATACCAAAGAAAGGACATTTTGGTAGGTATGTTTGTTTGTTACGCATTCACGCTAAAACGGCTGTAGGTACAGATTCAGACGCAATTTTGCACATGGATAGACCATGACCTGGATTAGGATACAATACGATACTTTTTATCCCGATATTTCAACGGGATCCAAATAGCGGGGTGCAGCTAGTACACCTATAGGTAAATCTCTTTTAAACACGAAGGCGTGAAGTCTAAGGCTAAGTTCCCAAGTTCTAGAATAAAACGCTTGAAGTCCAAGTGACTTCAAGCGTTTTGTTCTAGATCTTGGGAAGTACATACACACGACGAGCTTGTGTTGATTGCTTTGCGAGAATACTTATTGTTTAGAACTCGTAATAACTTTAGTATCTACTTTGATGTGGTTATAAAACTAGCTGCGAAGATCTAGAACTTTGCTGTATTACAAATCTATGGTTATGCTATTTCGAGCTTTAATTTCCAGGAAGTAAGGTTCGAAATCCTATTTTGGATTGAGTTGCAAGAACTGCAAGAAGTAATTCTGAACGCATCATGACATGTTTCATGTGTGAGATATCATACTTGATAAAATACATGATGTGGTAGTTTATTGTGACACGACAGTATACAAGAAGGTTCCATCCGCATAAGTATCGATCCCGTGGGAATATCGGGATAAAAAGTTGCCTTTATGTTAATCCAGGGTGTCAGCTACCTCCATACAAAATGTTATCCAAATTGGTCCAGCCGTTTCAGCGTGAAGAAGTAACAAACAGCTAAACACACACACTCACACTCACAAACTTTCGCTCTTATAATATTAGTGTGATTGTTTTACCCGAAGTGGTCATCGTATAAGTTAGTGGTTCTGCTGGTTCATTGTCATCAGGATTGTGCAGGAATCTTCGATCAACATTAACACTACATTAAGGATTATACAACGTTATTTTTTTAAACGCGAAATCTGAATATACATAGTTTGTTCAGATTAAATAACTGAATCGATTCCAATAATTTTTACCCCATGTTATATTTTGTCCCAAAAATATTTAAAAAAGGTTAAAACTTGGACACCGAGCGACACTACGTGCGTAGGTAAGAGGGCGCGGCGCGAGCGGCGCCGGTGAGCATGTTTTTGTACGGAAAAACAGGTAACTTATACGACAGCGGATGACATTAAACTCTGTTTTCAGAAGACAGCTGCCACGCAACAGTTGATTCGACGCTCTGAGTGACTGTCACCAGCCAGTGTCACTCTTATCCAACTTTTTCGGTGATTCAAATAACTTCGTAGAAAAACTATTCGGCGCAACTTGCTGCGCCGTCATCTATGTTCTAGTTTGTTTGTTCGAACGCGATAATCTCTGGAACAACAACTAATTTTTGCATTTGATAGCCCAATTCTTGAGGAAGGATATAGATATTTAACAACACGTTACGACCCTTAGACATCGAACAAACAGAAAAAAAAATGCTATTACGCGAAAACGAAGCGAATAGCGCGGGAGGGGGATAATTTTACGCGGAAAAAGCTGCGAGCAGAAGCTAGTACTTAATATTTCGTTCACATACAAACTCCGCTGCGGACCCCCATTTCCAAAACAGTCTAAAATACGGGTGATTCTATTACTATAAGGTCTTACAATCCACTCACATGACCACCCTCCGTCTCATGACGTCGTCTCGAATGTCCCAGAACCCCTCGGCCTCGGCCTTGTCCTTTTCGGCGCTCCACGGGGCGCCTCGCCACTTATACACGACTCGTATACAAAAAAAATCTATTGACCGCTGTGAAACTAATGGCTGTTAATTCAAGTGGACCGACCAGGGTAACGTATCGTAAAGAATATGATCGACTACAGTAAACAAAATCAGAAATAGTTATTTGTGCAACAAAAGAGCAAGGTAATTTTTTGCTGCGAGTGTTGATTTTGAATCCTGAGCAAGCGAAGGATTTAAAGATTGAATCACGAGCGTAGCGAGTGATTCTAAAGTTGAATCCTGAGTGTGGCGAGGGATTCAAAGGCACGAGATGCAAAAAACTTTGCTCTCGTGTAACACACATAACTTTTCACTTCAGCAGCGAGAACACTTTGTAAGGCGTGTTCGGAAATAGCACCTATGATATTTTATTATTCAAAATATATTTTTTGCAATAAGTTACGAGGGTTGTGTCATCGCGCTTCTCTTTCTTTTCTATGCAGTCCGACAGTGACTAATTACTACCAAACACACATACAGAACTAATACACAACTAACACATAACACACAACATAATATACACAACGTTACATAACTAATTTAATTTAAATAGTCATTCTTCCCGATGTTGTACCTTTATTAACTAATAAGTTTTTTTGTTTTGTTTCTCTTGTAAGTGAATTTTGTAAAATTCTTTTAGATAAATAAATTCTTTAAACCGAAAGCCGAAAGTCACGAAACATTTGGTCGCGTCTCTGCATTTGGCCAATTTACGAAATGTAACTTATTTACTGCCGGGTTTTATAGGTAGAAAACTAGGTGAATAGATTTAAGTACTGCGAGGCTTGAGCAACAGAAAAACATCTTTTAGGTTTTAGTAAAAGAAGTTTTTTCTGATGCTCAAGGGACTCAGGTACTTGGAGAGGTTTTTCACTTTCACACACGCAGCTGTAGATATACCTATTTCTTAGAATTTCTTTCTTTATTTTATTTGATTAAAACTAGATCTGGATAAAATAGAACCGTTTGTAATGTCAGAATAACAGCTTTATACTAAATGCATATGAAAGTACATATATTATGGTCATCATCATCTGCCTAGCCTTTTCCCAACAATGTTGGGGTCAGCTTCCAGTCTACCCACATACAGCTGAATACCAATATTTTACATGGAGCGACTGCCTATCTGACCTCCACAACCCAGTTACTGGGTAATACGATACCCCTTGGTAAGACTGGTTGTCAAACTTTCGGGCTTCAGTTTCTTTCCGTAACGACTGTCAAAGATCCACGAATGACAGCTGGGACCAATGGTTTAACGTGTTTTTCGAGGCACGGAGGGGTCTCGGTATGTAAAGATGGTCACCCATCCATAGACCAACCGCGGGAAGCGTAGCTTAACCTGATCGATCGACCTTTGCGGCTGTATTTAGCCACGGGTCCTCTATGTAGTAGCCCCTGTAGTATATACCTCCCCATACCGCACTTATGACAAAAAACAATTTTATTATTTTCTGTTTCCGGCTAATTTCCGAAAAGTTTTAGGGTAGGTACCGCGAAAAAAAAAAAAACCCATGATATCCAATTTGTTTTCCAACATACACGAGAAGTCGCGGGCACATTAGTACTGAATGAGTCCAGACCAGACCTAGCTTCAAAAACCTATAACTCAAATAAAATAGATTATGTAGGTTCCTATTTCGTTTCCAATGCATTTTTTTTTTGAGACTACTTTTATCTCTTTCCTACCACTTTTTTGCATTGGAATCACTAAAAGGGAGTCAAATAAATAGCTTCGGCCCTGTAATCGGGTAGTGACGTAAAGCAAACCTAACGAATCCTTCGCGAGCACCCGTGCATAATGAACGTGATGACAACGTGTTAAAACGAACGCAGAAGTACTGTGACCATTTGTTTTTATGTTAGCCGAAATAAGTATCCTGCTGTGCTATTCTGCCAAAATCTCACTGTGAAAACTTGAGTGAAGTGAGCGTGGAGTGAGCTGTCGATAATGTCAATTCCTAGCAAAGACAAACTCACTTCACCTAAGTTTTCACGGTCGATTTTTACAGAATCGACCGCGGCTTGTCGTTTCTATATTTTACGGACCGTTATTGAATCGACCCACGAAGAGTTCTGTGAATGAAGATTGCATGACGAGGTTAAATCTGTCCTTCAGTAAAAACATTTTTATAAAAAAAAAATAACCGACATATTTTTTTCACTTTTAAATTGGACTTACCTCACAAAAATTCGTATAACACTACTTGCTATGTAAATATCAGTGACAGGAAGTTATTTTAATTTAACTAAACTAAGTGAGAAATTTACATAAGTATTTCGGCGACCCGTTCCATCGGTAAAAGGTGTTGTAGCTGAAGCGACCATCTATGAACGGTGTTTTCGGTGAATAGTTCTATCGGCGATGAATTTATTCGTGGAACCAACCGTCGACTAATGATTTCGGCAAACTGTACCATCGGCGAAGAGGAGCTTGCTATACCATTCTGAGCACTATTATCACCATACAAATTACACTTAAGAATGTAGAACATTTTTAAAAACGGTGACGCAATGGGCGGTCTTATCGCTAAAAGCGATCTTTAAAAACATCCTTTCGATGGATTTCAAGGGAGAAGGACCATTTCCGCAAAAAGTCACTAACATGGCCGCCCCTACCATACAAAAGTAAAATGAAATAATATTTTGAACACACGCAGATGCGTCATTAATGTGTTTGACATCACGTGTGTCGGCGACATTTTATTTGAAGACTTATTATTCTCTTATTGAAATGACCGTTGAAAACCGTCGCTTTCAGGGTTCCGTACTGTTATGTTAAAAAGATGAGTCTTCTCGAACATAAGGCAGAGTACAGTGTAAAAGAATTGAAAAAAAAATCTTAATAAATACTTCTCGTATGACCCGAACTCGGATGGTGGTTATAAATAACACAAACATGGGTAGGTAGGTACGCTTTTCTTTTACCACTGTAATAAATTTCCTCATTAAGTTAAAACAATACGAGAGCAACATACTTTAAAGGTATTTGTTAAGGGGTTGTATAACGTTCTTTAATTTTCCTTCACGTGAAGAAACGTAGGGTTAATCAACATTAAGAAGCATGAGCGTTGCTGGCAAAGTGTGGCTATTTCTCAAATTAAGGCGTCACTGTATCGTTGCTGCGATTTTAAATTTTGACTGAATCTGAATTTGTTTACAAAAACGGCAGGGTATAACATACTGATACTGCATCTCCGTGCGGTCTACAGTCAAAGTTAAACACGGCAGCCGAACACTGGAGCGGTTTCTGGTGCAGTGTGATAACCGCCTAAGACGAACTTTACTAGAAAATAATACCTTCATATTATTATCTCGTTTTTGTATGGAAACCGTAATTACTGAGTCTATTATTACTTATTACAGTGTTGAATTTTATGTGACCGCATACAAGTATATCCCGCAGAACAACATGACGCGTCAAACGAGGTAAGTTTGTCAAAATACGACGAGGATTTGAGGAGTTACGAGGGAACAAATGAACACACAGACATAGCCTGTTAAAATCATAACCCTCCTTTGGCTTTGCTGTAGTCGGGTAAAACTACATTTAATCACAGTATACATTTTATATTATGCCTTAATGCTCCTGCATAAAGGCGCTGCGGTTAACTTTACAGACGCCAGCACATCAAGCTACCCGAAACTGTCAAATTTTCCCAATCAACATTGAACCTTATGCTTTAGGAATAAAGTTGAAAATCCATTAAAGAAATTTGATAGATTGTAGTAGCTTGATGTGCTGCTGTACCATCGAATTGCAAGTCACGAGTATAGAACGTGGTTGCGAATAATTTGCTCGGACGATAACCTTTCCAGGTTGTAGGGTGTATTTTTTTAAGGATTATGACGGTGATCGGATTTGCATACTTGGCTTACCTAAACGTTAAAGGGTTTAACTTTGTTTGCATGCTTCGAAGTTAATTTGGCGATTAGCGTTCTTCCTGACTTTTTTCTCTTTGCTTACCTCCTAAAATTCTTAGCATAATTTAAATAGACAAAATTCGGAACACCATGCTGCGTTCCAAAACGGGTATAATAGACGTAGGCAAGAAAGCTGCCAGGCTCAAGTGGGATTGGGCGGGTCACATCAGCCGCATTCAGGATGACCGCTGGATAAAAATTTCCACACAATGGGTGCCTGAAGATGACCTGGACGATAGCAAGATGACCTGGACGCGTACCGCGAGGGCTGGTTCAAGGTGGCGTGGGAAAGGAGTTCCTGGAAGGACTTGGGGGAGACCTTTGCCCAGCAGTGGGACAGTTTAAGCAAAGGAAAAAATAGCCTTCCTCAAGCATTAGGCTATCAAATGTAAATAATTTTTCGTGTGGTCCCAGAGATTAGGGCGTTCAAACAAAAAAACAAAACTCTTCAGCTTTATTATTAGCATATCAGATAACTCCTAAATTATGCATAGAAATGAACATACTATACAAAGAATAGTGGGCCTTTTATATGGAGCCTGGCCTGTTGACCAATAAAGTTAAAATGCATGTCAAATTATTGCTTATAACTGGCAATTACTGTAACAAAACATTTTATCTTCGAGGCACGGAAGGGTCTTGGTATGTAAAAATGGTCACCCATCCAGGGACCGCAGCTTAACCTCTTCGATCGACCCATGCGGCTGTTATTACTTAGTCATAAGCCCCTCAATATTATGAGCCATTAACTAATATTATTGAGAACTGCAGTGAACATTAGCATCATAAACTAATACGTTTACATGGTAGTTGCAGGTCTGATATCTCTTTAACCCGGTATTCCACAGCCTTCTGCTCATAATTAAAAGTGATGCTTATGAAATAAACTTTGATTTGAAGTTTATGTGGTTTTTATTGGACATACCGGCCAAAACGCCCATCATTCTTTGTCAGAAAACGAAAAATTTAAATCTGCTTCTACCTTCAAACGTACTGTTTAATGGATTTAAAACTACGACGTGAACTTTTCCGCATATTTGCGATATTTAAGCTCTTTTAAAAACCACTTAGTTCTATAACTTGGTACTTAACCATTTCCTACAACTGTACTTTTAAATACCCGAGAGCTCAATTTTCAGAATCTCTCGAGCCAAATGCTGCACTCGATTTTAGTACTTATGAGAAAGTCCAACTTTCAAAGTTCGGCAAATAATATTTTATGCTATCATAACGATAAAATAGTTTCGGTCGGAAAGTTAGTTTCTTCGCTTTCATTTATATTGGTTACTAGCTTCTGCCCGCGACTTCGTACGCGGATCCTGTTGCTAATGTCAGCGACAACGGGGTCGTCAAAATCGAAGATCTGAAACGTCTGATGTCGAATTCTAAGAGCCCGGGGACGGGAAAACGGCGTGATGCGCGAGACGATTCGAGACGTTCTAGATCTTTCATTTTTGTAAGTCAACAGGAAATGCCCATCAGACTAAACAACTTTTGCTAAGACGTCATTCCTATAATTATGTTATAGTGTCGCTAGGCTTTGGAGTCCCACAACAGGTGTTCCAGATCTTCAAATTTATTCTCACAGCAGAAAATGCTCTTCACGTGGAATATTTTTTGCTATGGCACCATTTTTATATCTCTTATACTTAAGCTAGTCTGTTGCGGTTCTGCATCAGGTGTTCCATTTTCCAAAATAAATTATAGCCTGTATGTTGCCCAGACTTAGTACCTATACAACAAAATAATTTTCTTCCCGTAATTCCGCAGTGGATTCCAAGGGTACCCTGAATTAACAATAATATTGCAAATAACTTTGAAAAAAAATCTTTATAAACTAAAGCTGTACCCGTGGCTTTGCCCACGTATCGCATAAGTATTATTTTAATTTTACTAATAGTTAGTGATAGTTTGCTGATTTACAGAAACACTCAAAAGATGCGTCTCATACTGTACTATAGCTTAGATCCCTCAAAAACTATTTGGCTTAGTAAACTCAAAATTAGAAAGTTATGTAGTTCGAATAACAGAAGTGTTATAATTTACTGTAACACTTCTGTGTAAACAACGTTCGTTGTTTTTCCTTCGGTCTTATTCAATATGTAAGTACAGCGAATCAGGAGCAAGCGACGTACAGTTGTCCGTGTGAGATGCAGCTCGTCCTGAGGTCGACCGAGAGCCTCCCGTCCCAGCCGCCGCGGGAGACGCTCCGGGTGTCGGGAGCCACGGGACGACTCCCGACCACCGTAGGCGCGGGACTGCGGGCGGAGAGTAATGGGTAGCTCACCGTCCGATCAGGACCTAGCCCGTGCCGGACGGCGCGTACGTGTTCCACGCGCGCCTCAAAGAGATGTCAGCATCGAGGGCCGAAGCCTGCCGGGTCAGCGGGATTGTCCGAAAGGGTTACCGCTGGCCCCGAACATAAAGGGCTAAGGAAGGAACACGGGTGGGTTTTAGTCAGTAAGAGTCTGACAGTCCCTTCCGCTCCACCCAGAGCGGGAGGGGTCATTTGATGATTTCCCATCCGAAAAAAACAGAAAAAAAAAGGGTAATTGTGGGGAATCAGTGGTATACGTGGTATAAAGACTGTCTCGCCGACACCACAATCCGTTCGAATTTCCGCCTCAATGATATTTCTCTGCAGCGAGACGACTTTGAGCCGGGTCCCATTGGACAGTTTCGGCGGAGTGAGATTCCGAAGAAGCATAATTGGAACACCGACCTTTAGCTTAATGGTGTGCGCTGGTAGTCCACTTGCACTGAGGGAATTGAGAAATTCTACGGGGTAATGTGTGGCGTCATCTTGGTCGACAACAGTGTTTATTGAAGTGTAGATCACTTCATTTCCCTCAATTTCCGCGAGAATGCATTCATTGATCGCTGAAGGTTGGTCGTTTCTGGGTGTTAAAATGACTTGTTCACACACCCAAGAATTATCTAGGTGCGATATCCTATTGATGTTCCCGTACCAGGCGAAACAAATCTTCTAAGGTGGACACCACTCTCCCAAGTATCTCAGGTAGAACCACCTGGCCACCGTCTACTGGTAGCGTTGCCTCACCCAATTTTAAGAAAAGATCAGAAAATTCTTGGGCGTGTACATTCCCGCCAAGCTGTACTCTCATATTTATCGTTAAACGCAACCTATGAATATGTGGCCATAAGAAAGAGCATTTCAACGAAGCATTCACCTCATCAGCCCTAGTTCCTTGCGTCACCACAGGCAGCGTTTGTCGGAAATCGCCGCTTAACAGAACTGTAACGCCACCAATCATTTGCTGGTTCCTGCGGATGTCCTACAAAGTCCTGTTTACCGCCTCTACTGCTTTTCTGTTCGCCATAGTGCATTCATCCCACACGATTAAAGAGCAATCTTTAAGCACGCGCCCTTTGTCACTGTTGCGTGACACTCCACAAACAACTAATGCGCTTGGTAAGATATAACTTAGAACCAAAAGTTTGACTTGACTTTATGATAGTGTAGCTTGTTGTACCACCAATCAATCTGTTTATTAATATTGGTGTGAAACTCCCCATACAATTAGATAGGACATGTAAAGTTCTCAGATTTCATAACAGTATCGTTCCTAATGCACATAAAAAATGCAAAAACTAAAAAAAAAAGAATTTTACGATTTTTTAAAACAATAACAGTTTTTTTTTAATACGGGATTTGAACTCGCACCACTTAGTGCGGTAAACGGTCGCCTGACCCTTACCGCTAAATTCCCTGTTGAAATATTGTTGAAATAGCTGTTCCCTTGCAATTTATAATATTACTGCTCCGCTCCTTTTTAAAAATAGCAAGATTGTTATGTTTCCAGGGTTAAATTTTGATTAACTAAATAAATAACATGTAATTTTGGGCATTCAATTATTTTGTTCATTCAATTACGAACCAAAAACTTTTAAAATCATAATTGCTTACCTCCCATAACATACGGCGTGATAATATGTAGCCTAAAGCCTTCCTTGGTTTACAAAGAACATTTTTGCTGAATTTCAATTCAATCTATCCAGTAGTTTTGGCGTGAAGCCTTACCATACACACAGACAAACAGACAAACAGACAAAAATTCTAAAAAGTCACTTTTTGTCATCAGTTACGTTTTTCTAACAAAAGCCACTTATTTTTTCTCGAAAATTCTCAATGTACAGTTTTTCTTTCGTTACTGTTTTATTATATGTATAGATTATATGTATAGATGTACTGACTTGCGAAATGGTTTCAAAGAATTTTAAAATTTTTGACCCTAGTTTCAAATGTTCTTTTTTTAAGTAATATTTACATACGTAATTATAAGCTAACAGACATAAAATAATTTTAATAAAATAATTATACGTGTTTAAAAAAGAAATAAAGGGCATCAAAAAATTCGTCCGCATCGCTTTTAACAGGAAATTATGCATAAAAGGCTGGCAGCATTACCACGTTGTATGAAAGAAAAAAAGAAAGAAAATACGAGTTTACATGGCGATGCTGTTTGTTTGGCCAAAACATAACCCTCCTTCTGGCGCAGTCGGGTAAAAATAGGCCAGCCCTCTGATCACGTGAAGACTCGACCAATCGCTTGGCGATATCTCTAAAAACCAAATAAGCACTCGGACCCCATGGCCCTAGTGTTTCAACCCCAAACGGCTCGAACATTTAACTCCCTAATAAGGTTGCCATATTTTCGCCGTTTGTGGTTTTCCGCACCTGCAGCAGCTACCCCAGCACAGCCCGCCGTGGGACGGGATGGCACAAGGGTGTGTGTTGCATCCCACACCAAAGGTCTGCCTAACTTCCAAGGCATTATAGTCATTTCGTCAGGTCTCTTCCCATCGTCGCGTGCCAAGCCACTAGATTCTAATACAGCTGGCACTATGGCGGTGACAAGAGCACGAATGATGTCATTAATGCTGGAGCGCTATGCTATCCGGCCTGTGCTCCTACTGTAGGATAGGCCATGAGGCAGTCCGCTGCATCACCACACTAAGAACGATGTGGAGTCCCGCAAGTAGCGCCCAGATGGAGAACAAGTAGCGAGCTGGAAGGTGGTGTCACACTATCATAGTTTTTTTAAGCCTTTTGACCGCCACACGTCAAAAAATCAAAAACGTGCCCTCGGCGTCAAAGTCTGTCATGTAGTCGAGCCGTGGCGAGCTGGGCACATTTTGGTTTGTCATCTATACACGACTGTGGCGGTCAAAAGGTTAAAGAAAACAAAAGCCTGCCAAGTCTTAAAAGCATTGCTCGATACAAATCCACATAAAACAAATGAATAAAACAGATATCGTGATTAAGTATCACTGTTTATCCTATGAAATTTAAATCATCATAGGTACTTTATCAATGTCTTAAGAAAACAAAGGTTTTGTATACGCTTCGTCATCTTCTTGAAAGATATAAGCTACACAGCTACACTTAATGGATGGTATTATTGCATTTGTTAGGAGTATTTGCCAAGTTTTGAT
Source organism: Oligia latruncula (assembly GCA_948474745.1). Classification (NCBI taxonomy): domain Eukaryota; kingdom Metazoa; phylum Arthropoda; class Insecta; order Lepidoptera; family Noctuidae; genus Oligia; species Oligia latruncula. Next base: position 15,590,877 of record OX419695.1, on the reverse strand, counting down.
CTTAGTCATGTATGTACTTAAAGATAAGTAAATCCGATGAAAAACACTTTAGTTAGGATAATGGAGTCTCGTGACTTTTAGTTAATAATAAACTGAAGTGGTATCGTCCGTGACACACAAATGATAAATGATTTTATTTCTGTAAGTAGGTTTGTACAAACACTTTTACACGTCAATCATATTTTTTTTAAACTAGATGAGGTCGGCGTTTCCTAACTGACTATTCTGAGAAGAAAGGCCGAAACAAACTCAGAAGTCACAGTCTCTTTTAAAGTCCAGACAAAAACTTGGTCAGATCGTGTGAAGACCATGTAGATTGGTGTCTGAAATGGTCTTTTGAGGAAAGAACCACACAGATTGAGCTGACCTGTCCAATCAGTGCACGCATTTGTCAAAAATCGTGCAGCTCAACTCAGAACTTGAGGAGCTCAACGATTCGACGAACAATACCAAAGACAGGACATTTGGGTAGGCCGCATAAAATACTCAAACTGCCAGATCATGATTAAAACTAAGAAGGAAAAAAAGAAATGACCCACATAGTCCTCACATTCACAATAATTAAATAAAAAAAAATAATAAAAATTACTTACAAAGTAAATATTCATGTCATTGTCTAAATAAAAATAAAAGTGGCAAAAGATTAGCGAATCACCAAGTTTTCAAGAGTGCAACGCTGGTGGTATGTAATTAGCAGCGTTGCACTCTCATGCTAATCACAGCCTATAATGTTCCCACTGCTGGGACACGGGCCTCCTCTCTGTGAGAGGGAGTGGACCTTAATCCACCACGCGGGCCCAGTGCGGGTTGGTAGATGTCACATGTCTTCGAATTTTTAGTTCTAGGACATGCCGGTTTCTTCACGATGTTTACACCGTTTTGAGAGCAGTGGTGATGAAATAATTTACACAAAGTAAAGCGCCTGTCTGGGTTCGAACCTACGACCTACAACTCGTAAGTCGCAGCCGTTACAACTTGACCACCACTGCTCTATTAAAACTTGCTGACTCGCTATTCTGTTACCAGTAACAGCGTAACTAGTGGAGGCCCTTCTTAGGGTTCCGTACCCAAAAATAGCCAACGGAACCTTATTACTAACTAGCTGACCCGGCAAACGTTGTTTTCCATATAAATTATTTCTAACTGCTCGGGTACCCGTACTTACTTTTTTTTTTAAACTGTTTTGCTAAAGCTTTTAACTTTGTTTTCTTTTCTATAATTTTCGTGTATTGTATTGTGATTTATGTCAAACTTGTTGTACAGACTCCCGCACATCAAGCTACCCGAAACTGTAAAATTTTCCCAATCAACTTTGAACCTTATGTTTTAGCGATAAAGTTGAAAATCCACTAAAGAATTTTGACAGTAACTTGTTCCGGGATTTCTCGCTCAGCAAAATATGTCTGAATTTCTATATCCGTGGAATTTCTGCTGAAGCTCTTGCATTACTTGAATATTGCGTAGTTACCTAAGTCACGTTTTTGACTGGCAGCAGAGATTTCTTGGAACTAGTCGAATTAGGGGAGCATCGCGCTTGAAGCCTCACAAGTGAACTTTAAAAACTTCGTGAGTTAAGGAGATTTTTTGTCGCAAACAGTCCAGAGCCCTAATTGCGTAACACACGATCAATTACAATCTGAATCATTTTGAACGTTATTGCTAATCCATTGCTTCATATTTTGGAAAAATTTGCCTGCCCAGCAACGTAAATAACGCAATGAATGTTGTTGAACTGTCAAAATGAAAGCCTTTCCTACTGTTAGTGTGTTACGCAATTACCCAGCTGGTTAGTAATTAATTATTTATTCCGGTCTTTTCCCCTGAAACAAAAAAAAAGTAGGTAGGTACTTAATAATACTAATGTAAAACTATCTTAATTTCAAAACCCAAAGTCTAATAACCAGTCTTCCAAGAGGAATCGTGTTATCCAGTAACTGGGGTGTGGAGGTCAGATAGGCAGTCGCTCCATGTAAAATACTGGTATTCAGCTGCGGTTAGACAGGAAGCCGACCCCAACATAGTTGGAAAAGGGCTAGACAGATTGATTGAATGTCATAGTAGAACCAAGAGACGGCCACGAATCATATTTAGATCAACATACTCGTACAACCTAATACTGACCTGCAATATGTAAAAAAACCTAAGAGAAATTTAGTTTCGCGGCTACCCGAACGCTTTCGCGTTTTTGAGAAACAGTCTGTTTCCCTTCCCCATGGACTACACGGTCCAAAAGCATTGTTTGTTAGGAAATCAATTAATAAATGATTTATTTGGTGCCCAATGCATAATTCAACATCTACTTAGAAAGTCAATTTAGTTTGGTCGTCCAAACTCATCACAAGGATTGATGGACATAACGATAGATAAATTACTAGACCGATTACCATTTAAATGACGGAACAATTTCCTTGATTCCCTTAGTGTTTTGGCCTTTACTGTTACTAAACCATAAATGTAGACGGGAGTCGGGATGAAATCACATTTTAAATCTGCAGAGTTAACTATTTTATCAACTATACACATAAACTAACTGATTTGAGCTGCTCGATTTTTGACAAATGCGTGCACTGACTGGACAGGTCCGCTCAATCTGTGTGGTTCTTTCCTCGAAACACCATTTCAGACACCAATCTACATGGTCTTCACATGATCTGACCAAGATTTTGTCTGGACTTTAAAAGAGACTGACCTCTGAGTTTGTTTCGGCCTTTCTTCTCAGAATAGTCAGATAGGAAACGCCGACCTCATCTAGTTAAAAAAAATATGATTGACGTGTAAAAGTATTTGTACAAACCTACTTACAGAAAATAAATCATTTATCATTTATCTTACATAAAGAATATAACTTTCGGAATCCCTGCAGGCTCCTTGAAACCATCATCATTTTTGTACCTAACACAAAGTAAAAAAATATACAGTATATCACGAAAATTGCCGACAAATATTTCCGGACGCCGTCCGGCGCCGGCCCCATTTATCTTAGCAGCACTTTGTACATCCTTTTCTAAGATTAGTGTAGTAACCTGCAAAAAATATTACTTGCAAAATGAACTCTTATCATCGTTGCACGGGTGCCAAATAACGCTACAAATGCGACAGTTTTATCGCCCTAATCGGGTTTGTCGTGGCTTTAGTGCTGCTTCTTAATAAGGCCCACTTTACGGCAAAGGATCACTGGCATAATGCCTAGGTATGGCCCACCCGTGGCCCTTATATGACCCACTTGATTGCGTATAAACTTTATCCGCAAATTTAGACCGTATCATGGTTAACGGTCCTCATTTATGAATTATTATATTAATAGTGGTGTTGTTAATATTGTGGTTTTAGGCTTGTTTAATTTTATGTTGGTGTTAAAATAATATTTCACAGCTAGCTTAACTGTTAGAGCGGACTGGGGTATGTAGTTCCCGTGGGTTTAATAAAATACAAGCAATTCATTTGAGTGTCGTACTATTAAAATTATTGTATACATTTGGTATGCCATAGCATATGACGTTCTGCTAATAGGACAAACTAGTGTAGTTTTGATTATAAAAGAAAGAAAAAACATTTATATAGCACAGACTAGAAGATACACCAGATACATATTTACATCAGATAAAAAATAAATATCAATTAAAGTGTAAAGTCCGATGTAAGAAATTAGCAGGAAAGTGTGCCTCACGGCTGCGCCAAACAGGCCTAGTTCAATGCCAGACAACTAGTGCCTGGCTGGTTTTTAACTGGACCTGATGTGTGAGGTGACGGATGTAAATCAGTTTTATACTGCAACGTGACGTGTATAGGTATGTATGCTTAGATCATCATCTACCTAGCCTTTTCCCAACTATGTTGGGGTCGGCTTCCAGTCTAACCGGATGCAGCTGAATACCAGTATTTTACATGCAGCGACTGCCTATCTGACCTCCACAACCCAGCTACTGGTTAATACGATACCCCTTGCATATGCATACTTAGATAAATAAATAAAATAAATTTATGTCGGATAAAAAGAGTAACGAATATGTATAAATAGTGTGATATTGAGTAATATTGCAAAAATAAATAAAAAAGTGATAATAAATAAATAAGTGAGATGGCCGCATGATAGATACCTATAGGTCGTTTTGCTATTAGGACCATTCGCTTTTAGGACTTTTTGGTACGGAGGGGCCTATTTTACTATTTTATCAAACTAGTTCAAGCTGTTGTATAATTATAGACCTGCATCAGGATGATAGCTAGACTGACTGACTAGGATACGCCAGACGTACTTTTTTTTTTAAAGTTGCCCCACACTTTTTATTTCTCCTGTATTGTGGGTGTTCCCTTTCACCGAGAGGAGGCCAGTGTCCCAGCAGTGGGAACATTATAGGCTGATTATGGTGGGTGCGTTTACAAACATTTAAACTAACATACACAAACAGCCAGACCCGGAACAACTACTTGTAGGTCATACAAATATTCGTTCCGTGCGGGAATCGAACCCGCGACACGCAGCGCAGCAGTCAATCGCTTAACCACTGCGCCAACCGTGCCTTACATCCCATATTTACATAAAGCCATTACATTATCATAAAGGCATCAATCTGCCTAACCTTTTCCCAACTATGTCGGGTCGGTTTCCAGTTTAACAGGATGCAGCTGAATACCAGGTTTTTACATGGAGCGACTGCTTATCTGACCTCCACAACCCAGGTGGGTGACATGATACCCTTGGTAAGACGATGTGTTAAATGCTACAACAAAATACCTTGTGACATATTGCAATTAAATGAAAGAAAATTTAAAACTCATATTAATAAATGAAAGAAAATTTAAAACTCATATTAAAAGCACACTTTGTAAACAAGGATATTACAAATTAGAGGATTATATCCAAGATAAGAATGCTTGGAAACATGCTGGTCCTGCTCCATAGGACAATCTAGAGTCTAGACAAAATCAAACTGGTTCCTAATTTGATTTATATTTTTAAATTTTTTATGACATTGATTTTTACAATAACTCACACACTTGTTAAAATTCTAGGAAAATTATGTACTTTTACAATATTTGTAAATAATTTGTAAATATGTGAGCACATAATTGATTTACCTGTCAATTCTTAATTTTTAATTCCTTTTACCTTTTGTGGTAGACTAATTTTATTCTAGGTGCATCGTCTTCACATATAATTATATTCTGTATCAGACCTTGTAAACCATTTAAAAGAGTACCTAACGGTAGAGTTTCTTGCCCATTCATCTCCATACGAAAACTACCTTTTGGAATGCGACTAGAATCAATTCTATTTAGTTGTAATTTTTGACGTTCAAAAGTGCCTTTAATGTGCCTATTTGATTTGATTTTGACGGATTATCAGACTTTTGGGCTGCTAACTACCCGTAACGACTGCCAAAAATCTACGAATGACAACCCGGTCCAACAGCTTAACGTGCTTTCCGAGGCAAGGGCATTACATATCGAGAGCCCTCTCGATAAATTAATGGTCACCCATCCATGAACAGTCCACGGCAAGCATAGCTTAACCATCGACCTACCCATGCGGCTGTTATCATTTAGCCGTGAGCCCCTCATTATCATAAAGGCATGTAACTTAGACGTCAGGTTCTCACATTAGCTTACAAATATCTCATTACTGCCTCCCAGTATACAAGTGTTAATAATTACTGGCTGTATTTACCATTTGTTTTTTTTTCTTTACTTATGTTATTCATTTGTTTTTTTAATGACTGCTATGGACTTTGTTAAGACTTGTGTACATTGTATGGTGTTATACAGTGTGTAAAAAGCCCATCACGAAGGAGTTATATACGCATTCTGGACATCAAACTAAGTGCAAAAATAACTGCTAGGAAACAACTTTTATTTTTGGTGTGAAAATTCGCTGTTTACGGTAGCGCGCTATAATAGCGCAAGTAAAATATGGTATTTATGGGTGCATGAGTTACAGGGATCGTGGGCGTATTTAAAGTTTAGTTATAACTTGTTATCATGAAAAAGCGCCAAAAAAGTTTGAAGCTATGGTCCGCAAAAAAAAAAAAATAGTGTGCCCAATTTTAGGTTCTACACTGACTTATCCTAACTAATATTATAAATGCGAAAGTAAGTTTGTTTGTTTGTTACCTTTTCACGCCTAAACCACTGAACCGATCATCCTGAAATATTGCATATACGTTGTCAGGTGTACAGAAACGGACATAGGGTACCTTTTATCCCGAAAAAAGTGCTGTTCCCGAGGAAAACAACAATAAAGTTATTATGACAATAGATGGCGCCACGTGTCTTTCAAATCAAAATCAGGACAACGTCTGTCGGGTCAGCTAGTATAATATAATAATAGGAATAGGATTTGAACGTTTTTAATTATGGGAATTGTCCTTCTAGTGCAGGACGAACAGCTTAACGTGCTTTCCGAGGTGGCATCACACCGCCAACTTCCAAACTCCGAGTTGTTACTGAGAAATTCCTAACGGAAAACCATCGGATAACCCAATATCACTTTGACCGATCTGGGAACCCACTATACCAATGGAGCAGCTAAAATTGATGGGTGAAATTCACAACCAAAATTTTTTTAAATACCTTTCCTGTTTTTATAATCCGATACCTACTCATAAAAACAATACAACATACTTTAAAAGTATAATAATAAAATATCATGAACCAACAAAAATACGTGAAATAGAATTCGATAAAATGGCAACACACGTACCGATGTTTATTTCCCTTTTAGAGAATTGTTAAGATTATTTTTATTGAGGTGACTATTTGGCAACAGAAGGTGAGTATTGTATCGGAACAGATTTTGTGAAACTGAATGGAAAAAGAGCAGCTAGGTTAAATAAAAAAAATATTTTGTACGCTTCGTTTTTTCGCCTAAATGGTTGCACTGAAATTCAATATGCAAATCTCTCCAATTTTTTCGCCTCTATTTCGATGAAAAATCCGCACAACATCTGCCAAGCCTTTTCCCAACTATGTTGGGGTCGGCTTCCAATCTAACCGGATGCAGCTGAATACCAGTATTTTACATGGAGTGACTGCCTATCTGACCTTCACAACCCAGTTACTGATGGGTAATACGATACCCCTTGGTAAGCCTCGTTGTCAGATTTTCGGGCTTCTGACTACCCGTAACGAAAACCCGTGAGATCCACGAATGACAGCCGGGACCAACGGCTTAATGTGCTTTCCGAGAAACGGAGGGGTACGGTATGTAAAGATGGTCACCCATCCACAGACCAACCGCGACAAGCGTAGCTTAACCTGATCGATCGACCTGTGTGTTTGTTATTATTTAGCCACGCCCCCCGCACAACAAATGGCACGAAATTAATTGTTTGAGCAGAGTTAGGTTCAGGTGCTTTTCCTACATTGTTGTGGCATTGGAACTTGAACTAATCAATGTTTAACCAATTGTTTAAGAAAAAGGCCATAATACAGCGGGTAATTGCGTAACACACTATCAGTAGACATGAGTTTGATTTTGACAGTTCAACAACATTCATTGCGTTATTAACATGGTTGAGCAGACACATTTTTCGAATATATGAAGCAATGGATTACCAATATCCTTGATTCAGATTGAGATTGATAGTGTGTTACGCAATTAGGGTGCAGGGTGGCAGGGACACCAATTCGCAACCTACGGTGCTCTTCTGTCAAAATCTCACCGTGAAAACTTAGGTGAAGTGAGCGTGGAGTGAGCTGTCAATAGTGTCAATTCCTAGCAAAAACAAACTCACTTCACCTAAGTTTTCACGGTGAGATTTTTGCAGAATCGACCGGCTGTTAGAATGAATTCAATGCACGATTCTGAACTCCCCTGCGTTGAAACTTACTGTCGGTAATATAAAAAAAACAATTGCTGCTCCATACATTTTGACCGCAATAGTATTGCACTTCTATGAAAGAGCAGATTTTTTTTTTAACCGACGTAAAATGGCTACTATTGGGGGTTTTAAATCATGTGCAATTTACATGTAAAGACTGTATTCTATTCACGACACGTTGTGCATAAGTGCACAACGTAAGCAAGCAAGCAAGCTAGTGAAGTGAATTACTATTGTATAATACAAATATGTATGTTTCGGTTAAGGTATTTATTTAAGGGCCTGCGTCGCCTGAAATAAATTAACAAATAAATAAAATAAAATAAGTTCTGAGCAGTAACCTAACAAAAGTACCAGGCTTGTATGAAATCAAGATAGTTTTTCATTAGTATTATAAAGTACTTCTTTTTGTTGAAAAATTTGCTACACAATATATAGCCTATCCTATGTCCATCTAGAATGATATACCTACATTTCAAATGGTGAAAGAATTTTCAAATAGGAGCTGGAGTTTCGGAGCTACTCCTCCACATATACACAAATCATAAAATTTGCTCTCTAACTTTATAATTTATTAGTAAAGATTTCTCAAATAAGCTAGTTTTCTATTCATTTTCAGGCAAAGGTTGCCACTAAATCATCGGTCAAACTTGTTCCTTTTCTTTCGAACTTTGATTGCCAAGGTCTTTGGTTGCTAGGACTTCTGTGTGACCCGTAGCGACAGACGCATTATTTAACATACACCACAACGTCACATGTCTGTGTAGGACACGAATAGACACTTAAAGAAAAGAAAAATATCTACTTACTACCAATTCTGTTTCTCAGCAAAGAAGTTTCGTCGAAGGCTTCCGCAATTATGTGCGTTCCTAGTTGAGAAGTCTTATAAAAATCATCAAGAATTCGCTTGTGTTTAAATGTTTATGTTACAGAGCAGTGGTGGCCCAGTGGTAACAGACGCGACTAACAAGTTGTAGGTCGTAGGTTCGAATCCAGACAGGCACTTTACTTTGTGTAAATTATTTCATCACCACTGCTCCGAAAACGGTGAAGGAAAACATCTATGTTTTCTAGGCTATTGTTGTTCTATCGGAAACTCTCAAACTGCTATGTTCCGGCAAAATCATCATAATATGAAAAATTTCGCAGGTGTAAACGACAACTCTGCGTCTAGTCGAAGCAACAAAAGGCACATGATTATGACAGCTCTGCGTCTAGTCGCAGCAACAAGTCGCTGGTGCAAACGACAGTTCTGCGTCTAGTCGCAGCAACAAGACGCAGATGCAAAAGACAGCTCTGCGTCTAGTCGCAGCTGCAACAAGATGCTCTGGTGCAAACGACAGTTCTGCGTCTAGTCACAGCAACAAGACGCTCTGGTGCAAACGACAGCTCTGCGTCTAGTCACAGCAACAAGACGCTCTGGTGCAAACGACAGCTCTGCGTCTAGTTGCAGCAACAAGACGCTGCACGCGCTGGTGCAAATGACAGCTCTGCGTCTAGTCGCAGCGACAAGACGCACAGTTTGTGCGGACTCTACTGACATCAATTTTCCTAACAAAACTTCCACTTGTGGGAATGTAGACGTCGTCGGCGCCGCGAGATATATCGTGGTATACGTCAGCTTATGTGCCTAAAAGATAAGTGTATCTGTCATCTACATGCCCTCTTGACTTGTGATGTCAAAGTGTTATGTCAAGTGGACGTCGTCATATATTCCAGAATGGTTGTAATTTGGCCCATAATATTTGGAGAGGATCAGATAATATGTAATGATAGTTTTGCGAAGATACTGTGTAAAGGAGCTTGCTAGACTCTGTGTATCTCGGGTATCTTCGAATCATGAGTGAATAGGTAACCTGAAAACGTGCACCATTTTCGCCTATACAAGGTCAAATCGACGTCTCGATCTCCCACCGTCCCACGCATAAGGTCGTAAGGCTAAAAAAACATTAATGTCAGGAGAGAATTTTTTAAAAAATTCAAAAATAATAAATTAATAAAAAAAACAAAAAAAATGTAATAAAATGTAAATGTATAAATTAAATGAACTAGCGAATCTCTGTAGATGTGATGGGTGTCGGTATCTAAAAACAATAAAATTAAAGTAAAAAGAGTTTCATGGTTTGGTTGAGTTTCACCGTCCGTTTCCACGGTCGCTTTGTTACTTGAAGTATGACTTGAGAAAATATGTTTTATTTTGTTTCGGTATCGATATCAATCACGTCTAAAAAGTTTCGCTAGCTAATTTTTACACTAACAAATTTACGCTAGCTAATTTTTACTTAACACTAACTGCGGTCGATGACCCCGCAAAAAATCATCATATTAATTTATTTATATTTTATCATGTTTAGGTATCGATATCCATCACGTTTGCGGAGTTTCGCTAGCTAATTTAATTTGACCCTATATAATCGTTTAGCACCAGGCGAGATAGCGGTAAAAAAATCCTACAGAATTGCAGAACATCATCATCATGGTCATCGTTACCGCTTTTTTGTTACCTATAAATATTCAAGAATTTTCGATTTATTCCGGTCTATTCCCTGAGCCACCCCCCCACCCCCTCCTCGGTCCCCTGCAAGTTCGTCTTCTGTTTTAATCTCTGTCTTATCCACATTATCTAGGTTTACTCTTTTTGACAGGTAAGTACAGTCAAAGACAACAACATAATCAAACACCTGCTTTTATCCTTATTTCCAAACAAGTGGAAGTTACTTTTCCTGTTATCGATCACCAACTCCCTAACTTTCCCTGCATATTGTTTAAAGGATCATGTTACTTTCGCCGCATGAATGGAGCCAGATCTTCTGAGAGAAAAATGTAGTTAGAAATAAAGAAAAGAAAGAAGAAAGAAAATAAATTTATTTAACACAGACTAAAAGACACAATACACCAGATAAAAACAAATAAAAAATCTAAAAACTGGCCAAGTGCGAGTCGGACTCGCACATTAAGGGTTCCGTACTACAAGGCAAAAACGCCGAAAAAAACACGTTTGTTGTATGGGAGCCCCCCTTAAATATTTATTTTATTTTAATTTTATTATTTATTATTAAAGTAAAAATACAACTGAGTATTTTGTGAATATTTCAAGTGCCTACCTGTTGCCATTATTGATATCGAGCAAAAAAGGGCAAAAAAATCGCGTTTGTTGTATGGGAGCCCCCCTTAAATATTTATTTTATTTTCTTTTTAGTATTTGTTGTTATAGCGGCAACAGAAATACATAATTTGTGAAAATTTCAACTGTCTAGCTATCGCGGTTCTTGAGATACAGCCTGGTGACAAACAGACGGACGGACGGACAGCGAAGTCTTAGTAATAGGGTTCCGTTTTTACCCTTTGGGTACGGAACCCTAATAAAATGAATTAGTGTCAGATAAAAACAGTAACGAATATGTATAAGTAGTTAGCAGTTATTTACAGTCTTCATGTAGATAGCATATTATTAATTTAATCGATGTGGTTATCTTTAGGAACACTGAAAAAAATAATTTCTTACTACAGCACATTAAAGAGTGACTTTATACAGTAAGAAGGATTGTATGTAAAACAGTAAAAAAACAAAACAGTAACTTTTAATGATTAAACATACTATTTACTGAAGAAAAAACAAAAAAAAAATGGAACCTAAGTAAATTTCAAAGGTTTGAACATCACCAAATGAATAAAACAGTCTGTTAATTTTGTGACCTTTTAGCTAATTAAAACGGTAAAGTTTACTGCCATGACAGTAACATTTTGCCTCAAGCTTTAACTGTTTTGGGATCAGTAAAAAATACTGTTTTGAACGGTAGGCTCATATGGAACTGTTTAGAGCAGTTCAGATAATGTTTTTTCAATTTTATTTACTGCTTATTTCTTTCAGTGTAGATCTAGATATACAATGTGGAGACAAAAATACGACAACAAAGAAAACACTGGCAATACTAAGTAATGCCTAAAAGTATTTTGGAACTACCAAATAACCCTAACTTCGAAAAAAAAGTAATAAAAAAAAAAGCATAGATGGACCGACTATAGGTTTTGCCAATCTTTGACTATCTTTATAGTGACTAAAGGATTAGATATATTTGATTTAATTTCTGTATGCGGACTGGGAACGTCAGGTATGACGCAGTTTAATTTATTGTTGTACAGTCACGAGCAAAAGTATGCATACACTTGTAAAGTGTCGTATTTCAACGTTGCATTCGTTGAAAAAATCGCAATTTAAAGTTGCCAAGTGTTGACATATTGGTGCTCGTGACTGTACTAGCTGCGCCCCGCGGTTACACCCGCGTAAATGTCGATCCCGTGGGAATAGCGGGATAAAAAGTAGCCTGTTTAATCCAGGGTGTCAACTACAATCATACAAAATTTTACCAAAATTGGTCACACACACACAATCACAAACTTTCGCCTTTATAATATTAGTGTGATACACTAATCGAAATCGTAACGTAATCGCCTCGCCTCGGGACAAGCTCACGAACCGCGGTGCAGTGCGTTACAGCTCGTCGTCCCCGCGCTTACGGGTCGTCGTCCCCGCACTTACGTCTCTCCGTACCCGAGCTTACGTCTCTTCGTCCACCCTTGCCCCTCTCACCCCTCTGGCCTGCCTGCTGCACCATCAACCAGCGGTCGGCGAGCCGTAAGCGCGGCGTCGCCTAGCCGTAGCCGAGTCGACGTATCGGAGCTTTTGATCTGCTTTGGTTACGTGCTTACTTTAGGTTGACGCCTGTTTGACGGCGAGGCGAAAGGCGATACGGTGCCGATCCCTTTCCGATTTGATACGTGTGCTATGACCTTAAAGCTACTTATTTCGTCGCAACTAGCAATTAACCTGTGAACCTGCATTATGTATTACCTGAACTATAAAATATTTTTATATTGTTAACTGTTTACACTTTGTGAAAAAAATAATAACACTTGGAAAGTCAACAGAACATTTGTGCTCTCGCCTTTAGCTCCTTATATTTTTTCCCCAGTGAAATAAAACCTAGTTACCGTGTAGACTGTTTGCACAGCCCATTACTTCACGTTCTGATGCTAAATACGTTACATCACTGGAATGGGAGTACTCGTAGTAATTGTTAAAAGAATTGCATGAGTTTCTTGAAGGTAGTTTTTTTTTTAAACTTCGTACCTGTTGCAACATAGACTTTTTTTTTTGAGGAAGCTTAGGTTTGAATGAAGACTTTTTGGTTCTTGCACTGGCAACTTTGATTCTTTGTTTTTTTTTGTCAAAGTTGGTTCTAAATTTAAAAAATAATTCGGCTGTTACTGATTTGCTTTTGTTTTATATTGATATTTACAGTTCAGACTTTTGCCAGGCCACGCTCGAAGTGGCCAAATTATAATCGAACCTTATTTAAAAGGTATAAATGGAATCATCGATACGACCAAGAAGAAGCTTAGCATAATTAGCCTATAATGTTCCCACTGCTGGGACAAAGGTCTCCTCTCTGTGAGAAGGAGGGATTTACAAAATCCCTCCTTTTACAGACAGGAGGGATGGCATTCCCAAATTACAAAAAATTGTTTTCTTTTTTTGTAACTACCTCTAACATAGTCTATTATATACAACAAAATATAAAGCAGAAAAAAAACTTTATACTTACAGATTTCAGCAACCAAGAGAAGCTTTATTCATTTCGAAATAAATTAAGAACACTACTCAGACTTCTTTTTTATGGGGTCTCCCAAGGAAATGTTATTGTAAACTTTTTACTTCGCAAATAAATATTTCGTTCGAGTTCTTTGTGAAACGGGTTTTCGTCCCGAGTAAAATATTATAACAAAGTGAGTTTATCGTGCGATAAAACTTTGCTTATTGGCTTGTGAAAATTGCTGTACACTCAATATTCCAATGGACAACCACTCAGGAACGTACCTACCTACTATCATCATCATCTGCCTAGCCTTTTCCCAACTATGTTGGGGTCGGCTTCCAGTCTAACTGCATGCAGCTGAATACCAGTATTTTACATGGAGCGACTGCCTATCTGACCTCCACAACCCAGTTACTGGGTAATACGATACGGCTGTCAGACTTTCGGGCTTCTGACTACCCATAACGACTGTCAAAGATACACGAATGACAGCCGGGTCCAACGGCTTAACGTGCTTTCCGAGGCACGGAGGGGTCACCAGAAGCCCGAAAGTCTCACACGGTATGTAAAGATGGTCACCCATCCATAGACCAACCGCGGCAAGCGTAGCTTAACCTGATCGATCGACCTGTGCGGCTGTTATTATTTTGCCACGGGCCCCTGCGTACCAACGTACCTATCACGGGAGGTAAAGTCAGGGAAATAAGGAAATTGATTATGAAATTGACTGCCAACATAAATTGCCCGTATAATCAAATTACAACTTAATTTTTTTTAACAGTTGTTAGCCCACATTTGTAGGGACGCTTTTATAATGGGACGATTTTACCGCACACTGGATTTTGAACTCTTGGTTTAGCGCCGAAAGTTGAAATTCAACAGTAGGTAAAGGGTACCTATTGTTGAATTTCACCTTACTCTCAAGGGATGGTCTGTTGGATTCACAACTTTTGGCTCAACACCGACAGTTGAAATCCAGTGCGTGGTAAAAAACGTGAAACGGGCCATGCAACACGGCAAATTGAGCTGTGTCGATTTGATAAACAATTTATTTCTCTGAAAATATGGTGTAGGTACACGGAGTATAACAGAGTTTAATCTATAAAATCACGACTAATAAGAAACAATTAATTTTATGCAAGTATTGTCCGTTACTCCCGAGAGTCACACGTCCAGCGGTGCTATTCTGTAAAAGTCTCACCGTGAAAACTTAGGTGAAGTGAGCATGGAGTGAGCTGTCAATAGTGTCAATTCCTAGCAAAAACAAACTCACTTCATCTAAGTTTTCACGGTGAGATTTTTACAGAATCGACCGGCAGGTAGGTAAATAAGGTGTTAATTTATAAACGACTAGCTGCGGAGATTGGATAACTTACTTATTGTCGCTCGCTGTCCAACTTTGAACCTTTTTTAAATATTTTAGGGACAAAATATAACATAGGGTAAAAATGATTGGAATCGATTCTGTTACTTATTCTGAACAAACTATATTCAGGTTTCGCATATTATACTAAAAATAACGTTGTATATAGATATCTTCTAAGATATTGTTTATATGTATGTATGTATCTATCTATGTATTAGCATTTACGACGGCACGGTTGGCGCAGTGGTTAAGCGATTGACTGCTGCGCTGCGTGTCGCGGGTTCGATTCCCGCACGGAACAAATATTTGTATGACCTACAAGTAGTTGTTCCGGGTCTGGCTGTTTGTGTACGTGAATTTAAATGTTTGTAAACGCACCCACAATACAGGAGAAAATACTAGTGTGGGGCAACGTTTTTTTAAAGAAAAAGAGAAAAGGAAAGAAAAGATTTATTCTTGTATTTTATAGTCATTTCCTAGCTATTTATCCCTTTTGTTGCACCTGCCATGTTTTGTCTCTGCATCACCCTAAGGTTGACTGGTAGAAAATGCCTCAGGCATTAAGTCCGCCTTTGTACAGTATTTCTTTTACTTGTGCATAAAGTGTTAATAAATAAATAAATATTAATTTTAATGTTAGGCTGTAAAGGGCAATTTTGCAACGTATCTTATGTATTTAATTGGATAAGGAATAATATTGTGTTGTTTAAAATAGCTTGGTAAGTAGCCCATATTTTTTTTGTAATATGAAAAAAAAATGGTTACTGTGGGTTATCCTTAAAAAAAGGTAAAAAAGTCCGCGATGGTATATATTTATCTCCAGATAAACATACCATCGCGGACTTTTTTATCGATCTTTGTAAGATATACAATTCCGTAGTACATTAATTTGATATATCCGCCAGCGTTTGCAATGTAAGTGCACAAAAATATGTATGTTACGACATCACATTACAAATCTTTGAATTTCTCTGCTTGTCTCTAATATAATATGCAAGTATTATGCATATAAACCTCCCTCTTAAATCACTCTTCTCTATAATCTTCTGCTGAAAACTGCATTAAAATCCGTTGCGTAGTTTAAAAGATTTAAGCTTACAGACAACGGGAGCGACTTTGTTTTATACTATGTAGATTATAAGACAGTAAAAATCGTTGAAGGACATTATCATTACGGGTGTTAGCGTTACGCTGAGCGATGGCCGTTTTGCGTGTATGTGACGCATGTTTTCTTCCCAACTTATTTTTTTTTTCTTTTTTTATCATCACATACAATTTATATCCGCCCACATCTAACTTTTTTATCTTTGTTAGTAGGCTTTAAAAAAATTAAGAAAATTGGTAAAACGGCTACAATTGATTCGCTCACCAAAACAACTTAAAGAACCTACAAATTGCCTCATAAAAAATACGAAACTATCTTTTGGAAGGGGTGACTGGAATCAATTCTATTTTTCATGTAAATTTTGACGTTCAAAGGTGCCTTTGATGTGCCTATTTGAAATAAATTATTTGACTTTGACTTTGAACAAAAATCTCTACAGTAAACGGAATAAAATGCAGGGCCAATGTATTATTATGTCGAAGGTCTAAACGATGGAGATATTATACGTAGTATTGACGTAATAAGCATTCGAGATAACAAGCGACAAGGTACCGTGTTTCGAGGTAGAGAATATTTTAAGATCATGAAGCTGTGATATAATGGTATAACGTCGGATCGTCAACGAAGTAACGAGCCGAGAGGAATGGTACTGAAAATTATATGGGTAGATATTTAAGTAAGTATGTAGGGAAGTAGGTTAGGGTACTGAAAATATCCAGTTACTTACAGCCCCGCCATCGAGATAATGCGTTCCTGATAGCTGACAATGCGACAATTCTAGTAGCTAATAAAGATCAAATTCGCAAAACACGTATTCGTTTGTATGAAATTGACAGGTGTCAAGAAGGCATCCTCATCCGCACTGCAGTTATATTGACTACTTTTGACAGGTGACGCTTATCTACAATAGCAAAATACTATACAACTATTTACACTAGGTGTTAAATTAAAACACTAATCACACTAATATTATAAAGGCGAAAGTTTGTGTGTGTGTGTGGGGGTGTGTTTATATGTTTGTTACTTCACGCTCAAACGGCTGGACCAATTTTGATAAAATTTTGTATGGAGGCTGACACCCTGGATTAACATATAGGGCATATACTTTTTATCCCGATATTCCCACGGGATCGACATTTACGCTGGTGAAACCGCGGGGCGCAGCTAGTACAAATATATAATTATTATGATGGCGCAGCAAGTAGCACCGTCTAGTTTTGTTACGCAGTTACTGGAATCACCGAAAAGGTCGGTTAATGGTGACACTGGCTGGTGACACTCACACTAGCAGAGCGTCACATCCACAGAGTACTTTTTGATAAATGTCACATCGACGCGAGACGGTTGCGAGTGCGGATGGCTGTCTTCTAATGACAGAGATGATGTCAGGGGAGCCGTTGTCCACGACGAACTGCTATATTTCGGCACAATCCTGATGGTATTAAAGGAGCTGAACCATTAATACGATGACCACATCTGGTAAGGGATATCCCCGCTCAACTGTTGAAAAATCAACTTTTTTTCATGGTCTGGCAGTTTGAGTAATTTATGTGGTCTACCCAAATGTCCTTTCTTTGGTATTGTTCGTCGAATCGCTGAGCTCCTTAAGTCTTGAGTTGAGCTGCACGATTTTTGAAAAATGCGTGCACTGACTGGACAGGTCCTCTCAATCTGTGTGGTTCTTTCCTCAAAAGACCACCTCAGACGTCGATCTACATGGTCTTCATATAACCTGACCAAGATTATGTCTGGACTTTAAAAGAGACTTTCTTCTCAGAGTAGTCAGATAGGAAACGCCGACTTCATCTAGTTAAAAAAAAAAACATGATTGACGTGTAAAAGTGTTTGTAAAAACCTACTAACAAAAAAAAAAATCATTTCAATCATCATTTCATTTCATTTCAACATTAACAAAAAATTCAATTTATTATATTTTTTTATATATTTCATTTATAACAATAGAAATTCAATTGTATCTCATTAGCCACAGTTGAGCTACTACACACTAAAACATAAACATACATAGGCGTCGAAGTGCTCCTCTACATCCCCGCCTCTAAGACGACCATCGCTATCATCCAGAAACGTACCCAGAAGAACGCCAATGCTAATTCTTTGGCCAAAGACTTAACCAGCCCTCTGGTCACGTTAGTTTCGACCAGTCGGAATTTTCCCCAAAATGGAGACGCGCACTCAGGCTCTATTAACATCGCAAACCTCATGGGAACACCCGATAACACTATGCCCAACCTTGGAATCAAACCCAGAACCACAAGCTTTGCAGTCGTGTTCGCGACCACTAGACCAAAGAATTAGGTACCTACATGCCAGCAAATTAGCAAGAATTGTAAAACTTAGACCAGTATTAAAAATAACCACAGAATTTAAATAAACTTTCAAACTGCAGTCTGCTTCCGCAAACAATTTATTGTGAAGCGCATTAAACTATTTCAATCAACTTCCGGAAGCAACTACTTCGAATCCATTCCATGATTGATTAACTTAATAACTCTCCGTTTTGTGCAAGAAAAAGTATTTCTTTTTACTACGTTAATGTTGAGTTTGGCATGGAGCCAAGATCTCGAAACTCCTTGTCTGGCGTTTCTGAAACGATAGGCAAGACTGAATAACATTATCATATCGCAAACTTATCGCAAACTAAAGAAGCTACTATGTTTACATGAGAATTTGTGACTTAAGTTTCCCAGCAATAACATTAAGGAGCCTACTGTGTGCTAAATTACATCCAAATCCGTTCAGTCGTTTGTGCGTGAAGAAATAACAAACATACAAACACACAAAAACTTTCGCCTTTGTAATATTAGGTGTGATTGTAGAAAGCGATGCCTCTAAGCATGAGTCTTAGTTAAATCTTCACCATCTTACAGTCACAGTAATAGGAGAAAAGATGTGCATGTTGTTCTTTCTGTACATAAAAAAAATCTAAAATGCTTAGTTACGGATGTCGTCAATGTCATGCCTACATGATTTCCAAACGGCGAATAAAGCAGGTAATATTTTATCAGACTTATACGTCACATGAAAACACATAATTACCAATTTTTTTTTAGCGTAGGTTCATGTAAGGAGGTTCTATTCAATACGCCAATTCTAAATATTAATAAAGTCTGGCAACTAATAAAGAAGTGTACACTAGTCTTTACGGCTTATATTTTCAAAATAAGAACGTAGGCTGCGATGGATAGCGTAGGCGAGCGTTTGCTGCGTTACGTTCAGTCTGTATACAGCCAGCGTCCGATGCGAACCTCTGTACCGGTATCAGCCGTCAACAACACGATAAACAGCAAAACTTGGCTGTAAGCAGTTTTCCACAGCCAAACCAAAGAACAAAAAAAAACTAAGTTCAAAAATATTTTCCATATGAATATTTAAACTGTTCTTCTTTATTCGAATTTCAAATAACTTTAACAGATTTAAAAAGTGCGTTATTTTTGTTTTGGTTTTATCAGACGCTGCGTAGTTTTTTCTTCGTGATTGTTTTGAATAAGGTATAGACTGTGGAATTTAGTTGACATAGAGAACGGAACTTTTGTTGTTCGTGGCAGTTTGCGAGTGTTTCAGTGGACCCTCAGAACGATTAAGTCGCCTCGTAAAAGGTTTGTGAACTTATTTTTTAATATTTGAGGATTCATTAAATCTTTTTTGAGTATTTATTTAAATGAAAATATTTTATAAGTTGTGTTTTAGATTTTAAAATGAGCAAGCTTTTAAGCTCTTATTATGCTCAACTACAATTTTGCCAAGATAGGTACAGCTGGTTTTTATATCGTGTCTTCTTAATTGTTACTTATTACTATTTACTGTAAACTACTTTACTGTGTTACTATTTACTGTACGTAAAAACAAAAAAAAAATGATCAATAGATAAAAAAAAGCTCTCGTAAAACCGCATCTAATTTTATAAGTCTTATATTTATTTAAAAACAATCTTACATTGGCTTCTATGGAGCGAGGACGAGGAATAAATAAGCCCATTTTTTCCTATAGGTATTTTTATCGTTTAATAAATCCTAAAGTCAAGACTTAGGACTACACTGACTTGAAATACCAAATATTTATATTTTATTATATATCTTCGTAGTGTTACAAAACATTTATCGTTAAAGGGTAATCGTATCGCGGATCGTCTTTTTTAACTTTACTAACCTCCCAATTTGGCTTAAACTAACCTAACCTCTAACAATTAGTAATACTAAACCAGTCATTTGAATTCCGCATAGCAGGAGAATACAGTTTGGAAGTTTTAACGACTAAAATCTGGTTCAAACCGGTAACTTCCTTAATTTCATTATGGCAGCCAAAGCCCGTTCCACCGTCAAAAGACTTCTTTTTTCAAAAGTCATCATCGCTCTTATTTGAATTTTCCGCATACTACAAAGAGAACCGCGGAAAAACGGACGATTTTTTCGACACTTTTTTATTACGTAATCTTCTTTATGTGGTTAGTCTCATTTACTCTGTGCGATTCCTACATTTAATGAAGATTTGAATAAAATTTTCTACATTTCTTTTTGATAATAATTATGTAGTTAGGTAACAATATTATATTTTATACAAAGTTGACGCTATAATAGATTATAATATTATATTAGGTTCGAGGGGTTCGTGGCTAAATAATAACAACTGCACGAGTTGAACGGAGGTTAAGCTACCCTCGCCTAGGTAGGTCCGTGGATGGGTGAACATCCATTACATATCGAGACCCCAGTTGTTAGGGTAGTCAGAAGCCCAAGGTGAAGGGCGGGCGTTTTGGGGGACTGTCTTTTGTAATTTTGACGTTCGAAAAGTGCTGATTCTCAATCTAGTTTAAATAAATGACTTTTGATTTTGATAGGCAGTCGCTCCATAGAAAATACTGGTATTCAGCTGGTCCGGTTAGACTGGAAGCTGACCCCAACATAGTCAGGAAAAGGCTAGGCAGATGGTGATATAGTACTTAATCTAAGTTTAATTGCCACTCTGGCAATCAACTAAGAAACACTTAAAAGAATGAACACTTAGGGTCCATTTAATTATTTATTTACCCCAACTAATGTAAGTAATTTCTATTTCTTAACTAAATTGTAACATATCGTCCGTTCTTCTAAATGTGATACTTTAAGAGAAAATTGATTTTCAACTTTTTCTAGAAGAAAATTTTGTTTGTATGTACTTATATAACAACAACAACCAACCAGTCAACAACAGTCAGTTAGTATACAACCAGTCTTATCAAGGGGTATCGTATTACCCAGTTGGGTTGTGGAGGTCAGATAGGCAGTCGCTCCATGTAAAATACTGGTATTCAGCTGCATCCGGTTAGACTGGAAGCCGACCCCAATATAGTTGGGAAAAGGCTAGGTAGATGATGATGAATGTAAGTAATTGGTCCTAAGCATCGCCCTAAGACGACCCGAATCTCTTCAAAGTAAGAGTGAACAGGCTTCTTCTGGGTGAGCTCACTCCATCGTCGACTTTGTCTCTGTCAACTCTGACCTAGACTAGAGTCAAGAGCAAACCCATTTCAAATAAAAAAAAAACCTACGAAACTCGAATAGAATTGACACAAAACATAGAATTAATAATTCATCATCTAGCTATAGGTAAGTCCAGGCTTAAAAATTGACTGAAATTGTACACATATAACAAGTTTTTAAGCCCGAAAGCTTACTGGCTTAAACTGACTGAAAATAAAACTTTCTAGCCTGCTCTTGTTCTCACACACTTTCTGTTATTAAAGCTATATAAAATACTAGCTTCTGCCCGCGACTTCGTCCGCGTGAAATTTCACCCTCCCCCATTCACCCCCTTAGGGGAGGAATTTCGAAAAACCCTGTCTTAATGGATACCTGCTCTTCACAAAGAAAACACCCTTCAAATTTCATGTCTCTAGGAGCAGCGGTTTAGACTGTGCGTTTATATATCAACAATCAGTCAGTCAGTTTACCATTTTATATAAATATATAGATAGTACGAAAAGAAAATCTCGGGCTTGAAAAACTATGCAGCTGTTTTCCGTAAAAATAAATGTTTATAGATATAACTAATACAATTATTGTTATCGATAGTCCTGATATGAAAATCTGGGTCACTGATTTCCGTTGTAAAATATTTTTATTGATAGGATTAAATTTTTATGGATGAATTAAAGTTACGATTAGTTCTAATAAGAAAATGGTGATCGTTTAAAAAATTGTATAGTACGATACCTACTATAGTTAAAATCAATTCGGGAATATTAAATTCTTAACTCACATAATTTTCTTTGGACAATGAATTCTATTGATGTATTGCAAATATATGATTGAAGAAAATAAACTTTTTTACCGCTTTATGTGACGCTATTACAGTTTTTGTCCTTCGATTCCCAATACTGAAATGTGAAGATTAGTAAAGAATTTATTGTAAGGTTTCTTTCAGTAAAAAAACCTTACATTTAAATTCCTTTTTCTATTCCCTTTTTTATTATATACTTGTACATAATATGTATATTTTAGTATAAATTGTAAAATAGGTTAAGTGTGTTAGAATTAATTAATTATTGGCAAAAGAACATTTTAAATTTTCTTTTCATTATTTTATTGTTCGGTTTGATTATGGTTTAATTTTGCCTGACAATGTAAGTACGTAGGTAAGTAGATAGAAACTACCAAACTGCAATATAACAAGCATCAGGAATTTCACCAAGTATGGAAAAATCATTTAATTTGAAATCATAAAAAATCTCTAGTTTTTTTTCTTTTAATTAATTTATGAATTTTTGATACAAAAATATCGGGATGATTTCGTCTTCCTAAGTCAGCTTCAGTTTGAAACGTCGACACTGCTATTGTTTTTTTTTCAATATTACTATCATTGTAAAAATAGATTCTGTTTATTCCTGGTTATTGTAACTCAATCTTTCTATAACTTCTCTATAAATAAAAAAAATAACAGTTTTTCACAGAAGACTTTCAAAAGAAATCAGGCTAACAAGGCGGCTCATTAGTCATTTTGTACATAGGTACAATCTGCTTTGCAACTGCGCGATGAAAAGGTTAAAAGTAGGTATTAAAAGATACAAAATAACATAAAAACAAACCGTTTATAAAGCAACGAGTGTCTGGTTTAAATACACTCGAATAAAAAAGACCGAAAAGTGTGTC
Organism: Oligia latruncula; assembly: GCA_948474745.1. NCBI lineage: Eukaryota > Metazoa > Arthropoda > Insecta > Lepidoptera > Noctuidae > Oligia > Oligia latruncula. Next base: position 15,567,844 of record OX419695.1, on the reverse strand, counting down.
GCTTGAGTAACCAAAAAAAATCCCCCCTTTTTACGGGTTACTGAAGCGCCACAAAAGTGCTTTGATTTCAATGCTACATAGATAGATCGATTCAGACAAATTCGCTAATTACGAATATGTATGTAACTCAATGTGTCTAATTTGGCGGTTAAGTATTATCATTTAGGATTATTTATATACGCTCGCATTAAATAACAACCAGTAAATAAGGCTTTGTCATATAATTCCCGTTTTTCATTCAGGGGTTTATTTAAAAACGTTGCTTAAAGCGTTAACGTTACGTTAGGATTCGCGACGGTTTAACCATACTTTTTTGACGATTAAACATCTCACTTAAAGCAACATTTATAAATAAAGGGTTCATTGTTCATTTTTTAATTTTAGTACCAAAAAGAGAGTAAGTAATTTTATCTTGTAGGTACCTAAAGCCATGGAATGGCCCTTAGGGCCGAAGCCTGCCGGCTGTCCGAAATGGTTACCGCTGGCCCGGAACATAAAGGGCTAAGGAAGGAACACGGGTGGGTTTTAGTCAGTAAGAGTCTGACACTCCCTTCCGCTCCACCCAAAGCGGGACTCATTTGATGATTTCCCATCCACAAAAAAAAAAGCCATGGAATCACACATACTACACGTGCAATTAAAAAAATGGACGTCAGGTTTTTATCAATATTTTAATATCAGTTCCAAAAAGTGAAGTACCAACACTCTAACATGACAACGTTCCATTTTTAGATAGCGCATCATATCACATCAAACATGGCGTAATTGGAAGTTCCTCTCGCATTTGTATCTTTTGATAAAAGAATGAAAAGATAACGGATAATATTCTGCAAATAAAATAAGCTGCTCAGCTGCTGTTCGAGAATAAAAGATAGCCTAGGCGGTTGGGACGACCTTTGTTATCTTTTCTGAGATTTTCTACAGTCACGGAACCACTTGGCAATAGTAGCATTGTAATATTGATCCGAGGACCCTTATTTATATTTTTATATTGTTGTAAGTATGACTTTATTTCTTGGTATGTTGGCGTGGCTGGCTGACATATGGCTAATTATTTAATTTAATGTTCTGTGTCTCGTAATGTTAATTACTTTGCTTAGCTTCCAGTCTAACCGAATGCAGAACCAGTATTTTACATGGAGCGACTGTCGTAACGATTGTCAAAGATCCACTAATGACAGCCGGGCCCAACAGCTTATCGTGCTTTCCGAGGCAGGGAGGGGTCACGGTATGTAAACGCGGTCACCCATCCACAGACCAACCGCGGCAAGCTTAGCTTAACCTGATCGATCGACCTGTGCGGCTGTTATTATTTAGCCACGGGCCCCTCATTGTATCGAATGAATCAAGTTTTTCTAACTGAACAGACAGATGTGCTGCTGGGGAGTTTGTTGCGCCACTTCTTCTTCCCAGCTAAAGCACTAGGAAGTGGTGAAAGGTGGGCGTTTTGGGGGATTGTTTTGTGTAATTTTGACATTCGAAAAATTATGATTCTAAGCCCAATTTGTATGAATGACTTTTCATTTGGAATGTTTGAAATAATGTACTTAATAAAAAATGTGTTAAGTGTAATGGTTTTCTCGGCATCTACAATAAAGTGGTGACATAGTGCCCATCTAAATGACGGGCCTTTAGATGGGCACTATGTCACCACTTTATTGTAGATCAGCTGGACGGCGCGTACGTGTTCCACGCGCGCTTCAAAGAGATGTCAGCATCAGAGAAGGGGCCCCTTAGGGCCGAAGCCTGCCGGGTCAGCGGGATTGTCCGAAAGGGTTACCGCTGACCCGGAACATAAAGGGCTAAGGAAGGAACACGGGTGGGTTTTAGTCAGTAAGAGTCTGACACTCCCTTCCGCTCCACCCAGAGCGGGAGGGGTCATTCGATGATTACGCATCCGCAAAAAAAAAAGAGCCCATCTATATATACATTTACTAAATTAAAGTCCCTTTTCGTGACTGTCTTTGACCGCGTTGTTCTTTTAAACTACGCAACGGATTTTGATGCGCTTTTCAACAATTAAAAAAATATAAATTATTCGGTACGGTTTATTGGTAAGTATAATAAATTTATATTAAAACTAGCTGACCCGGCAAACGTTGTTTTGCTCCTACACTACTCCTACCCTACTCCCACACTACTCCTACCCTACTCCTACACTACTCCTACCCTACTTCTACCCTACTCCTACCCTACTCCTACCCTACTCCTACACTACTCCTACCCTACTCCTACACTACTCCTACTCTACTCCTACACTACTCCTACACTACTCCTACCCTACTTCTACCCTACCCCTACCCTACCCTACTCCTACCCTACTCCTACACTACTCCTACCCTACTCCTACACTACTCCTACCCTACTCCTACACTACTCCTACACTACTCCTACCCTACTTCTACCCTACTCCTACCCTACTCCTACCCTACTCCTACAATAAAAAAAAAAAAAAAATACAAAAAAAAAAGTATCCTATGTCCGTTTCCTGGCTCTAAGCTACCTCCCCACCAAATTTCAGCCAAATCGGTTCAGCCGTTCTCGAGTTATAAGTGGTGTAACTAACACGACTTTCTTTTATATATATAGATTACATAATACTTAATAATTCATCGTGATATTTAGCGAGACCGTAATAATTTTTATTGAAGCAGTTCCGGTTCTGGGCCGTTATTTAAAACATTTTACTGACAGCTTCCTAAACGTTGTTAAAGATGATTACAAAATAAATGTCCAATCATTTTGAGTTCTTCATGTTATTAATTTAATAGTATCCATACTTATTTTCAATAAAAAAATATCTTAATTTTTTATACTTAATTATTTTTCCAAAATTAATAAATTATGCAAAAATACAGAACAAAAAATAAGATGCTAACTGAAAGATTTCCCATCCCCAATGAACACTATTATAAATTAACGTCGTGTTTCGTCTCTGTTGCGTAACCGCGGTTTTGTTCTAAACATTGCAACGGATTTACGGTAGTAAATGCGGTTTTCACCATAATTTAGAGAATTTATTCCGAAAGCTTTATGTGCCTACATTTACATTAAACTAACATATCACACTAATATTATAAAGGCGAAAGTTTGTGAGTGTGTGTGTTTATATGTTTGTTACTTCTTCACGTTCAAACGGCTGGACTAATTTCGGCTGGATTAATATATAGGCTACTTTTTATCCCGATATTCCCACGGGATCGACATTTACGCGGGTGAAACCGCGGGGCGCAGCTAGTTTCAAGTAATTCACAGACCAATATCTAGCTAATAATAAAAGGGGCAACACGCAATAACTCAATGAGCAATATAGGCCAATTACTATAGCCCCAACTTATTTTGCGCAACAATGCCAAATGAACTCGCACTTTAACTGATTTACTGTATGGTGTAGTTTGTGTAACTAGGACACATAAAATACGGGTGTGAAAGGTCTCCCTTGTTTCATCGAAAAGAAATTGCCAAATTATCACGTCCCAAACAATTTTCCGCATAATTTCATTTGCCAAATCATTACTTAGCAAATAAACTTTTCACAAAAAATTGTAACGCAAACCTAATGCTTGGCAAGTGAACGTTTAAACAATAACTTGCTTACTTAGTACTTTTACTAATTTTAATTTAGTCAAATATTTCAGTTGGTACTTGGTATAACATATTTTACGAAAAATAAAATAGCCTAATATTTAGTACCGTCGGGGCCCCAATTTCTGTCTACCTATGATTTGATTGGCCCTGTTTAATGATATGAGGTAAAGGTATTTGTATTCTCATTCGCTCGCTCTTGCATCCAATGTCGACGGAGCCCCGCTAACAAAACCGAACCTCGGGGTGCTCTTCGCTCGCTCTTGCATCCTATGTCGCCCATCGACCGACCACAACCATGCAATGTAATTTAAAAAGTTATTATGTAAGTAAAACCATGTAATTCACAAAAAAAATAATTGTCTAAGTATATATATTTTTTTCTTAACAAATCATTTTTGACTAAATGTTTATTGTCTAAAGATTGTTTGCTGTAATAAATCATTTATTATTATTATTATTTATTATTATTTGATTAAAGAACAAATGCATAAATGACATTATCCTTGATAATATTCTGCCAAGCAAAATTTTACCAAATGAAAATGTGCGTAAGAAAATCATTCCAAACATTGCATTGGTATAAAAAAAGGTTGCTAAAATTTGTTTGGGTAGTGAAATTTTGGCAAAATCTTTCCGGCAAAACGGCAGGATCCCTCTTAGAACACTGATAAATATTATTATCTACCTACAGGTAACTAACATTCCTATCTATTTGTTCGATATTTTCACTGAACATCTTAGTTAGCAATACCGGTGTCGCGTGACACCGGTATTGCCCTAATTTCATTATTATTTTATATTAGATTCAATGCACTTTTTGTCTACCGCGTTTGCCGTGTATATTCAAACATTTCATTAACATTTTAACATTAGGAATAGTTTAAGAGCGATTCAATAAATAGTTTTCATCATAAACATCAACACCTCGCTACCCCCGACATATTTTGATCCGGCTCGAAGGACCAAAATATGTCGGGGTACGTAGCGAGGTGTAGCATTGAATTCAATATAAATTAATAAGTAACAAAATTAGGTCAACGCGTCACGCCGATATTGCTTACTAAGATGTTCGGTGAAAACACCGAACACTATCCGATTACGTAACTATTCAGAAGTTCCAGTAAATGGAATTTTGTGACGTTCCTACGAAATATATAATAACACATTTTTATACCTCGAAACAAATTCAGAAGCTCCGCCTCATAAAGAATGCTTTCTCCTATGAGGTACAGTCGGGGAAAATAATTGTCAAGCTAATTGACACCTTACGTCAATTTGCCGTGTTAAAGCCTTTTTCTACTTTCAAAGAATGACAGTTGACATTTAAATATACGGAAAGTTTAAGTCGGTGGCCAAATTAATGAACAATTAATTATTTGCCTTGACTTTACATGAGATTAGTCTCATGTAAAGTCAAGGCAAATAATTATGGATTAGTCTCATGTAAAGTCAAAGCAAATAATAGATTTCGTTACAAATTACGGCAAAATGTGATTGAACTACACACCTCTGCCTGAACCTTCAGGCAAAGTGGGCGTGATGTTTTGTCATGTAATTAATGAAACATCGAATCAAAAAAACATTAAACTCAAATATTTGTGTTTAAATATTATGTCTTTCCACGAAATACGCTACAACGTATTTCTCCGCCCTAGCAGAATCTACAAAGGATAATCTGACATTGATATTCAGTCTATTTAAAGTTCAAGTTATTGGAAGGTACTCTGCGTGCAATTGATTTACTCTGACAATCTCCTGTAGTAATCTGGAGCTGAAAGGACGACATAAATCTTATTTTCGTTCTCTTTTTATCTTTCCAGACGTTCACACTACGATGTCTTAATAGATACTTTACGGAAAATAGTTGGGATATCACGTCAACATCCCACTGTTCATACAATAAAAAACAATTAAAGCGAATAGATAGTGGCAGACCGCGAAATTCAAATTTTCTTACGTTTTTTACATTTTGCAGGTCAGTGTCAAGTTGTATCTTGATCAAAATATGATTCGCGACAATAATAGGTACATATTTACAGAATTATAATCATTAGAATCATTAATACATCTTTCTAAGTTAGATTTCTACCACCAACCACCAATCTCTTATGGAAAAGTGCGTATGGTAGAAATCTAACTTAGAAAGATGTATAAATAATTCTAATGTTTATAATTTCGTAAATATGTAGGTACCTGTTATTGTCGCAAATCATATTTTGATCAAGATACAACCTGACACTGACCTGCAAATTGCAAAAAACGTAAGAAAATTTGAATTTCGCGGTATCAACTACCCATTAAGTAACATCACAGTAACGTGACATCGATTGAACAAGGCTTCGCAGTATGATATTTACGCAGTAAAATCGTTCGCAGTACAGTTTTTCGATGTAACGAAATATCGCAGTAACAACGCGTCGATTTAACAAGGCGTCGCAGTATAGAGATGTCGTTGAAAGGTTTTCGAAGAAACAAAATTCGATGATACGGCTTTCGCACTCAAGTAGGTATTCCTTCACCCACGGATAACGAGTATGACACTACCACGTGATCCTAAAATTTTAATATAAAATATCGTACTGCGGGTAATTGAATAACGTGACACTAAACAGTAGCAATGGCTTCCATTTTGACAGTTAAACAACATTCATTGCGTTATTTACATTGTTGAGCAGACAAATTTTTCGAACATAAGGAGCAATGAATTAGCTATGCTTCATAATGATTCAGATTGTGATTGATAGTGTGTTACGCAATTAGCGTGATCTAAGGGTCAGTTCACACCGAGACGCGAAGCGACGCGCAGTTTTCAAGATAGCAAAATATACACAGCTTTATGGTGGCTCACCAGGCATCCAAGCGGTTGCGCAACCAACCATACATTTTGTTGGTAGCGGCGACTGGTTGCGCCGCCACGGTGTCCCGGTGAATGTATAGCCCTTAGGTATTAAAAGCCATCTTGTTAAAAACTTCAATTGCTGAATATACACTCGTTTTATTTTACCCCAAGTTCTGATACTAGGTTATACCTGGACTAAATTAAACAAAAATATGTAATAATAAACCTACGTAAATCATAAGTAGTACAAAATACGGGCGTAAAGTTCAAAATGTCTTATAGGCAGCTACTTACGCCATTTTGAACTTTTTTGTAACTGTGTGTAATTTAATGGTAATTCACTGATATTTTCGTAATTTATATTTGATAAATATGTATATTCATAATAACTAATTTGAATGAGCAATGTTTGAATGGTAGTGAAAATGTATAATGAACAAAACGCGACAAAATTATTTTTTGACACCTATATTAGAGTGTGTGTACGCAAGACGACATATCAAGCCTAAGTCGTCGTGCATACACACAATCTATATTTCCAGTATAAGCTAACTTGTCATTGTACGAAGTCTATACAATGCGACATCACACACCACACACATATGCCACATATACACTATACATTTCCAACTTTAGCTGGGCAGCTAAGATTGGAAATGTTTCGATTGATGTGGCATATCGTGTCTATACTTTAGAGGTTATTATGACAGTGAAATATTATGTTCATTGAGGAACGTACCTACACCATTAATACGCCTACGTTAAAATAAGACACTTGTGTCATTTGTATTACGCATAGATTTCCGTTACGTAATAGATTTCGTTACAAATTGTGAACTTAGATGTGCCGATAAATATCTATAGGTATCAATATATTTAATAAAATAGTCAAGAAGTCATAACTGTACGGAGTGGGAACGTATACGTTTATGTATGCCGAAAATATAGTTTAAATAGTATTTTTGTTCATTTGTCTGTTTTACTGGATGTAGGTTCCGGATTGGCGCAAAACCGGCTTAACGGATTTAGATGAAATTTGGCAAAAAGATAATTTATTACCTAGATTAACACATATGGTACTTTTGATCTGGGTAGTACGGCGAAGTCGCGGGAAAAAGCTAGTCAATAAAACAAAACTATGCCTATTTTGTATAACATGAACCTATAATTGCTTATGGTCTAATCTGAGTGAAAACCTGTCAAATTACATAAATGTAATGTGACAGGTAGATTTTTAACATTTTTGTCAAGTGTTTTTGAGATTACAAGCAAAGCCCTTCGCACTAGGGCGCAATAGGTACATGTTTTTGCACTTAAGCACAGGTGTCCGAGTATTAATCGGTACCTCGAATTCGTACCGGGAATTTGTGGAGGTGTAAACGCGTTCAGACGTAGTACCTATTTCGTTTCCAAATAAACATGTTTGGAGCACCAGTAGATAACGTAAGCAATTATAGGTTCATGTTAAACAAAATAGGCATACTTTGTTTTAGCTTTTGGCGACTTTGCCGTACTACCGAGGTCAAAACGAACCATATAAAAAATAAAAAAAATCAAGTACTTATAAAGTAACGCTTTTAATTCCAAAAATAACACATGTCAAGCAAAGCGTACTCTTCGCATGATAAGAGGATTCCGCGTGTTAAGCTCTTTGACTATTAGACATGTGCCATCCGCCAACCCGCACTTGGCCCGTGTGGTGGATTACAGCCCACTCCCTCTCATAGAGAGGAGGCCTGTGTTTCACACACATCCCTCGCTACGCATCCTCGCACATCTCTGGTGGAAACGTAGCCTTATAATAATAATAATAATAATAATGGCAGCTGGATCAAGGGCTTGATCCAGAAAGCGGTACTTCTGGACACGGCCCGAATAGTTAGGAGGTTCCTCTCTCTGGAGCCCTGACCGCCGGTAGCTTGGACCCTGTTCCCGATACCGGTGGGCTACTATTTTTTATATTTTTAAATGTTTTTATATTTCTTTATACTAATATTTAAAAATATAATTTATAAGAATTTATTTGAATAAAGGAGATAATAATAATAAAATCTTTATTTCAGACTAAGTCCATAGCTATTACATATTATATATACAGAGAGTTATAAAATTTGCACACGAATAAATTCTTTCAGGATATTTGAGTCCTGTTTATGAGCAATGACCTTTAGGATGCTGTTAGTGCTACTCCGGACTCTGCTCAGTAACGACGCGAGCCGCTTGCGCACAATGGCATGGAAGCCATCTACCCTTGCCTCAGCAAACATACCAGAGGCACTACAAAAGCGGGGCAACCCTAACAACATCCTAAATCCATTATTGTATTGCACACGTAGGGCATTGATCGCGTATCGCGAGCGCGTATGGGCGTTGATCGTATGCTGACGCTTGAACTTTTTGCTTCCAGTCTATAGTTTTGTATATGTCCCTACTACTAGCTGTAATAATGGAGTCTCCAGCCTGGAGAAAATTAATGTTATTCTATTCTGCCCCATAATTGCGTAACATACTAACAAAACAATCACAACTTGAAGTATATTGCTAATCCATTGCTCCATATGTTCAAAAAAATTGTCTGCTTAACAACTTATATAACGCAATGAATGTTGTTAAACTGTCAAAATGAAAGCCATTGCTACTGTTAGTGTATTACGAAATTACCCCGCTGTTCTATTATGTTATGTTTCTATTACCGCACGGTTCTCCACAATTTCCGTGAACATTTTAACAGAGAATAACTTCAAAGAAAAAGATACTTCACGGTGTTAGTCCTCAGGCTTAATTTCTACGAAAATAGAATGAGAACCGTTCAGTTGTTTACTGAAAGTAGGGAAACGTTTTATTGCGCTGTAAAACTGTTAAGTTTCAAGAGAGGGATTGAGAAACGGATGTCAAAATATTTACTGGATTCGTGCAAGTTTTATTAGGCTAGTCCGTTTTATGAATTTGTGAGACATTTTTTAGATGCTCGTTAATATGGAAAAGCATACTGAATACTTGATATTGGCAAAAATAGCAGTGTCCATTTTACGAAAGAAGTCTCGCAGATGCGACGGAGATATAAAATCTTTATTTATTATATTTATCTCAACGTCATATTACAGGCGCAGTGTTGTAATTGCGTAACATTTTATCAGTAGGAATGGCCACCATTTTTACAGAACAACATTCATTGCGTTATATACGTTGTTGAGCAGACAAATTTTTCGAACATATGAAGCAATGGATTATCAATATATTAGTGTGTTACGCAATAAGGGTGCTGGTTAATAAAATGCACAATCACACTAATATTACAAAGGCGAAAGTTTGTGAGTGTGGGGGTGGGTATGTGTGTTTATAATATGTTTGTTACTTCTTCACGCTCAAACCGCTGGACCAATTTTGATAAAATTTTGTAAGGAGGTAGCTGACACCCTGGATTAACATATAGGTAACTTTTTATCCCGATATTCCCATGGGATCGAAACTTATGCGAGTGAAACTTCGGGGCGCAGGTAGTCTTAAATAAAGAAAGGTATGTGAGGTAGGGTTGTTGTACGAATGTTCCTAACTCATCTAAATCATCTGCCTGCCTTTTCCCAACTATTTTGGGGTCGGCTTCCAGTCTAACCGAATGCAACTCAATACCAGTATTTTACATCGACCTCCACAACACTGGGTAATACGATACCCCGTGGTAAGACTGGTTTTCAGACTTTCGGGCTTCTGACGACCCGTAACGACTGTCAAAGATACACGGATGACAGCCGGGACCAACGGCTCGTGCTTTCCGAGACACGGAGCAGTCTTGTTAAGTGAATATTAAAAATATGGTCACCCATTCACGGACCAACCGCGACAAGCGTAGCTTAACCTGATCGATCGACCCGTGTGACTGTGAACTCTGCCACAAGCCCCTCTGGCATGGGAATGTTGCCAACTTTAAAATAAAAAATCTAATCTAATCTAACTAGCCTGCAATGTCCCACTGCAGGGCAAAAACCTTCCTCTTCCTTTTCCACGCAATTCTGTCTTTTGCGAGTGCCGGCCAGTCCTTACGGTAGGAGTCAAGCTCGTCCCGCCATCTTCGTCTCGGCCTATCGCGATGGCGTCGTGCGTTTAGTGGGACCCAATCGGTGGTTCTCTTAGCCCAATTGTCATCTGACATGGGGCTAACATGTCCGGCCCAGTCCCACTTAAGTTTAGCGGCTTTTTGGGTAACGTCTGCATGTTATCTTAGTTTCGGCGCGCAGTATTGTGTTCCTTATACGGTCTTTTCTAAATTTTTCACCTTACCCCCATGTGATGGTAGCGAAACGGCGAAGCCACATATTTTGACTAAGGTGTAGAGTTTGTGAAGTTAGGGCGTGTAGAGTCAGAAGCTTGGCTCTACATGAGATCTGATAACTTTTTGACAATGCGAGCCATATGTGGTCTCGTCTTGGCAACATTTTACATGAAAATGTTTTTGGTGGGATTATTTATACCTATGTATGTATGCTCCATGGCTGGCTGGCAAATCTCGACCTCGAGGTTTGAGCACCATATGTGAGAATGGGGGGAGAATACACATGTCTATAATTCTCCTTTTGAGAATCTTTCATTGCCCAATAGCTCCTCTAGGCGCTCTGTCGAGCAACTTTTTTGTCGCGCCTGAAAGAAATAATAAAAAATAGTTCGACTTATTGCCACGGGACTTCTTTCGTGAGACGGCCTCTAAGACATCTGCGTAATGTTTTTTTTTTAATTTTCCGGAACAGGTAACCCTGTCCTTTTTCAAACTGCCTATTTGCAGTAAACATCATAGATAGACAGAGAAACTTATTTTCGTTATATTACAAACATCATAGCTCCTATATCTTCCTCTCGGTGAAATAAATATAAATGAAAGGTTATGTTCACTGTACCGTGGATAACTTTCTTTTGGAATGATGGTTCTGTTTTATTCTGTGTCCTGTTTAAGAAACAGCCAGAAAATATACTACGAATAAAGAAACTGTTTTATTTAGGTATACCTAGACCCAAAACGTGCAAATAATAACCACTCATCATCACTGATGATATTCATCTGCCTAGCCTTTTCCCAACTATGTTGGGGTCGGCTTCCAGTTTAACTGAATGCAGCTGAATACCAGTATTTTACATGAAGCTACTGCCTATCTGACCTCCACAACCCAGTTACTGGATAATACGATACCCCTTGGTAAGACTGTTGTCAGACTTTCTGACTTCTGTACCCGTAACGACTGTCAAAGATCCACGAATGACAGTCGGGACCAAACGGCTTAACGTGCTTTCCAAGGCACGGAGGGGTCACGGTATGTAAAGATGGTCACCCATCCACAGACCTACCGCGCGAAGGGTTCCGTACCACAAGGCAAAAATACCGAAACAAACACGTTTGTTGTATGGGAGACCCTTTTTTTTTTTTGCGGTTTTGAAATCATCAAATGACCCCTCCCGCTCTGGTTGGAGCGGAAGGGAGTGTCAGACTCTTACTGACTAAAACCCACTCGTGTTCCTTCCTTAGCCCTTTATGTTCCGGGCCAGCGGTAACCCTTTCGGACAATCCCGCTGACCTGGGACACAGGCTTCCTTTCTATGAGAGGGAGTGTGGGCCGTAATCCACCACGCGGGTCCAGTGCGGGTTGGTAGACATCACATGTCTTCGAATTTTTGGTTCTGTGAAAGACCGGTTTTCTCACAATTTTATCCTTCACCGTCTTGAGAGCAGCTTGAGCCGCTTTGATCTGTAAAAAGACTTAACTTCTGACCAAAGAGACTATAACTTGTCTTTGTTTCTGACTCATCTCATTATAAATAGCCTAAGTAAGATGTACAGATTCACATCTACCCGCGGTAAACAACAAAGTCTTAAAATTTAACCTTTAATTTCACATTACACACACGAAACCGGTAAATCCTATAATACTATGATCCGTGATACCGTTATCTTGCTGGGTCTTAACTGCAGATAGGTAACTACAGTTTCTGTAAACATCCTTTTATGGCATGCCGAATATTTGATAAGAATTTGTGAATTTTTTGATGAATTTAGCGTCAGTGTTTTGAGTTTTGATTGAAGGGTCAGTGGCTGAATAATAACAGCCGCACAGTTCGATCGATCAGGTTAAGCTACGCTTGCCGCGGTTGGTCTGTGGATGGGTAACCATCTTTAAATACCGAGACCCCTCCGTGCCTCGGAAAGCACGTTAAACCGTTGGTCCCGGCTGTCATTTGTGGATCTTTGACAGTCGTTACTGGTAGTCAGAACTAAGCCCGAAAGTCTGACAACCAGTCTTACCAAGGGGTACCGTATTACCCAGTAACAGGGTTGTGGAGGTCAGATAGGCAGTCGCTCCATGTAAAATACTGGTATTCAGCTGCATCCGGTCAGACTGGAAGCTGAGCCCAAAATTGTTGGGAAAAGGCTAGGCAGATGTAGATGATCTTTTGAGTTTTAATTGATTTTTGCTACTTTTTATGGCCATTTCGTTTCTTCTATTAGCAGAAAGCAAACACTGGTTTATTACAATTCATTTTTTGTAACCACAATAAAAAAAAAAAAAAAAAAAGGCGAAAATTTATAAAGGCGAAAGTTTGTGTGAGTGGGGGTGTGTTTATATGTTTATTACTTCTTCACACTCAAACGGACGGACCAATTTTGATAAAATTTTGTAAGGACGTAGCTGACACCCTGGATTAACATATAGGTAACTTTTTATCCCGATTTTCCCACGGGATCGACATTTACGTGGGTGAAACCGCGGGGCGCAGCTAGTGTTCTAATATAATTCACCCGTGATTTTGGTTTCGTATGCCTACTTTACTGACATCTTTCCTTTGAAATTAAACTCATAATTAATTCAGAACATTTACCGAAAATTCTACAATCTGCCATCACAGACAGCTTAGCTACTCGGAATATTAACTTCCGACCGACACGCATAGTACTGACAGAAGGCCGCAAGTCAGTGAAACAAAACCAGTATAAAATTGGCTTCTTATTCTATTAAAACTCGGTACTTATGCTACGAATAGATTGCCAATGGGGCCGAAAAATTCTCGAGTGGCGACCGCGTAACGAAAGACGTAGCGTTGGAAGGCCTCCCACAAGGTGGACCGATTACCTTGTGAAGGCTGCAGGAATCCGCTGGAAACGGGAAGCACAGAACCGGTTGAAGTGGAGGTGCTTGAGGCCCGTATACTGACGTGCAGTCTTCTTTATTTGGAAGCAAATTTGACTACAATATCATATAAGCCTTGTGGACTAAATATTAGAACGCAGTAAACCATAATCTCGATACATAGACACATAATCTGACATGACAGAGATAAACAATGAGAACATTTTATTATTTGAAGTGTTAATAAATGGATTTATTATTTAATGATTGCTGAAGCATTTATGATTGTTACTAGCTTTTGCCCGCGCCTTCGCCCGAGTTGAGATCGGAAATTATCTCATGGGAACCTAATACCGTGATAAAAAGTATCCTATGTCTTAAACTCTGTAGGTACCCTACGTGCCCATCGAAAATCTTAAGACGTTAAGGGCGAAATAGCAGAGTAGCTCGCCAAATTAAAATTTTCGTTATTTTGCAATTTGCAGGTCAGGTCAGCTTGTATGTTGAACAAAATATGATTCGCAACCGTAACATCCTATTGGATGACTCATCATCATCTGCCTAGCCTTTTCATAGATAAAATATTCATCCTACGGAACCCTCTCCACGCGAGTTCAGCTCGCACTTGACCGGTTTTTTTATTATTGCATGAAAAAGTAACAGACAAACAGATACAGTTACTTTTGCCTTTACAATATAGGTTGGTAACGATTGAAACTACCATAAGTAAATAACAGACAAAGGAAATCTGTGGCAGATGTCACGTCGGAGAATGTACACTGTATACATATTTATAAAGTATTTCTTCAAACATCTGTGAAGCAAGACATCTGTGAAAATACAGAAAAATAGATCAATAGGTATCAATGTCGCAATCGCAATGATACATTTGTAAGAGAGAATTCGTCGGATAGCGACTAAAAGTCACAGCACACGTAGCAAATCGGAAAGGGATAATTCAAAGTGATGCAATTACTTTTGAAACGCAAAAGAATAGTGATGGCTATAATGTGCGTGCGCTCGGAATAAAACGACGTATGTGTCAAAACGAATTTACTCCTTTTTTAACAAAATAAACGAATTAAATTTAAAACTACTTCGAGTAAACTTTGTTAAGATAATTTTCTATGTTTTAAAGTAAATTCCATTGAATAACTCATAAATGTTACGCCGTGATGTCGAAAAAAGTAAAATTATAGATATAACTTTGCAATTTTTTTGTATCAAGAAAAAATCATTGAATCGTGTATTCCTTTTACACAATACTAGACAAAAGAGTCAAAAAACATACACCAAAATGTTAAATTCCTATTCTACATACTTAACAAGTTACATGAAATAGAAAAACCACATTTTGTTCAACATATCATTTTCAGAGAAGTTCAGTAAGTTATTTCAATTAACCTTTGTAGTCTTGAGAATTTGGTTTGCGCCCGAACCTACTTTATAGCTGTTCCTAATATATTACGTTAGTTTCCTTTCATTCCCTACACGCAAGCATGATTTCCTAGACAATTCAATAACAGTCATGATTTAATCAACGCGCGCCGAAATTCCGCTAAAGTAAATCTGGCGACGAAGTAGACATATACATACAAACAGGGTGACATCACATCATGTACAGTTAACAAAAGAGATAAGTTCAACCATTTTTAACCATTTATGTACACACATATAGAAACAGACAAGAAAAAACAGAAAAATACGTACAAAGGTGATGCTTATTTCATAAGAAATCTCTTCCAGCATACCTGCGATAGGACAATTAATAGAGAGATGTAGACAGCGTGTGAAAGAGTAAAGGAGACAAAAATAATACATGAAATCTAAAAACAATTCACCTGTTAAAATTAAAAAAAAGTAAAAAAAAAAAAAGTATTATGAGAATATACTTACATACATACAAACAAACATACATATTTCTAAAATAAATATCACTAGAATGTTAATAAATATAACGTAATTAAAATAATAAATACAAACACAACTATGATAAAGTGGAAAGATAGTGTTCTTTTACTCTTCTTTTAAAAACTGCAACAGTTTGGCAGTCCCTAATTTGAGGCGGTAGTGAATTCCACAGCCGCACCGCGTGCACTGTGAAGGAGTAGGAGTAGAAGTCGGTGGAGTGGGGAGGGGACTTAAGAAGGTTTTTAAGATGCGACCTGCAAGGCGCAGTATGTAAGTATGCAGGATCGTCGGATATAGTTGAAGTTTACTAAGAAACCGATGGATGTTGTCGACTGAAATTTAATTTGATAAATGAGCTGTTTGTTTTCTATTAATTAAATTAAATTTTATTCGAGAACATCCATCGGTTTCTTACTAAACTTCAACTATATCCGACGATCCTGCAAACTTGTCACTTTTGTTGACTGTCCATGATTCTGAACCCACAGCGTTCAAATTTTCCGAGTTATTCCGGTCTGGGAGCCTAAAAAGGCCACTTTGGCGGAATCATAAAAAGTTAACATTATGAATCATAATAAGGCGAAGACAGTCCGTGTTTTTCTTTTTTTCGCTGCACTACGTAGGTATAATCAAAGAGACTGGGATTGGATTTGGATTGGATTGATTGGTATTTTAGCACAGACAAAAAAAAATAACTGAAAAATCCTTCAACAATGGGATTTGATACGATTAACTTAACAGTTAACTGTCCATTGTGATTCAATACGTTGTCTTTTTATGAGTCTGCCAAAGTGGCCTTCTTAGGCTCCCTGATCCCTCGATTCCCTGCTAGTTCTTCTTCTGTTTTAATCTCTGCCTTATCCCGTCGGTTATCTAAAACAAAAGCTGTTCAGTACATGTCGACCGCGTAGTATCGCACTTTTCAATGAAACAGCTGTTTTTTTTTATAACCGACGAAAAGTTTCTACGCATATTCAGTACATGATTCTGGACCCCCCTAGGGTCCAGAGTCATGTATGGTTACAGTTTGCGCGTTGATGTGCCATCCTGTATTTTGTTAGTTTCCTTCACTTCTATTCCTTACAAGCAAGCACGATTTCCTAGACAATTTAATAACAGCCATGATTTAATCAACGCGCGCCGAAATTCCGTTATAATAAATCTAGCGACGAAGGATATATTATTATACTTGTACATATTATATTAAATATATGATGTATAATTTATGACATCATATTAAAGTGCCAGCTAGCAACGTGTTTGTCAATTATGTGCCTGACCAATTATTTGGAAATCCGCGAAATATGCTTTAAAGGTTTTAGCATGGCTTTTCCACTATGAGTTTCTTGAAAATACCCCTGAGTCTGCATTTGTATCTGGATGATGTCTAAACGCTCGTTCCCTTTTCTGTGTACCCCTTCGGCGGAATACAAGAGTAGTGTTATGATATTATGCTTAGCGTGTTTGTCAATCATCAACATGTTTGACATCATGAATACTGATGTCAAGTTTCATTTATATTTGAAATCAATCTACATTAATATTGTAAAGGACGTAATCAGCTTCAGGTGGTACACCTTGTGCTGTCATCTGACATTATGCTGAGCTGAGGCCCTTTTGGCATTATAATCTTTGTTTTCTGTTTTTATAGTTTTAAGGTGTATTTATTTTGATGTACCTAAGTAATGCCAATAAACGCATTTTTCTTTCTTTTCTTTTTTTTTTAAATTTGTAAGTTTATAAATATGTTAGGGATAATCTTCGGAACTACTGATAAAATTCCGAAAAATCTGTCACTAATGGGAAGCTTCACTATTTCCAAATATCATCGGATATATTATTTTATGTGAATAGAAGATATTTCACGCCGACGAAGTCGTGGGCAGAAGCTATCAGTAAATAAAAGAGATAGATAAGCTTACCTAATGTTAGCGCCCCTGTCTGAAAGCGGAATAATAAAATAATATTTCTAAACGTGTAATATATAAAGCCTTTACGACTGAATAGAGCTTAAGCTACGAAATAGAAATACAACCTTTTTTTTTAGATCAGACTTATAGTGCTGAAACCATTGTGAAGATAAGAAAATATTTCTTTTTATATTCAAGGCAATTATTTCTTAGTGATCTGTTATGATTAGCAAGCAAATTGGATCAAATAGTACACAAATCATGCTGAGAATGAACAAGAAGGTTTTTTTGGTATTCACATGCTGTTTTTTAAATATATTTTCCGGCTAAGCCCATCGTTTATATCCCTAGTTTCAGTACAGCAGCTTAGGTTGTAGGGTACGCAAACTTCTTTGAGTTTAGATTTATAAGAGTGCATGCAACAAATTTTAAACTGTTGTTGGAAGGTTCAGTGATATTAGAGTCAGTTAGAAGAAAAAACAAAAATAAGTTTATTTGCAGTAGGTAAACATGACGTAGAGAAAGAAGAGAAAGAATAACTTCTAGAATACCGTACCTCTATATCTTCTGAAGTCAGCAGAGTCGCTTCATAAAATGTCCGATGTTGAGGTTTTAGCTCATTTGTAAGAGCTTATCTCTTATTCTTCGAGCCTTGGAGGCTACTGCGGTTTACCGACCGTTATTAGTTACAGTCACGACTCGTAAAGATGCTCCTGATGTATAGCTGATAATTTATAAGTAGATCGATATTACTAAGATACTGAAAACATCGTGAGGATAATGTTGTGAGGAAAGCTTCGGGTATGAATTTGGATGGTTATAAGACTAGGGAAAGACCAAAGAAACGATGGATGGACCGTGTGAAAGGTGATAATATGGCTAGAGATGGTCTACCGAGTGACTACCGAGATGACGACTAATAGAAAAGTGTAGTAGAAAACGAGAAAGAGTATATGTACGCTGACCCCAAATATTACTGATTGTAACCAAGACTACAATATAATGTAACTAAAACGCGCTGGTAGGTTACCACAGTTTATTTTCACATTCAATCGCAAAATCCAAAAGTGAATTCCACCAGATGTCAAACCTGACAGACCTACTAGAATTTAGAATACAATTAATGTTCCGAAAGAAGGTGATATGCTGCACTGTAACGAGTTCGATTCGCAACATACTTGTAAGGGCAAGATAATAAATAAATCAGATAAGCTCTTCTCTTGACACGAAATTTCATGATGCGCTTCGCCTGGCCAAGGATAGACAGAGATGGCGAAACATCGTCAGGGAAAAGATGTTTTCAAGGGAGGATCACGACCCTCAGTAATGAGGAGTACGACTTGAGGAGGAGGAGGAATAAATAAATAAATAAATAAATA
Organism: Oligia latruncula; assembly: GCA_948474745.1. Classification (NCBI taxonomy): domain Eukaryota; kingdom Metazoa; phylum Arthropoda; class Insecta; order Lepidoptera; family Noctuidae; genus Oligia; species Oligia latruncula. Next base: position 15,549,108 of record OX419695.1, on the reverse strand, counting down.
ATAAATAATTTTATTTCAGTAACTTTACGACTTCTATAATATTTATATGTTACATAGGGGTCTCCTTTTAAGTATGAGAAATACCTGTGCTTTAGTCCGCGCGGAACTAGTTGGCCGCACCTTAGGTGCGGACGGGGGTGAGGGCGGCGGGGTTGCCTATTGTTCGCAACGCACGTACTGAGTAATGACAAAGCGCCCCCTCCCTTCCGTCCCACCGCTCACATACCTAAAGAGCGGCCAACTAGTTCCGCGCGGTCTATAGGAGGCCCCGCTCTTCTAAAACTAATACAATAGAATGTAGGAGTGTGCTTACATGGACTTTTACAATTTGATAAGTTATTAACTAATGGAAGGAAAAAAAGGTAAACAAACAGAAACGATTAACTTAAAACATGTGCGTGTATGGGTGTGGGTGGGTGTGTGAAGAGTGTGTCAGTGTATATTATGGAGGTATGTTTGTGTATGCGTTACATAGCGTCAGATTATCACACGATAGTTTGTAAAAGAGTTTCGATGTCGTCATAGCTTTTACTTTTTAGCCAATCTATCAGAGATTTTTTACAATCCCGAAATTCATGGGGAGAATATTTAAAAGTTTATTTAATTTGTTGTAGATGGAAGCGGATTGCCTGGTATACTGTCTTTTTGCGTATGTCGTTTTAACTGACACTTCTGGTGCAACAAGATATTTCCTTCTTTTTTTGTCGAGGCTGGGATCATAAGGGAGAGGTTAGAGTATAATGATGATGATGATGACAATGTAAACAAGCATTCATTTATAGCACGTATAGAAGCAACACATGAGTCTGTTATTAGTCAGTGCTTATAATTCAAGAACCACTTATTTCCTTGTAAATGTTCAAATTCAAAATGGTATTTTATGTGCCTAATTGAAAAAAAAATGTTGACTTTTGACTTTTTAACTTAATCTGCTTTAGATTTTTAAATATTTTTGAAACAAACAACACGAGTTGAGCCGTGGGAATAGCTAGTTAACTATAAAATAAGACAAAGATTATGACAACGATTATGACAACGATTATGACAACGATTATGACAACGATTATGACAACGATTATGACAAAGATTATGACAAAGATTATGACAACGATTATGACAACGATCATGACAAAGATTATGAAAAAGTTCAATTAAGGACACTTAAAGCAATCTTGAGGAGGCTTACAAGAATTACAACAACAATAAATTTCCTTCTAATTAACCTAAAATCCCAACAGACAGCGGCCATATTACAGGAAATTACCACCAATTTGCTTCGACAAAATTCTTCCCCTTGATTTTCCTCTACGTCTATTTTGTTCTTGAAGATAATTAATTTGTTCCATGTTCTGCCCTGTCCTGTGACGTGTCGAATGACATGTTAATGTCTGTTGCTTGATTAGCAATGTTATGGCGCCCCAGGATGTCGTCGTGTAGCATCGATATGGGGCCCGAGTATGTCGCCCTGTCGTATCGTTATGGAGTCCAATATGTCATCCCATCGCGATGGGATGTTTTGAGTAAACCTTTCCCTTCGATTAAGTTTTAGTTTTACGATGAGAGAAACAGCCGATGCATTTTATGTTTTCCTTTTTTCCTTAGAGTAATCTTTTGTCCTTCGTCACAATCAGGATTGTTCTTGACATGTATAAAATGTAAGGGATAGGGCACACGTTTCAAGTCGTGTAGGTATTAATGGTATATTTTCTAGTGATACATAATATTATCATTTCGGTTTTCTCTTGGGTTCTATATTAACCAAAAACAAATGAATGCACGTTTGACGTCTATGTTTGTCTTTGATATAATGATCATCATCATTAACTGCCTAGCTTTTTCCCAACTATTTAGGGGTCGGCTTCCATATAATGATGTTTCTAGAAAATGCCAGACAATTTTACTATGAAAGTTATTAAGACTAATTTAAATAACGAAGGTCCGAGACCCAACGTAACCCTTGGGAACCGTACCCACATACCAATTACTTTTATTAAAATCCCAAATTAAAGCGAGCAAGGGTTTGAGTCAAGCCATATAAATTCTCGTCAAAACAAAATTGGTCTTCCTTATCTCGAAGTAGCAATCAAATAGTAATCAATAGTCTCTGGGGTCAGTTTCGAAACGTAGTGGGATTTGGACGACAGCCAAGAGTGGGGTGTAAAGCTGGATTTACACTAGCTAGAGCAACAGTGTGGTGTACATCGTCTAGTTGCTTGCTTCAAAAAACAACATTTTGCGACCTCTGCTACAAAAAGAACCCACCGGCGGCATTTCATACAAATTTTCAAGCCCTTGTTTTTTGAAATGAATGAACCGATTTTATTGAAACTTCATACACATATACAAAGGTCTAAAAAGATATACAAAGGTCTAAGAACATTTTCGTAAAATAGTGTTACAGCCAAATTAAATTTTCCATTGAAACAGAGATTTCCAGTTATCTTTTTCTAAATAAGACATTTCGAAAATGTTCTTCAGTAACTTTTTAGACCTTTGTATCCTGCTTATGCGTATGAAGTTTCATTTAAAATCAGTTCATTCATTTCGAAAAATAAGAGCCTGAAAGTTTGTATGAAATGCCGTACGGCGTAAACGCTCTTAACTTGGCAAGGATTTTGCAAGTTCGCGCATGTATCTAGTGTAAAAAAAAATAGTCACTTTTATTGCTTGCTAAAAACAAGCAGTAAAAGTTACAGTTTTTTAAACTTAATATTTTATATAATCTGCATGCGTGTTTTGTGAACAAATAACGTTAGTATGTACAGTCACCAGCAAAAGTATGTATACATTTGGCTTTATTCAAAGACGATTTTCTCCTTTATTTTTGAATTAAATTTTATATTAGTAGGAACGTAGTATTTTCGAACCCATAGGTATACGTAAAGTGTCGTATTTCAACGTTGCATTCGTTATTTCGTTAAAAAAATCGCAATTTAAAGTTGCCAAGTGTTGACATAGTATTGCTCGTGACTGTACCTATGTAATAATTTGCAATTCGTTTTAATAATATTTCATTATGATGGATGGCCTGTTGAGACTAAAAATGTTAGTTCTAAAATAAGAACAAATGTACACAGTTACCTACGCAATAAATATATATCTTTATCTTTGTGAAGCCGGCTTTACTACTTTGATTTATTATGACAAATATTGTTTTAGAGTGATTGGCATGTGTTTATGCTGATCGAAGGAATAGTGTTCACATTTTTGGGGTTCTGACGAAACATGGCTATTACTAAGTGATGCTATAAATATTTATTTTTGTGAAGGTACTTATGTCCTTTTTGACGTAATCCCTTTGTCACCCTTGAAGATACCTTATGACAGACATTGTTTAAGAGTGATTGGCATTTGTTTATGCTGATCGAAAGAATAGTGTTCACATTTTTGGGGTTCTGACGAAAAATTGCTATTCATAAGTGATGCTATAAATATTTATTTTTGTGAAGGTACTTATGTCCTTTTTGACGTAATCCCTTTGTCGCCCTTGAGGATAACTCTGCGTATAAAATAGGTGTTCTATTTTTAGACGGCCAGAAGTCTGCTTTTATCTGTTTACTTTTATATAACTAAACCAAAATGAATATTAAAATTGTCATGAGGTACGGCGCTTTCCTGTCTGAGAGTTTTTTGTTAATTTTTATTAATAATAATAATTATTATTATTTAGCAGTACTTACAAGTTAATAAGCGGATTGGAAAAATGATGTGAGAGTTTGTTGATGCAAAGTTGATTACGTGACTCAATCATCAATATATCAATAGCTATCGATATAAATAGGTCTCATGCGTGGCCGCCATTTTCAAAATGGCGCGACAGTAGGTAGGTTTGCCACGGATCTTCAAAGCCCTTTTTAATTTAAAAAATGGCGCGACAGTAGATAGGTATACAACGGATCTTCCTTTTCAAAAACTCCTGACTGAAGCTGAATAACGAAAAAATGTGTGGGAAAAAATAAACAAGGAAATATAAAATTTTCTCGCGCAGTGTTGAAACAATGCTCGATTGTTTAAGTACGGCGGGGTATAAACTTTATCACAGGCATTCACGAGCTCCTATGGCTTTACACAATTAAGGTTTCATTATGTCCTTGACATTTATAGCAGAAAAATAAAAGTCTGTGGCAACTGCCATTTAAAAACTTTATTATTTCCTGTTAAGGCGACTACATGACCTAAAGCGCGGTCTTTGTCGGACTGCATAGAAAAGAAAGAGAAGCGTGATGACACAACGCTGGTAATTTATTTCAAAATATAATAATAATAATTTATTGAATATTACAAACCAATGTTACATGTATTGTCTTATAATTAACTTAACTTAACGATGGTCTGTAATTGTTAGAGATCGTCATTTGGATCTTTACGGCGGTCCCCAAACTAGGCGGCGCCTGTATCTTGGGGAATATATATATATATATTGTATATGAACCAATTTATCTATTTACAAAAAATCTGTTGTTTGGACTAAAAAAATAAAATAGTTTTCTTAGTATGTTGCTTAAAGAATAATCTGACAAAAAATCATAATGATTGTATGTATATAGTATGGTTTTTATTGTAAAAATATTTTTTTTTGAGGTATCTTCATGATTTTTTCTATCAAGTTTATGTAAAGATTACAGGAAAAATAAAACGAAGTCTCTAAATAACACACTTTTTCAGAAATCATTAACAAAAGTTACATTAGTTCCACTATCGGTCAAGAGATGGCGCTGACATAAAACTGCAATATTCTACACCGCAGTGCACAGTGTTAAAATTCTCTGACGAAAATAAACCTCGCCGATGAAAATTTAAAAACATAATGATGCTACGGAACCCTCGGTGCGCGAGTCCGACTCGCTCTTGCCCGGTTTTTTTTAACGTAGTTCTCACATATAACATCATCTGTCTAGCCTTTTCCCAACTTCACAATACACAATTTACTAAACCAAATACGTTTAGATATTAGAGATTCAATTAATAGTAAAAACATAAAGCGTAAGCTGAAAGAACATTACATCAACTCGATTATAACTTGGGGCTTACCATCACCTCTTATAGCAGAGCAGAAGTTGAACTGCACTACTTTTTTGTACAAAGACTTCATACAAAAAAGTAGTGCAGTTCAACTTCTGCCCTGCTTTAAAAGGTGATGGTAAGCCCCCTGAACTGTTAATAGCGCGTTAATCAAATCTCAGGCCATGGCATGCTAAGACAGACCCCAGAGGTCTAATTGTATGCTTTGTTTAAATCTATGAAACTCGTCATTTATAAAAAAAAAAAACTCTTGGGGTCGGTTTCCAGACTAACCGGATGCAGCTGAATACCAGTATTTTTTATTATTTTATTTCATTTAAGTACTTATTGTAATTATTTACATAGTTTTCACATAGGTATAAATTAACATTAATGATGTAACTAATATTTTTGTAACAATATGATTTAATTGTAATAATTGCTTTGAGTTTCAGTTCATAAAAAGAACTTGGGGCCTAAGAAGGCCATTTTGGCAGAATCATGAAAGGATAACATTATGAATAATAATATGGCAAAGACAGTCCGTGTTTTTCTTTTCTTCGCTCCACTGCATAGGTATAATCAAAGAGATTGGGATTGGATTTGGATTGGATTATTTGGTATTTTAGCACAGACAAAAAAAATAACTCGCCATTGGGATTTGATACGATTAACTTAACAGTTAAGTGTCCATTATGATTCAACTGGACAAGCTATTGAAAGTTCTGTCAGACAGCACCTTTCTATATTGCTGTCATCTAAAGCCTTTTTTAAAAACGTCACAGGCATTGTGTTACTACTGAAAGGAAGGAAGTAATGACATCTTGTCTTTGTCGTAACTTGGCACTAATATGATTCAAACTAGCGTTGTGTAAATATTACATAAGTTTTTGTTATGTAAATATTTTAAACTTTTGTAGTTTTGGACTGTTTCCAATTTTAGGTACCTATTTATGATTCGCTGTTACATAATTGTGATAGTGTTTCGACATCATGTTATATTTTATACTAATGTTTGTAGTTTTTTTATATCTTGCACTCAATTTTTCTATTTTCCATTACGGATAAAACTGTAAGTGTGCATACACACGAGCGGCACGTGTCGACAGACGTCGACGGGTGTCGACGTGTGTATGAGCGCTCGTGTGTATGAGCACTTAAACATGCATTTAAAGTCATGTGACAAGACAATGCACCAGTTTATACGTTTGTTGAATTTTTGACAGTCAGCCCTCGCTAGAGCTTCTGACTGGTTGATCTTTCACGATTTAGCTATCTTCGTTTATGCAATGTAAAACTCATTTATATTATGTATATCCATGTCTGCTATGACAGCTGTAACGTAGTAGTAGTGTAGTAGTAGCTGAAACGCAAGATCTTAGTCCACAGTAACTGTTGAACGATTTTTTTCAATGATAACATGATTAGTTTTTGTAAAAAAAAAAACAACCGACTTCCAAAAAAACACTACAAATTGAAAAATAACTTTAATTTCGGAAGTCGGTGTCTTTGGAAGTCGGTTAAAAAAGGAATTCATTTTCTAACAACAACTTCTACACTCGATGTTTAGTCAGAAAAGTAAGGACTGAATAAAAACCAGTGTAATTCATTCCCTGACGATGTTTTTCACGCATCAGTGGGAAACTATTCAAGTGTTATAAATGCCTAATACTCCGGAAATGAGTATGTATTGATGGTACTTTTTCCTGACGTAAGGATTCCATTGAGGAAATCAATTTCTAGTTTTATTCAGGTAGACAGACCCTTCACATGATTTTCTTCTCAATTTCTTATTGATATAAAGTTTTATTTATTATGTATTCATTTTAATGAAGACCAGGAATATTAGGAAACGCTGACCTCATTTAGCTTTATTAAAAATATGATTGACGTGTGAAAGTGTTGGTAAAAAACTACTTACAGAGATCGAATCATTTATCATTACTTTATCCACAATTTTTGTTTCACTAATGTTGCTATTCATAGTTTTAATAGGTTTATGCGTATCTTTATATTTAAAATATTTATTCCTCAATTTTCATGATCGCACCTACCACTGTTTGTCTCTGCATCACCCAAAGGTTGAAAGGTAGAAAATGCCTATGGCATTAAGTCCGCCTCTGTACATTTATGTGCTTGAAGTATTAAATAAATAAATAATACAATTTTCACGAGTATCAATAGAAAATAAAGTACTCATCTACTAAGCAGTATTAAAGCCTGTTTGGACATACGGAGTTGAGCTGTGAGGCTCTGCAAAGAACTCAAATGTGGAAATTCTCCAGTGATTTCAAAATGAAGCTCTCAGAATAGTACTAATACCGCTTATGAAATCCTCAGAATTACATGAGCATCTACAAATCGGAATAATTGTAAAAGAGGAAATAGAATACAGGGTACGGCTATACAAATACCTTAGCCACAGCCATACAAATGTAAAAAAACAGGGCGCAGCCCTAAGTAAACCAATAACCACGACAAGGCTCAAACACCACCACATATGGGACTTTACTGAATAAAGCCTAAACAATTTTGAAGGTCAGATTCTTCGCTGGAAGGATGGACTAACAGTCGATATCCGCACAAAAAAAAGGTAAAGGTTTTACAACCTATTGCAAGATAAAAAAGGAAAAAAAAAACATCTAATGTTTTCACAAAAAGCAACACTGCCTAACCTTGACATTGCAATACTTCACCTGAAATGACCAGACTTACCATGTTGCTATTATCGTCTATAATCTGCCACGTTATCTTGTCGATTTAATATCAATGTTAACACCTGGTTTTCATACGAAATTGTATGAAAACTAACCAGAAGGTGTTATCAGACCAATTTCAGTGCTTGAATGAAAATAGCTCATCAGCATCGATTGGATACAACGGGACACTTGTGCTCAGATACCTGGGGGTAATTGCGTCACACATTATCAGTAGCAATGGCTTCCATTTTGACAGTTCAATAACATTCATTGCGTTATTTATGCTGTTGAGCAGACAAATTTTTAGGGGAGGGGCCCGTTGCTAAATAATAACAGCCGCACAGGTCGATCGATCAGGTTAAGCTACGCTTGCCGTGGTTGATCTGTAGTTGGGTGACCATCTTTACATACCGTGACCCCTCCGTGCCTCGGAAAGCACGTTAAGCCGTTGGTCCCGGCTGTCATTCGTGGATCTTTGACAGTCGTTACGGGTAGTCAGAAACCCGAATGTCTGACAAGCAGTCTTACCAAGAGGTATCGTGTTACCCAGTAACTGGGTTGTGGAGGTCAGATAGGCAGTCGCTCCATGTAAAATACTGGTATCCAGCTGCATCCGGTTATACTGGAAGCCGACCCCAACATAGTAGTTGGGAAAATATTTTTCGATCATTACGAAGCAATGAATTGGCAATAACCAGATTGTGATAGATGTTACGCAATTAGGGTTCTGCACGTTCCAGGAACCAATGTCTGTATTGGTAAACTCGTAACCAAACTCGGTTCTGCGCTGACAGAACTTAGATTGCCATTTACATGCTTAGCTTAGAAGTAGCATCGATTCCAGTTGCGTCCTCGTAAGATGTTCGCTTTGAAATGGATGTTCAGTGTGTTATGAATTTGTTCCACACATTGCTTACTATTTGTACTCTCTTTTATAAAATCCCACATATTTCCTACAAGAACGTACACCAAGTAAATATTTGAACTATGTTCTGCCCCGGAGCACTAAAGCAAGTCGCTCGGCGTCGACTGCTCCATTCAAGCAGCCGTTTCACAAAATCTGTAAACAAATAGACACATTATACTACAGATATCTACAGCTCAATCTTATTTGCAAACGATATAAAAATCACACAAAAGATAAGATCGCAGTTTATAGTAGACATTAACCCCTCGTTTATCTAACCTGATAGATCGTTCGTGTTTGATGTCGGTGCAATTTGCCGACGATTACGCCCGATTATTTCCGATTAGCCGGTACGGCCGCGTTAATATGACGGGACATTATCGGAGATATTACGTTATGGGAAGTAGTTGTCTTACTTCCTACCTAAAGCCTGATATACACGATGCGATTTAATTGCCTGTGGCAGACCATAAGGTAAAACAACAATAAAGTCGCACCGTCTCAAACGTCGAATTACTTGAATCGTCTAAACAGTGATGAGACTATTAGTAGGTGCTCAAAAGGGAATAAAGTTGAATATTTTTTATTGTTCCCTTTTGAGCACCACGGTAAAATATTGATTGGTGCTCAAATGGGAATACCTTTGGTGGTCCAAAAATAGGTGCTCAAACGGGAATACTCTGACTATTCAAGTAATTTGTTGCTTCAATTTTATTGTATGCCACTGGCAAGAAACTTGTGTCGTGTAAATATGGCCAACATGAGGTTGTTATTCAAATGTCCTATTGAGTAGTAAGGCATTCCTTTTCCTTTTAGTCATAAGTAATTTTTTATCGTAATTAATTGACTCTGAGAGTAATGGTAGCCCAGTAGTAATGGCCCCGGCTTACGAGTTGCAGGTCGTGGGTTCGGTTCATACCCTTGTTCTCAAAACGGTGAAGGAAAAGATCGTGAGGAAACCGGCATGTCCTAGAACCAAAATTATGAAGACATGTGACATCTACAACCCGCGCTGGGCCCACGTGGTAGATTATCAGCCCAATCCCTCTCAAAAAGAGGAGGCCGGTGTCCCAGCAGTTGGAACATTATAGGCTGATTATGTAATTGACTCTGATGTCTTTTACGTCAACAAAAGTAGATTTTTCAAGACGTTAGCAGACATGATATGTATTTTATATATATGGTCCAATCACTGATTCATTGATTTTAACGACATCTATCAATTTGCTCGACCGACACGTAGAACAACTGATTGAAGAATCACTACTTAACTGATTTTAGCTTAATTTCAATTAATCAATCATTCTGGCATAAAAGTTATATCCGACTTTCTCATACAACAATTTCCGAGTAAACCCTTTTAAGTGCTCGGAATTACCCGAAAACTTGTTAACCCCGAGCGTAAAAAGGAACCGTCGATAAATTAAGTTCGCTCACAATTTTGCAGCAAATCAACCTGTCGGAAATTTCCCCAAAATGCCCGCCGCCAATAAATTTAGCGAAAAAGATGAACATTTTTCGTATTCTGTACAAACGACGACATTCACTTTCTTTGAAATTCTGTACAACCGACGACGTTCTTTCTTTGAAATTCTTAACGTGATTGGTCAAAGAATTTTAGTAGGCTAGTTTTTAATCACGTCTAAACCTGTATGGAGTTAGTGTCAGGCGCTGATTAATTTGACAGGACTAAACAAAAATTTATGTTCTGTCCTTTTATTAATGAAATAGAAATAAAAAGATGCACTGAACTAAAATTTAGTTTAGTTTGTGAACAACGGAAACGGCACCTTTACCAATGATTACCAAGAACTGCTATAAAATTCAAAACACATATTACCAATCAAAATCAAAAGTCTAAAAGAGAATTAGCCCTTTTCGAACGTCAAAATTACAAAAGACAGTCCCCCAAAACGCATTATTTTCTAATAATAAATTTATACTGTTGCATGAATTTTCTGTGAAATGCTTGGCAGCGCATCATAAATAAATACGTAGCGCTGCATTTTGGGGAGACGGAGGTAGCGTTTTGAAGGCCTTCAGGCCCGGAAAACCTCGCCTTAAGGAAAAACCTTCAATTACCGAAACTCTTCGTAAATGGAAATGTTTTAAAAATCCCGAACTCACGAGAAATGTTACTTTTATCCGCAATTACCTTTCAGATACCTTTATGTTTGTGTTTTGTTTTATAAGGGTGTTAATTTGGACTTTTCTTGTGTCATTATAAAATGTTTCCTGTGAACGTGAAGCAAAGAAATTCGGAATAGGAAATGTAGTATCTATAGGGTAGGTATTTTTGTTTATTTTATGTAGCAATTTCGTGATGTTGATTTAAATGCCCAATGAAACGATGGATGGACTGTATGAATGATGATATTTTATGGTTAGAAAGGGGGTGACTACGAGATGATGAGTAATAGAGAAGTATGAACGAAAAAGACCTGAAATGAAATTTATTTGCAAGAATTGTAGTACTGCAGACGCCAGCACATCAAGCTACTACAATCTGTAATTTTTTTTAAATAGATTTTCCACTTTATCGCTAAAGCATAAGGTTCACAGTTGATTGGGAAAATTTGACAGTTTCGGGTAGCTTGATGTGCTGGCGTCTGTACATTACAGATGGTCTGAGGGGCAATTCTCGTAATTTTAAGAACGTTCACAGTCTGATCTCAGTCTCAATCTGTCAAAAATACCATTAATTTCCCTACATTTTGACAAGTTTTTGACATTTGTTTGTCGCTGAGATGAGACTGCGACTAGATTTTGAACGTTTTAAATTAGTAGAATTGGCCTACAGGTTTCTTTTTAACAGTATAAAACATTTCGCTAAAATTATCATGCAAAATGATGATTACATTAATTAATTAGATGAAGCTAATAAAATTGGTACTTAGGTACATCAAATCATGTTATTAAATTTAAATTTTATATATTATATTTGGTGAAGCGTCAATGCTTTTCTTTCAATGTAAAAAATAAAATACTATCATTTGAGGATTTGTTCCTATAATATAATAATGTTAGTGTCGAATTAAATATTTTAGTTTCTCAATTGTTGAGTCCTCACGCCCAATATCCGTTGTCGCGGCGCCCATGTATCGAAGCTTTTTAGTTTTCTCGCAAAATGACCGATAGATGGCGTGAGTGAGCCAGTGTGTTCTTCCCGCTACGCAAAGAGACATGGTGTGCTAATTGCTCCGCCTTTTGAATATTCCTTTTTTGATGAAACCTTGAAGATACTCGTGAAATATATGGACCTGCATCTGTGCTTCATTGAGGACTTATAGTGCAGTGTTGATTTTTGGAGTTTCAACCAATCCACCGGTGGATTTAAGAAGATTTGCTCGCCGGCCGGCAGCGACAGACCTACAAGCCATCACGCACGCATGAACGAGATGTATTCCCATCTCCCTGGGTCTGAGTGGGATCTCTGGATTGTTAAGGTACGTGGGCATGTTTCGCTGCTAGTAATTTTCTATGGAATTGGTTCCACGAGGATTCAACAATAGGGAAATTTATTTCTAATTTGAAGGCCGCCATTACGTCTTTTGAGATAATTTATTTCTCACCACACTCTCTTTTCACAAAAAGGTGCAGGCTATTTACACGCCTCACCAATATTATTATATTAATTTAAAGTATTTGTTAAACTATAACAGTATCATGTCATGATGACATGATGCGCCGACCCAAGTAAAATGGAATAAGGGTTGGAGAACGATAATGTTTTTTAAAATCCATACTAATATTATAAATTCGAAAGTAACTCTGTCTGTCTATCTGCCTGTCTGTCTATCTGTCTGTCTGTATGTTACCTTTTCACGCCAAAACCACTGAACGGATTTCGATAAAAAATTTCAGAGAGATAGGTTGCATTCCGGGGAAGGACATAGGATAGTTTTTATCCCGATATTCCCACGGGATCAAAACTTACACGGGTGAAACCGCGAGGCGCTGCTAGTGTGAAATAAGCAGTACCTTTGGACAATACCATTATATAAATGTATAAGCAAAATAAAAATAATGTCGAATTCTGGCAATCTATTGTGTTGAAAATCAAAATGATCTGTAGGATCAAAAGATGAACTTAAATCAAAATGACATTTAATCTGTCAAAATCAAATCAAAATTCTTTTCTTTTCGAGCAAACATACTTTTGTATTGTCACTCACATGTTTATACATTTATGTATTTTCGTTGCCCAGCAACGCGCATTAAATCAGTACAGACGCATAATTTTCCCATGAACCGGTCTGTATCTGACAGATTAGAAAATTGTTCTGTATAAAACGCAATTTGAACGAAATTATTATTTTAATATAAAAGATACTCAATGCTGCTGACACTTTAATTTAGTCATGCGCAATGGGCAAGGCGCTTTGTACACGGCATGGTTCCTTTACGATACGGCGGCGTATAAACCGCGCCGTAGAAAAAAAACAGTGGCACTCCGGGAGTGCCGACAGAACTGAAAACAAAACACAAACAGAATACTTTGCCATCGCTCACTGACATATCGGATATACATTAAAACCGAGTACCTACTTCCCGAGGACAGCCGAACACATCCGAAGCGGGTATTTTTTTAATCGTCTTATAGAATAAACACGCGCGGTGTCGCTTACGGTAGCAGTGGCGCGAGTTTAATGGTTTTTCCCATATCAAAAAAACCGGGCAAGAGCGAGTCGGACTCGCGCACCGAGGCGAGGGTTCCGTACCATCATATGTTTTTAAATTTTCACCGGCGAGCTACTTACTAGATCTCGTTCAAACCAATTTTCGGTGGAAGTTTACATGATAATGTACATCCTATATTTTTTTTAGTTTTATCATTCTCTTATTTTAAAAGTTACAGGGGTTGGGACACACATTTTACCACTTTGGAAGTGTCTCTCGCGCAAACTATTCAGTTTAGAAAAAAATTATATTAGAAATCTCAATATCATTTTTGAAGACCTATTCATAGATATGGAAGACCTATTCATAGATTCACACGTAAGGGTCTGATGAAAAAAAAAATTTTGAGTTTTAGTTCTAAGTAGGTATGGGGAACCCCCATTATTTTTGTGGTTTTTCTATTTTTTTGTGAAAATCATAATGCGGTTCACAGAATACATCTACTTACCAAGTTTCAACAGTGTAGTTCTTATAGTTTCGGAAAAAATTGGCTGTGACATACGGACGGACAGACGGACAGACAGACATGACGAATCCATAAGGGTTCCGTTTTTGCCATTTGGCTACGGAACCCTAAAAATGCCCAATGCGTCTAAAGAAATTTTCACTTCAAGAACAAACAACAAGCTTCCATAATAGTGATCCATACAATACGGACGGCCGTGCCTAAACACGGCGAATAAATTGTAGATTTTGACGGCAAGAAAATACGTGCGTGTACAAATGGCCTCGACGGTTTTATTAAAACTTTCCATTGAGCGAAAACTTATGATTTACATTAATCCCAAACGTTTCTTTTACAAAATCTCAATATTCAATTAGATTTTCATAATGTACTTGGGTAACAGTTGGCATGTAAATTAAAATATGTGAGCTCAAAGCAAAGGATAGAAAAATGTGGGTACCTACCCTACCTATATCAAGTTATGTTAATAAGACATAGAATATGTAAGGAATGCAAGGCCTGTGCGATTCAATGAATGTGGACCCGCATTGAAATATAAATTAGAACCATCCATTTGGTCCTAGGAATTTGAATAAATTGGTTTTCCTGACTGATTTTATCCCTGAAGTTTGTTAGTCATTTAGTTATTTTAGAACTGTATAATTTTATAGCCACTTTATATTAGAAGTTTATCTTCTATTGAAAGGTCGTGTTATTTTAAAATAACTTATGAATAAAAGTCACTGAATCTAGTTGAGTGTTTTTTGTAATAAAATTGTTCTCAAGCTAAATATTCATCTTATGGGATTTTAGTTTCCAAAAGTTTGAACAGATATGAATAATTTGTTCCAGTAATAGCATAATCAGCCAATAATATTTCCACTGCTGGGACACAGGCCTCCTCTCTGTGAGAGGGAGCAGAGCAGACTGTAATCTACCACACAGCGGGTGGCAGGACCAATGCGTTTTGATAGATGTCACATGTCTTCGATTTTTGAAGTGAAATTCTTAAGGCGCGTTGATCATTTTTTGAGATGGGAAAAACCATTGAACTCGCGTCACTGTTACCGTAAGCCACACCGCGCGTGTTTCGTTTATAAACGATTAAAAAAATACTTGCTTCGGATGTGTTCGGCTGTCCTCGGGATGTACTCGGTTTTAATGTATATCTGTTAAGTCCGTGAGTGATACCAAAGTATTCTGTTTGTGTTTTCTTTTCACTTCTGTAGGCACTCCCGGAGTGCCACTGTTTTTTTTTGTTCTAGGATATCCCAGTTTCCTCACGATGCTTTCCTTCACCGTTTTGAGAGCAGTTTTGATGAAATAAATAACACAAAGTAACACGCCTAACTGTGTTTGAACCCACTACGTACAACTTGTAAGTCCGGGCTGCTACTACTGGGCCATCACTGTTCTCTCTTTGAGCTTCATTACTTCTCAATAAAAAGAGAGCAGGGGTGGCCCAGTCGTAACGGCCGCGACTTACGAGTTGTAGGTCGTAGGTTCGAACCCAGACAGGCGCTTTACTTTGTGTAAATTATTTCATCACCACTGCTCTCAAAACGGTGAAGGAAAACATCGTGAGGAAACCGGCATGTCCTAGAACCAAACATTCGAAGACGTGTGACATCTACCAACCCGCACTGGGCCCGCGTGGTAGATTACGGCCCACTCCCTCACACAGAGAGTAGGCCTGTGTCCCAGCAGTGGGAACTTTATAGGCTGATTATGTATGTATGTACTTCTCAATAGTGAAACTCAAAATCAATTTTGCGACAATAGATCAGAAAAAAATGCCGAGCAGGTAAAAAACGATCACTTGACCATGAATCTATTTTTCTTTCTAACCTTTAATCAGGTAAAATAAATCTAATCTGCGTTCAAAAATTAAATTTAATTTAAATTCTGCGAAAAATTACTTTAATTCCTACACAATAAAGTTCAGTTTACGCTACAACTTCAAACATTTTTATAACTTTTTCAATAGTGCTAGTCACTCTGAAATCAACTTAATTGTCATTGAAATAAAAATGATATTTGTTTAACTTGAAATAGGGTGGAGGTTGAAATAGGCAGCACCGCACTTTTAGTATACCTACAGAATAACATGAATTAAACAATCACAACAAAAGCAACAATCCCCGAAGCTTGAAAATCAAACAAAATTAATCTCCCTTATCAAACGAACTAATAAACGAAATACGGGCGGCACCGGGGCGATAATTATAGGTGCCGAAACAAGACATTGTGCAAATTCAATGGATAGCCGACCTGATGACCTCGCAATCAATTATGTTGGATTCGGCTTTAGAAATTGGAAGCTTCTCGATAGGTGTTCGGAAGTCGGGGTCAATTCAGTTGTCGATTTAGCCGTTTATGAAAATGGTTTCCTGAAAATGGCCACCACTAGTCTACACTACATGCTACCTCTAACCCTGTTTTATTACTCGTAACATACATAGGTAGGTACAGCCGTACACCGTACACGTACGTATTTAGCTTGGCAACGTTTTGGCGTAGTGGGAGTAAGTTCGCTTAGAGCATAAAGTTCAAAATTGATTGGGAAAATTTGACAGTATCAGGTATCAATCGGGCCACCGACCACAGCCACTGGTGGCCAGCGACAGCGACTTAACACACTTTTTCATATATTTTGTATAAACGCGCCGCACACGTGTAGCCTGGTGGCGGCCACTCGCTACAGCAGTGTCCGCAACTCGCCACTGTGGTCGCTACGGGCCACACAAGACGTCGACACCCGCCACTGTCGCACTGCTCCACTCCCCGCGCCAGTTAAAATTGGATGTACCCAATATAGGCGGTGTCGGCGTTGTCTACGTCGTCTGCGTATTAACAATAGCGCGAGCAAACTGTCCGTGTCGGAGTCCATCGTAAGACTGCGCAGCAGAGAGCGGGTTATAAAATGTGGCGGCTTCCGAACACCGATGGCTGTCGCTCGCGTCTGACACTGCTACAAATGTGGCGGTCGCGCGCGACAGCCACCAGTGGCTGTGGTCGGTGTCCCGTTTGCGCTAAGCCTTAATGTGCTGGCGTCTGGCGTCTTGTTTTAGATGGTGAGTCATTACTTATTAGAGGGTGCACTTGACATGAGCGACGCAAAAGTATTTTGTTACCTAATGTTCATAATTTCAAACACACCACTCCAAGATTACCCTATTTAGCACATCAGTGTTTTTACACAGTTAAGACATTAAATGAAACACACATTCGTATTATTGTCATACAAAAAGTAATGAACAACAGTTTTAGCCATTTTCAGTTTTGCTCAATTAAAATTGAGGGGCTGATTTCAGTTCTCAGCATGAAGAGAGTTTGTTTTCCACACGTTGGTATAACATGATCAGCCTATAATGTTCCCACTGCTGGGACACAGGCCTCCTCTCTGTGAGAGGCAGTGGGCCGTAATCTACCACGCGGCCCCAGTGCGGGTTGGTAGATATTACATGTCTTCGAATTTTTGATTCTGACACATGCCGATGTTTTCCTTCACCGTTTTGAGAGCAGTGGTGTTGAAATTATTTACACAAATTAAAGCGCCTAGCTGGGTTCGAACGCACGACCTAAACCTCGTATGTCGGGGCTTTGATATAGAAATTCGTTTAACCGCTCTTCACAAAGTTATACAATGTTTCTAACTCATATACCTAAGGTATGTGTGCTAACGTACAGTTAGCAACAAAATTCGAGTAGCGTTCTTGAAATCAAGACTGAACAAGTGAACACCGTTTTCATTCTTATCATTATCAGCCTACAGTAGTCCACTGCTGGACATAGGCCTCTTCAACTGCACATCATTCAGCTCGATTCTCGGCAATTTCCATTCAGCTGCTATCAGCCACCCTGCGAAGATCCTCGCTCCACCTGGTCTGTCGTCCTACCTTACGTTTGTTGATTCACGGTGTCCACTCGAGAACACGTCAACTATCATCGGTTCTACGGCTAATATGGCCGGCCCATTGTCACTTCAGCTTGATTATTCTGTGAACTATGTCGACAAATTTGGTTCTCTGTCGGATCACCTCATTCCAGATTCTATCCCTCAGAAAGACTCCAAGTATAGCTCGTTCCATAGCTTTGAATACCGTATTTTTTTTTAATTTACTTGTTTATAATGCACAAACATCTCTGCCTTTCCCCTTCGGGTAAACCCCTTCAGTGTATAAAAACACCTGTACGTATACACCCATAGGTACACCTGTACTTATACACCCATAAGTACACCTGTCCTTATACACCCACATTTCACTAATTATTATTATATTCCATGTAACAGGGGGCGATCCTATTTTCAGTTGTTTGAGTTAACAAGAATGTGTAATGAAATTTGTATCCTTTGTGTTAATATGTCGATGTTCCCAAACGAGGCCACGGTTAAACGATTTGAACCAGGCCAGTACAAAGTCCCGTAATACTAGTTCATCAACCTGTGTTTCATTACAGATAACAAATTGACGATCGGACTTGCTTTTACAAATCGAATCAAGCAATTCAATCAGGAAAATTGACAAATTCGCCAAATAACCTAGATCTTGGGTTTCGAATTAGGGTCTGAACGGAACGGAGCAGAGATAATGCATAATATAAGAGATGTAATTGATTATCGTAACGCTCCGTTGTGACATCTCACTAGTTATCGCACAGCTCATCTTTGCTCTCTGACGTCGGCGGCGTCGCACCGTGTTTTTCATTTATTTATTTAATACTTTAAGCACACAAATGCACAGAGGCGGAGTTCATGCCTTTATTTGCTACCAATCAATATTTGGGTGATGCAAAGACAAACAGTGGTAGGTGCCATAGCGAAAAATGAGCAATAAATTAAAGTGAGTATGCTTATGAAAGTATATACGGGACATAAAAAAAATAACACATCTATTCAAAAAGAACTAGTGTCTTCTTCGTAAACAGGGACTAAAATAGCTCTTTAATCCCTAGGGACTAAAAGTGATTTTACTTTGTAATGTGGATATTGCTAGTAAAAGTTCCAATCACCAAAGAGATCAATCACGAACATTGTATGAACAAGTAACAGGCTGTATGACAAAGTAAAAGGTGCGCGAGCCAAATGAAAAAAAAAATTTGGGAAAAAATAAAAAACCCGCGAAACGCATTCTGCCTTCGCTTGTAATTGTTTACTCAAACTAGGATTATACTTAGTTTTATAAAAAACTAGGGGTCTCCATATGTGATAGATGGTCATCCATCCACGAACCGACCGCGGCAAGCAAATCTTAACCTTCTATCAACCTGTGCGGCATTTATCATTTAGCCATGAGCCCCTCCGCTCATCACCACGACATTAATTTATTCTAATATTTCCCAAATATGCTATAGTCCAGTATGAGAGCAGTGGTGGCCCAGTGGTCATGGACACGACTTACGAGTTGTATTTCGCAACGCACGTACTGAGTAATGACAAAGCGCCCCCGCCCCTCCGTCCCACCGCTCACATACCTAAGGCGCGATCTGACTTTTAATTAGCTGCAGTAAAATTACAGCTTATGTGTAATCAATAGTAGTCAACCTTTATTTTTTTCTTTCGAACTTTGAATGCCAGGGTTATACTCATGTCAGCGGGATTGTCCGAAAGGGTTACCGCTGGCCCGGAACATAAAGGGCTAAGGAGGGAACACGGGTGGGTTTTAGTCAGTAAGAGTCTGACACTCCCTTCCGCTCCACCCAGAGCGGGAGGGGTCATTTGATGATTTCCCATCCGCAAAAAAAAAAAAAAAAAAAAAATTGTTATACTCATTGACGATCGGTATCGTTCGCATCTCATTATATCTAGTACTACATAGTTATTGGTTCTTGAGACCTATTCATTGGCCATTGGGTTCATCTATTTTGTACCAAAGACCAAAAATAGAACTGTAAGTGGGGTGCACTTCACAGTCCATACCCGTCCATATAATTTGTAGGAATTGTAATCAAATTAATTGGGGACCAAGTTATATTGGGGTCTCACTAATTTGGGACTACTAGGCTAATTGCTAATGTCTGTAACTAGGTGAGAGGGAGTGGGCCGTAATCCACCACGCGGGCCCAGTGCGGGTTGGCAGATGTCACATGTCTTCACGTCACGATGTTTTCCTTCACCGTTTTGAGAGCAGTGGTGATGAAACAATTTACACAAAGTAAAGCGCCTGTCTGGGTTCGAACCTACGACCTACAACTCGTAAGTCGCGGCCGTTACCACTTGGCCACCACTGCTCGCCTATGTTGTCACTTTCTTGAAATAAAGAAATGATTTATTACTAGCAGCGCCCCACGGTTTCACCCGCATAAGTGTAGATCTCGTTCGAAAGACACGTGGCGCCATCTATTATCATAATAACGTTATTGTGGTTTTCCTCGGGAACAGCACTCTTTTTTTCGGGATGAAAGGTTCCCTATGTCCGTTTCTGTGCACCTAACAACGTGTATACAAAATTTTAGGATGATCGGTTAAGTGGTTTAGGTGTGAAAAGGTAACAAACAAAGAAACTTAGGATTATTAAAAAATTGCTTACTTGAGTAAACTAACAGTAGTATTACCCGTTCAGGGGTTGCATTTAAAGTGCTTAGAATGGATTTTCTTACTTTCTTAGAATATTTCAAGCAAACACTACTGTTGAGCACGAGGTCAGGGTTCGTTTTATGCGTCGGGTAAAGTGTAATTGGGTTTCATCATCTGCCTAACCTTTTCCCAACCATGTTGGGGTCGGCTTCCAGTCTAACCGGATACAGCTGAATACCAATATTTTACATGGAGCGACTGCCTATCTGACCTCCACAACCCAATTACTGGGTAATACGATACCCCTTGATAAGACTGGTTGTCAGACTTTCAGGCTTCTGACTACCCGTAAAGACGGTCAAAGATCCACAAATGACAACCGGGACCAACGGCTTAACGTGCTTTCCAAAGCACGGAGGGGTCACGGTATGTAAAGATAGCTACCCATCCACAGACCAACCGCGGCAAGCGTAGCTTAACCTGATATATCGACCTGTGCGGCTGTTATTATTTAGCCACGGGCCCCTTCTGTAACTGTAATTGAGTTTATCCATAAATTATTTCACAATAGCAGCCCGGAGCCTGTAATAGATTCCCCTATTACATTGGACTTAAACATAATTGGCGAAATGTGGATGTAGGTACCTCCGCCTTACCCTTCGGGATTACTGGCAAGTTGTTAAGCTATGTTATGTACATAATATGAATATTCAGAGACACGCTCTAAGAAGCATTATAACCTACTAGCTACTGCCCGCGACTTCGTCCGCGTGAAATTTAGCCCTCCCCCCATTCACCCTCTTAGGGGTGGAATTTCGAAATACTCTTTCTTGGTAGATACCTACTCTTCTAGGAGTCTAGGGCCAGCGGTTTAGGCTGTGCGTTGATATATCAGTCAGTGAGGACCTTCTATCTCTAGTGGTTAACGCTGTCCGTTCTCATGATAGTCAAAGAAAAGAAAGAAAGCACACACAGGAAATATATACTATAAAAAAAAACATTAAATCTAACAAAATCATGAAAACAATTTAAAAAACTGGCCAAGTGCGAGTCGGACTCGCACATGAAGGGTTCCGTACCACAAGGCAAAAACGCCGAAAAAAACACGTTTGTTGTATGGGAGCCCCCCTTAAATATTTATTTTATTTAAATTTTATTATTAAAGTAAAAATACAACTGAGTATTTTGTGAATATTTCAAGTGCCTACCTGTTGCCATTATTGATATCGAGCAAAAAAGGGCAAAAAAATCGCGTTTGTTGTATGGGAGCCCCCGTTAAATATTTATTTTATTTTGTTTTTAGTATTTGTTGTTATAGCGGCAACAGTAGGTTTGTACAAACCTACTTACAAAAAAAAAATAAAAATCATTTCAATCATTTCATTTCATTTCAACAGAAATACATAATTTGTGAAAATTTCAACTGTCTAGCTACCGCGGTTCTTGAGATACAGCCTGGTGACAGATATCGAGCAAAAAAGGGCAAAAAATCGCGTTTGTTGTATGGGAGCCCCCTTAAATATTAATTTTATTTTATTTTTAGAATTTGTTGTTATAGCGGCAACCGAAATACATAATTTGTGAAAATTTCAACTGTCTAGCTACCGCGGTTCTTGAGATACAGCCTGGTGACAGACAGACGGACGGACGGACAGACAGCGAAGTCTTAGTAATAGGGTTCCGTTTTTACCCTTTGGGTACGGAACCCTAAAAAAACAAGGATTAAAACTATTAAGTTTATATAACAAATAAGTAAAAGCAACAAAAAAAGGAAGTCCTGTGCGAGACAAAAACGCCCTTAACTCAGCATGATACTGCTATATTTGAAAAAAAAAACCGCAATGCTATAGTCACTAAAGAGTATCATCCTTACATAGTTTATAACAAAGACGCCAAAATGTCTGTACGCGCATAACTTCCGAATGACTGCACCAAATTGGATAATTCTTTTTTTGTGTATTGCAAGGACAAGGAAATTTCCGATATTCAAAAAAATTATTGCACCCGTGCAAAGCTGGGGCGGGCCGCTAGTATTTAAACATAAACGATTGACTAGACTAACAGCCATGTCACCTTTACCACTATACATAATACTTCGGAAGCATACGATGACAGGCAAGTTCATTTGCGAACCATTAGCATGTTAGTACAGCTACGGCCAATGAGGGACGCCTCCCTATTAGAAACAATTGAAAAATGGAACACAGACGCGTTTCAAATCAAATTAGTTAGCACCCCTGTATGACACGTTATTGGGTGCGGATATTTTCAACTTGAATTTTTAATGTTGAAAATAATGCGGTGATCGGGTGGAATTTAGAAAAACCCTTTCTTAGTGGATACCTACTCTTCACAAAGAACACACCCTCCAAACATGTCTCTTGGGCCAGCGGTTTAGACTGGTGCGTTGATATATCAGTCAGTCAGGAATTTGAATTTTATATACATAGAAGATAAGGTTTGAAATGGGATTTACATAGGCTATTGTATTTCAGTATAGCATCTTCCTGCCCTTATCCCATGTTTACTTGGGGTCGGCGCAACACGTTTTCTTCTTCCATTCGCCCCTGTCAACCGTCACGCTATCATTCACTCCCTTCTCTTTCATATCATTCCTCACACAATCCATCCATCTTTTCTTCGGCCTTCCTCTCCCTCTCCATCCATCAACATGTATATCCATCACTCTTTTAGTCACATACGTTTCGTCCCTTCTCATCACATGCCCATACCAAGACAAACGATTTCCTTTCAACTTTTCTGTCACTGGCGCCACTTTCAAACTTACTGTATTTCAGTATAGCAAAAAGTTATTTTGTATTTAGGCTGTAAACAATAAACGATCGATATTGTTGTTAGCAGACCCCCAATATAAGAGGAAAATGCTTAAGAAAATATAGTGAGTGTTTGTGATTATGGTAATATTGGGTTTTCTAAAGGGTGACCCTAAGTAGTTTGTGAAAAGGGTAATTCAATTCAACCTCATCGTTTTAGATGACATTCAGTTTTAGGGCTAAAAGCCGTTGGTTCCGGCTGTCATTCGTGGATCTTTGACAGTCGTTACGGGTAGTCAGAAGCCCGAAAGTCTGACAACCAGTCTTGCCAAGGGGTATCGTATTATCCAGTAACTGGGTTGTGGAGGTCAGATGGGCAGTCGCTCCATATAAAATACTGGTATTAGACTGGAAGCCGACCCCAAAATAGTTGAGAAAAGGCTAGGCAGATGATGATGCATTTTTAGGGTTCCGTACCCAAATGGTGCCAACGGAACCCTATTATTAAGCCTCTGCTGCCCGTCCGTCCGTCTGACTGTCAGCAGGCTGTAGGTATATCATGAACCGTAATAGGTAAACAGTTGAAATTTTCACAGAATGTGTATTTCTATTGCCGCTATTGCAACAAATAATAAAAATTAAATTAAATGGACCATACAAGACATGTGTTTTGTTTTGGCGTTATTGGCGTTGTAGTACGAAACCCTTCGTGTGCGATTCCGACTCGCACTTGGCCGGTTTTTAATATTTATAAACAAAATTGTGGTATGTAGGTAGGCATTTTTTAACTTAATTCTAAATGTAAATATTTATTGTTTTATAATATAACTAGCTTCCGCCCGCGACTTCGTCCGCGTGAAATTTCACCCTCCCACCAGTCACCCTCTTAGGGGTGGAATTTCGAAAAACCCTTTCTTAGTGGATACCTACTCTTCACAAAGAACACACCCTCCAAATTTCATGTCTCTAGGAGCAGCGGTTTAGACTGTGCGTTGATATATCAACAATCAGTCAGTCAGTCAGTTTACCATTTTATATATATAGATTATTTATTTATTAGACGAAGCATCTCAAAAAAAATTACGTAAGCTACCAGGCACCTTTATTACTTTGGTCAAATTTTCTTTTAGTTGCCAAGTGTTTTATATTTTGTTTCATAATATCTTTGTTACCATTCTTACTGATACGAGTACTTACGACTTCTTTTTCATGTACATTTTATTATTCTTCGTAATAACAGTTGCCCGGATGGAGGTCAAATTGCCCTTTGTCCAGACTCACAAAACCGTATCATAATTAGCCAAACCTGCCTTTCATTGGACGTCCAGATGACGTCACTGAAGTTCCAGCATTGAATGAAACGTTATCTTGAAACAAAGCAACCGGGTCTCCGTAGAACTATGGCCGTCTAAGTTCCGAGTCGAGCTAACATTGTGAGCTATTAATTAGTTATGTTGCAAACTAGATATAATTATAGAAATTTAGCTTGAGTTTAGAATAGTCATAACGTGTGAATTGTTGCGTTAATGGGAGGTCGTGTTTATTGAGGGGGAAATCGTTTATGAATGGAAGGGTAAACTCAGAAATTCAAGCATGAAGTTTGCTATTGCGATGCGCCTAGAATATCAGATTTCAGAAGTTAGTCAGGTGGTTATCTAGCGCGGTGAAAGGTCTAAACCGCCAGACGACTTTTGGGTAAAAAAGTCGAGAAAAACCAGACCGTTGAGACTTTATAAGATGATGTGAGCCAATTTTGCCACAAAGCACTTAAGACTTGTTGTTACCACGCATGCAACTTAACAATTACTTAGAGCACGTCCACTAAAACTACTAACGATAAACTACTATTCTCTTTTATATATCTATATAAATAAAAAGAAAAGTCCTGACTGACTGATTGACTGACTCATCAACGCCCAGCCCAAACCCTTGGACCTAGAGAGCTGAAATTTTGTAAAGAGGTTCCCTTTATAATGTAGACAAGGAATAAGGAAGGATTTTTTCGAAATTCAACCCCTAAGGGGGAGAGGGTGAAATTTCACGAGGACGAAGTCGCGGGCAGAAGCTAGTTAAACATAAAGACAAAACAACATAAGCGTGCTACCGACATGCATACAAAAACTGGCTACAGACGAGATTACCCTTTGTTTTCATTTTAAACTCGTCCCTTGTCCATCGCACCCACGTGTGGAGCCAGCTTAAAGTCGACCGTCCACTGCTAGGTAGGATGTTCACAGAGAGGTTTGCTACTTTAAGCTGCCCACTCGAGCCTTCTGCCACTCACTCGAGTGAATTTATGTTTCATCCCACATTCAGTCGACACTGACAAAATTACATAGGAATGAACGCTCATCTGTTCCTTCATTTCATATATTGATCATTCGGTAAGCGAGTGTAAGATGCCGTATTAATTTTTTAAATATTGCAGCATTATGTTGAGATAGGAGCTTAGGTCTTTTAGGTCTTTTTTTCTTTGGTTGTTTTTATTGTTAATTTTGTTAGGTTTAAATGCTCCTTTTTTACTGTTTGTATTTCCTGTGCGTGCCCATATAAAATCTTTTTCTTTATTTCTTTCATAAGCCGATTATTTTCGGATCAGTTCACTAATGCAAATTGAACTTGTAAGCTTTTAAATGTATATTTTTAGGGAAGAGCGCTGTTGTCTGAGATACAGATATTTATTTAGCTAGTTTAGACACAGATATCTTGTCGAGTTTCTGTTAGTATAAGCTCATTTATGATATTATGTTTTTAATTATGATGTACTTACTATCTTACTTGAATCTGAAAACAAAAAAATATTATTATTATTGATGAATTTACTTTCAGTTTTTATTCAATTTGTGTTCAGACGTTCCACTTTGACTGAAAGATGCCGAATAAAAGATAGAAATAAACAAAAAGTGAAACTGCTTTAGATGCACGGTTCATTTGTTTACCAGCCACGCATCAGTATGTAGCGTGGTCGTAGGTCGCAGTATACAGGGTTATTGGTAAAACATTGACAACCTCTTAAGAGGTCATTGTACTCATCATTATGAACAACTTTTACTATGGGACCAAACCTGAAATCGCGAAAAAAAAATTCAGCTGTTCCCTACATTTCTGTTCGTATAATTCGTCAAATTGTAGTGAACAGCTGATTTTTTTAGGTTTAACAACCTCGTAAGAGGTCATTGTACTCATACAATGACCTCTTACGAGTTAGTTAATGTTTTACCAATAACCCTGTATATGTATGGTCGTACTGGACGTTCTGTCTAAATTTTTATACAGAGCGAGGCTAAGTACGTTGCGTAGCTTAGCCGTGGGCTGATCTGGGGCGGCGCCTTTACGGTCAAGATGGCCGAATCGGGTGAGCTTAATTTAGCCGGTGACCCGAGAGAGAGGTCAAGTGGTGACGTCACTCATGTCTTAGTTGATGGGAAGATTTATGTTGTGCTGTAGTGGCTTGAATTAGAAACAATTCATTGTCTCGGTTCTTGGACTAATTGCTTAGGTTGTCAGTCCTCCAGTTGTACGTCTGCTGCTGGCATTTTTTACAGACCCTTTCTTATTTGTAATGGTACCCAGGCCCCTCTTGCCCAACGGGCACTCTGGGCAAGTGCCCAGGGCCCCGCGATCTTCGGGGGCCCCGGTCTGCTCTCATAAAAAACATTCGTTGCCGCCACCCTTTGCATTTACGCATTATTATTATGTACCCGATTCAATGACAAAATAAGTTATTTGCAGTGCGATTTACAATAAGTTTCTAGCCTCCCAGTAATTCTCTTATTGTCTCTTATCTACACAGGGGCCCAGTGACCCTTATGTGCCCAGGGCTTCCAATAGATTAAAGACGGCCCTGATGGTACCTAAGGACTGCTGGTGAAACCATTGCCTTTAATCAGTTAGATTGATACATAGTAGAGTTGCACCACATTTTTACATCATTAACTTTCGTAACGGTAAAGGAACCGACATACAAGTTGTAGGTCGTAGGTTCGAACACAGACAGGCGCTTTACTTTGTATAAATTAATTTAGCAAAACTGCTCTCAAAGCTCTCATAACGGTGATGCAAAAAATTGTGAGGAAACCGGCAGTATTTATTATTTATTTATATTATTTATTGTACACCACAAAAATACATAACATGAGAAAAATACATCAAACACTACAAAATATACAATGGGCGGCCTTATCGCTTGTGCATGTCCTAGAACCAAAAAGAACTCTAAGACATATGACATCTACCAATCCGCACCGGGCACAAATGGTTGATTATGGCCCACTCCCTGTTAATGAAAGGAGGCCTGTGTCCCAGTAGTGGGAACATTATAGGCTGATTATGTGTGTATGTAAGTTTCGACAGTCGCTACAAATCTAAAATCTTGGCTTGCTAATCTTGAAACCATGGCATGAGCTTTTGAATCTACTCTTTAAAAACATAAATAGGTCCTGTACTACACTTCAATAAAATCAAATATGTTTAAAATAAAAATACACACGGTACTTCAAAAAGTACTAAAACAAGCCACACATTAATAAAACACAGCGTATGGTATAAACAGGTTGATACCGTGAGGTCTGTGCCGGAAATCAGTGGCACGGCTGTCCCGCAAACATCCGGCCACTCCTTTGAACCGGTAGCGGTATGACGGTATGAACTGGTCTGAACCGGCTAGCGGTATACCGTATGAAATATGAATTAAATTGAGGGAAAATTAAGTATTTGAGAGGTAAAGTTAAGGTTACTTTGGCTAAGCAGAGCAGCAGAGCAGTGGTGGCCCAGTTGTCACGGACACGACTTACGAGTTGTAGGTCGTAGGTTCGGACCCAGACAGGCGCTTTACTTTGTGTAAATTATTTCATCACCACTGCTTTCTAAACGGTGAAGGAAAACATCGTGAGGAAACCGGCATGTCCTAGAACCAAAAATTCGAAGACATGTGACATCCACCAACCCGCACTGGGCCCGCGTGGTGGATTACGGCCCACTCCCTCTCATTGAGAGGAGGCCTGTGTCCCAGCAGTGGGAACATTATAGGGATACGAATACTCTGAGAAGAAAGACCAAAACAAACTCAATTCTCAATTCAATTCTCAATTCTTTATTGCGTACCATAATATATGTAATTGGTAGGGGACTCAGACGTCACAGTCCTTAGTCCAGACATAATCTCGGTCAGATTATGTGAGGACTATGTAGATTACGAGTCTGAAATGGCCTTTTGAGGAAAGATCCACACAGATTTGAGTGGTCCATATAACCTGGCATGGAAGCATGTAGGTACTGTGAGTAAGTACCGGGATGAGTAAAACAAATGACAGTTTGTTATTTTTATCATCCATAATTATTCCTAGAATTAATTTACGTTTTTACATTTATATACGAGATACCTTTTCATCTTCTGTCTTCCCACTTGTCAGCTAAACTCCTACTTGTTTGTTGTTTTTAATATTCTAATCTAAAACTAAATTAATTTTTGTTTCGTATTTGTACCATCTATTTACAAGCGACTCGCGGAGGTTGCATGTAAAGGTTGGCTGCAAAAGTCGACCTTATGTTGTGCAGGCTGGCAGTAAAAAACTAGTTCATGGCATCATAGCATTCAAGCGAATTTAGAATACGCTTTCAAATGATTTCGAATAGGTCTTTTGTTTCTAAAAAACAGTAATATAATAGGCGCGTTGATGTAGACACGTTCGCATGGAATATACCATAGATATATACCCCGTTACTAATAAACGTTGTATAGCGTCTGTATAGTAGTGTATAGTTACACAACGCTTTGTCTTCTTCTTTCGAAAGTCAAATTACTGACGACTGAAAGAGAGAAATCGGTGTGTAACTATTCATCTGATTTAGGTAATACGTTTATTAGTAAGGGGAACAGTATCCACCGTATTCTTTTATAGCTTTTACGAATCAAATCTAACACAGGAAGTATTACTTAAAAAGGCTTCGTTACAAAGATATTTGTAATTTCATTTAATGAAATTTAATTGAGCTATGCAGTAAGAATTAAGGGTCTTAATTGAGTTATGATAAGTTTCAGCCAGTCAAATCTTATGAATGAAAATACGAAGTTGCCGATTTGGATAAAGAGGCATGCATATCGGGTGATTTACGTCAAGATATTTAGTTTGTATGAAAATCAACAAAAAATTAAAAAATAAGAATTCATTTATGTGTCCATAATGAAAAATGCTTATTTCCATGGTCTGAATAATTGGCCGAAGTTCATGTATATCGTACGGAACACAGTGTATAATACTAGCAGAATAAACGTAATAATTATAACGTGTATCATTTAGTCCTTATACTCGTAGTATCTAACTATCTACCCACCTACCGGTCTTACTAATGTTATACCTAACTATGCAAGACAATTTGCTAAGTGCCCCTTGTGACTTGGTTGGCTAACAAAGTTCAAACCCCGATAACCGTCTGAGGGGCAGTCAGGGGTAAAGTTAAGAAACTCCTTTCTTAGTACACCAAAGAGGTGCATTAAGAAAGTAGTTTCTTCGTTCTCGGATCTAATCTAATTTAACCTTTATTGTCCCACAACAGGGCAGAGGCCTCTCTCTCCCTTTTCCACTCAATTTTGTCTTTTGCTAATGCCAGTCTTTTCGATAGGAGTCAAGCTGGGAACTCTCCCTTATACAGGTTATTCTTTAACCTAGCTGAGAATGCAGCACCTCACCACCATTTCAGTTGTAGTTTTAGTACCTACACTAACTTGTCACTACTACTAACTTGCCCGAAGAATTGCCGGGGGCATGGCACATTGCTCGCAGAACAGATGGCCAATGGGACCGGAATGTTCTGGAGTGGCGACCGCGTACCGGAAGACGTAGCGTTAGAAGGCCTCCCACAAGGTGGTTCGACGACCTTGTGAAGGCCGCAGGAACCCGTTGGATGCGAGAAGCACAGAACCGGTCAAAGTGGAGGTGCTTGGGGGAGGCCTATGTCCAGCAGTGGACGTCTTTCGGCTGAAATGATGATGATGAACTTGTCAACCCTGTAAATTACCATGGACTTACTATAATGCTGTTATGATAAAAAAACAATTTATTTATTTATTTATAACTACTTGATTTTTATAATGGGTTAGGTAATCTTAATTTATGTTTTTGCACTGCTGGCACTATCGAATACCTTATCAGCATAATATTTATCGAAGTTTCTCTCATTTCCAGATATCAAAAAAGTGACATCAGCGGCTGCCTCCCAAACGTAAGTTCTAAAAGTATTTTCTTCAATAGAATATTTATCGTGACCATCGCCCGATATCATGAAGAACCCTATAGAAAGAGTTTATCCAATAAATAATATTTCTACATAATAGGTCATAGCACACATATCAACTCGGAAAGGGATCGTCACTGTATCGCCTTTCGCCTCGCCGTCAAACAGGCGTCAACCTAACTTAAGCACGTAACCAAAGCGGATCAGGAGCCCCGATACGTTGACTCGGTTACGGCTAGGTGACGCAGCGCTTACGGCTCGTCGACCGCTGGTTGATGGTGCTGCAGGCAGGCCGCGGGAGGGGTGAGAGGGGCAAAGGCGGACGAAGTGACGTAAGCTCGGGTATATAGAGACGTAAGCGCAGGGACGACGAGCCGAAAGCACGGGAACTGCAAGTTGACCACGCACCGCACCGCGGTTCGTGATTTTGTCCAGAGGCGAGGCGATTACGTTACGATTCCGATTAGTATGCGTTGCAGTAGGGAGTTTAATACAAAGAAGTTTTACCTTCTCGCGCCACTCCCATATGTGGGCGAGGACTTTTGCCTTCAGATCCCATGGCGGCAATCCGGGGAGGAGGCTCGTCGCCTCCCCGGAGACCGTGCGGTATCCCACGACTAGCCGGACGGCCATGACCCTCTAGGACGCGTTCAACCCGGG
Organism: Oligia latruncula; assembly: GCA_948474745.1. Classification (NCBI taxonomy): domain Eukaryota; kingdom Metazoa; phylum Arthropoda; class Insecta; order Lepidoptera; family Noctuidae; genus Oligia; species Oligia latruncula. The sequence continues at coordinate 15,518,192 of OX419695.1, read as the reverse complement.
GCTGATCACCGCCTCAATGACCGCGCCCACAACGGTGCCCCGTAAAGGGCCATGGACCGCACGACCCCCTCGTAGAGCCTCCGGAAGGAGGCATTTGGACCCCCTAGATTGGGCAGGAGCCGCTTCAAGGCAGCTCCGCTCCAGTCTGGGAGGCAAACGTCAGAAGTGTGCTATGACCTTAAAATACATCTACGTTCCTGCTATTACAATTCTATTTCGGCCACAATAAATTACCAAACTTAGATCTTGATGTTTTCGATTATCTTCTAACTTATTTTGTTAGTAGCCACGGTGTCTAAATGGCAAAAAATAGTGTTTTGACAGATGGCTTCTTCTAAAATACTATTATTTTCGGAGATTATTGTACGAATTGTGGTATATTGAGTGCTTATTGACATTATTTGTAAAGTCTTAAACAAAGCGCATATTTTCCGCAAAATTCAATAACATAAGTACTATTTTTATCCACAATCGTTGCACCAAAAGACACCTTATAGGCTGCAACATCTGCCTAAATAGAGAGAAAAATACATAAATGTATGTCAAAAATACATACCTATACTTAGGTATCATGATTTTTTTCACACATCAAAAGTTTTGGGATTCCAATTTGCATCCAAATTGTTACAAATGCCACTAACGATGGGCATACATGTGGCACGGATGAAATGGAGTTCGAAATAAAATTTTAGACGCTTTTTCGCTCACCTATTTTTCTTGTTTATCAAATGATTTGCACGAGCGGACTATAAACTCAAACTCACTTTGAGTTTGAGTTTATAGTCCGCTCGTGCAATTTATTTCAATTAAACCATTTACAGGCACTTTTGAACTGTCAAGGAATCAGTCAGAAACTTGAATCTAGTTGCCCATTCCAAAACAACAACGATGGATAACAACGGGGAATAAACTCGAAGGACACACTTTTAGATCAAGATGTTACAAAATCCTGGGTACATTACATTATTCTTGTTGCTTCTATAATTATGTGAGAAAAATGTATAAAAAAATATAGCCACTAAGCTTGGTAATAAAGTAGGCACTTAATAACTACCCTATTACTTAAGGCATTGACTGCCAGCACGGTCAACGGTGACCGCGAACAATAGATTTTCTATTGTCTCTTTTGTCTGGCAGTCAACGTGTCATCTTCATCATTTAGCCAAAAAATATCCACTTAATATGTAGTTACATGATGTAAATCATGCATCGTGCGTCTTGAGGTGTGCGTGTGTGTGAGGATTTACGTTATGTTGCTGGAAGCACAATTTATAGACCCTCCCAAAAATTCTCGCGTCTTAACATACCGTAATATTTCACTATTAGATATTTCTTATTTCGGTTCCCAACAACAAAGCGAATTATGAGACTCTCCCTAAAGACAAAAGACAAACACATATATCAGACTTTAGGCTTTACAAACACAGAATATCATGCCTGTAATCCTCGCAGGTTTGTGCAGAGACGAGAGGCAGGGAAACACGACTAATATCCCATCTGTTCCCAAAGCATAACAGGGGCAGTCCAATCATGGCCCAATTCGGGTTCAAAGCATGTACCGCAACGAAATAAAGCTGGGCACTACGAGGCCTAACCTAATTGATACGGTCCACTTCGCTCTTAGAGTATGAATATGTATTATAGCGGGCCTTTGGGGAATTGGTCTTTAAGTGAAATATTTCACCGTTCTTTAGTTATACGTATTGCGGTTAGCCCTCGTACCTCATCATCATCATCATTTTAGCCGAAAGACGTCCACTGCTAGACATAGGCCTCCTCCAAGCACCTCCACTTCGACCGGTTCTGTGCTTCTTGCATCCAACGGGTTCCTGCGGCCTTTACAAGGTTGTCGGACCACCTTGTGGGAGGCCTTCCAACGCTACGTCTTCCGGTACGCAGTCGCCACTCCAGAACCTTTCGGCCCCATCGGCCATGTGTTCTGCGTGCAATGTGCCCTGCCCACTGCCACTTAAGTTTGGCCGGTACGAGGGCCAAACTTGGGGGTGTTTTTGTCAACTTACGGGTGTTTTTTTTACACACTAGATTTTAGCACCAAATGTTGAAAATCTGACAATGTGTTTTCTATTGTGCTGAGACGCGCTGTGTTGGATTTATAATACTCAGCTTATTACTGAGTATTATTGAAAATCTAGTGCGGTTAAAAGATCGTCGTGCTAAAAGGAGCTAAACTGGGCGTAGAGTGCTTGCATATATATACGGCAGTAGTATATACGGCAGTCGTGTAGGTTGAGAAATCTACCTGAGGGATATAAATCCGTCCGGGAATCTCGTCCGTTTTCCGTTGGTTATAAAGCTCATGACCACGGTTCAAGCTGGTATGAGTCACTGAACATTATTGCTTGCCTGTATTGTATGGATGTAAACAGCAGAGTTGTAGGAAAATTAATGTAAACTATACCGTATTTTAGGATGTTGCGCAGAGCCGCAAAAGGATATCACAGCGATCTGTAACAGTGCCAAACGTTGAATGTTTAGATATTAAAACTGTTAATAGTTTTTTGTAAGCAACCGATAAAAAAATAATATAAGACTATCTTTTTTGTATAGGAGAATAAAATATCAAACAAAATGCGGTACTAAATGGCACTAGCAACATTGTGCTGAAGCTGTCGTCTTGCACATAGAATCTTCCATACTCAACACGCTGGTAATCACCAAAGGGTTGGGTAGCAGTGCACCTTCAGTACGCCCACATTTCTCCAGTCAAGTCCTATGTAATAGAGGACGAGCCTATTTCCATCAACCGGGCACAGATCCCGATTCTGGGCTGCTACTGAGAAATACCTGATGAAAAAACCTGATTGCAATCTAACTTAGGACCTTATGCTCTGCAGTGGCGCTTGCGAACACTAGACATTGTTTAATTCATACCCCAGCAAGGTCCATTTTTCCCGTAACAGTCCAATACCTCTTGGCACGTCTGCCTTCGAAATGCCAAGTCTTGTCACGTTGTATATGGGCCTATGTTAACGAATCTTACTGACTTTTGTGGCAAAACAAATTGTATTAGTAGTTATAAGAAAATACTGCTAAAGCTTCAGGGGATAGAGGGTAGAATATTATATTTTTATTTAATTATATAATACTAGCTGCGCCCCGCGGTTTCACCTGCGTAAATATCGATCCCGTGGGAATATCGGGATAAAAAGTAGCCTATATGTTAAACCAGGGTGATAGCTATCTCCATACAACATTTTATCAAAATTAGTCCAGCCGTTTGAGCGTGAAGAAGTAACAAACACATAAACACACCCCCACACACACTCACACACTCACAAACTTTCGTCTTTATAATATTGATGAATAATTGTGATTGTGATGTATTGATGATTTTTATTTTGTGAATGTGAAAAAAACTATGTGGGTATTTTTTTTATTTGTTCTTTTTGTTCTCAGTTAGTTTTAATTATGGTCTGGCAGTTTGAGTAATTAATACCAAAGAAAGGACATTTGGGTAGGCCTACCCAAATGTCCTTTCTTTGGTATTCTGCCGTCATACTGTGAATAGCCGTAATTACTTCAAAGTGTATTTCGAGTAAATTAAAGTTTTGCCTGAAGTGTGGTTTCAAACACTGTCGTTGGACTTAACTTGATTGAACTCTTATGATAATTCGCTAAATAATTTGTAGTTTCTATAAATACCTAGTTTTATTTATTTATTAAATAGATTATTTTTTCAACTTGATTTTCACTTTTATTTTAGTAAAAAAATAAAGATATTATGCAATCCCTAAGTAAAAAAGCCTTAAATTCATAGTTAGGGCTTTTCTGGTTACTATTGTAAATAACGCCTTTTCAAGCTAGTATAGAAGCTTTTATTTAATTATTATTTTAAATAGTAAGGCCTTAATTCATTTCGTTTGTTAATGAATTGGTATTAAGTAATTGCGGGGTAATGACATACAAAGATGAAAAGCCGTAACAACTATTACGGCTTTTGATTGAACGTGCACAAAAAAAATACGCATTTTATAGGTGAAAATACTATTTTTTTCTGCAGTAAAAAGGCTTATGTGGCACAATTTTAAACGTATAAAGGCCACGAACATATGTGTCATAATAACTGTGCAAAGTTTCACAAACATCAGCGAGGCAATTCTCGTAATTTTATGAATGTTCACAGTCTGATCTCGGTCTCAATCTGCCAAAAATACCTTTAATTTCCCTACATTTTGACAAGTTTTTGACATTCGTTTGTCGCCGAGATGAGACTGCGACTAGAACGTTTTAAATTACGAGAATTGGTCTTCTGTTCAAGCATGTAAAAAATATATCAAATTGAAACTTTGAGAGCCTCTATTGGAAAGGTTGTTAATTTGCACATTAGCCCTTATACATAGGACCAATCGTGAGGGGCCCGTGGCTAAATAATAACAGCCGCACAGGTCGGTCGATCAGGTTAAGCTATGCTTGCCGCGGTTGGTGTGTGGATGGACCATCTTTACATACTGTGACCCCTTCGTGCCTCGGAAAGCACGTTAAGCCGTTGGTCCCGGTTGTCATTCGTGGATCTTTAACAGTCGTTACGCGTAGTCAGAAGCCCGAAAGTCTGACAACCAGTCTTACCAAGGGGTATCGTATTACCCAGTAACTGGGTTGTGGAGGTCAGATAGGCAGTCGCTCCATGTAAAATACTGGTATTCAGCTGCATCCGGTTAGACTGGAAGCCGACCCCAACATAGTTGGGAAAAGGCTAGGCAGATGATGATGACATAGGACCCATCGATATAGTGACCTTATTGGTGAGGTTAGGTGCGTAGTACTCGCAACCGGCGTGCGTGTATGAGCAGAGAGCCAATATCCGAATTTTGAAGAACATTTGCTTTCTAATCTTAGTCGCAATCTGCCAAAAATACAATCAATTTAGGACTGATTTTTCAATCATCTGATAACTTTGTTCGAGGAATAACTTTGAATTTTTGACAGTTCTTCCATACAAAAACTGTCAGACGTCAATTTGATTCCACGAATAAAAATTATCTGTCGATTGAAAAATCTGCCCTTAGCCAAGTTTTTGACGTTGATTGTCGCTGAGATGAGATTGCGACTTGAATTTGAACGTTTTTTAAGTACGAGAATTATCTTTCAGATGTAAGGATCATAGCAGGTGGGGTTCTGTAGTTTCTTCCAACTCCAATGGGAGAAAGGCGCGAGTTTAAGTAATCTGCATTCGCAATTTATTTTCCAAAAATGTAAACAATTATGAGTTTATGGAAAAATAACTTTAAATCCTACAACATAAAGTTCAGTTTACGCTACAACTTCAAACTTTTTATAACATTTCAATAGTGCTATTCACTCTGAAATCAACTTAATTACCTTTAAAATAAAGTTGATATTTGTTTAACTTGAAACATAAGTTTGAATTATAATGTTGTAATCTGACATTTTATTGTAATGCAGTAGGTGGGTACAACAACACACTATAACTTTGACGTATAAGTACTTAGGTAGACATTGTACCTGTACTTAAATGAAGACGAAAGTTTGTAGTACCTAGAAGTTTAAAAGGTGTCCTCTGAGACCAGCCTAACAGCCCTTTTCACTTTACAAACTAAATTTTGTTGACTAAGGTATTCACGGGTCTTTAATTTCTTAGCATTGTCAAGTTAAAATTTACTGTATATTTAATTAAATTGAATTGAAAATATTTATTTCAGAGCAAGCTCACAGTATTTGAAACAAGTCTATATTATGTTAGAAGGTAGATACTTATAGCTATGTTAGTAAAATTTTAAGTAATTATTATTTTGGACATACATGAGCGACAATGCCTCAGAATTTGGGGTTAGGGGGCAACTGGCCTCTTGACCGCGGCCCAGATTACACGGAGTAGGAACAGTAGTGCAAAAATAACTATTCTGTGTTACGTTAAAACGAACCATCGAAATACAGGCAAATACTTATTTACCTCTCTAAAACAACTGGTAGCCTAAAAAACGTCAATTTGAATTTAAACAACCGTCCACTAAACAGTTATAATAACTTTTTTTTTGTTGCTCCATTTTTACACTTCACAGACGCGTGTCTCAAGCGAATGGCACTCGCGCTTGCACTGGTCCCAACCGGTCCGAGATATCGTGTCCGTGAGCGGTGTCTATGTGTGCGTTGCTCGAGCGCATTTTGTATGTAGATTGAGTTCTGTACCTTTCTGTTTTGTGAACCCGTAAATACCTTAGTCAACATGTAACAACTTCTGAAATAAAAACAATTATTCGCTCGACTGAACAAGAAGAATAGATCTTTTGATAAACAGTCTCAAGAGTTTCCCGCTCAATTACATTGGGTCAACAAGGACGGCGCGCGGCCGCCATCTTTTCTTGTATCCATGGCAACTAGATGAGGCCCATTAGGAGTGTTATTATTCCAGATTTATTAGCATCGAAATGTATTCCATTAGTCATTGTTGGTATTGATTACTGAACTGTACGAATAAATGTTTGTAAAGGGTCTTGTTAGGAGCAAAATAATAAGAATTGTATTGAACAAAGAAATTATGTTTCTGGAAACAATGGTTTGTATTGATGGTTGGAGTGCTGAAAATGTATTGTGCTATAAAGCTCCTAATGTTTACTAAGCATTTAAAAAGTTATGATTTTATACCTGTCTGTAGGTAGGTACTCAGATCTGACTATGAGCAATAGAACATTCTCCTCAAAAATATTAACCTTATTTTTCAAATAAACCAACAAACGAATGAACGCATTTCTTTTCTCTATTGTATTGTACCTGGGATACAAAACTAAAAGGCTTTGGAGTTCCATGGCATACCTACTGTCCGCCATTTTGTTTTTTTCCAAAATGGCGGCCACGCATGCACCCTGTATAATCGACATCTCACATCAATGTTAAGGCGACTACAGACCTAAAGCGCGGTCTTTGTCGGACTGCATAGAAAAGAAAGAGAAACGCGATGACACAACGCTAGTAATTTATTGCAAATTAAGAAGCAATTATCTATTTACAAAAAATCTATTGTTTGGACTAAAAAATTAAACACTATTGCTTTAGTATGTTGCTTGTGGATTCATCTGACCAAAAATCATAATGATTGTATGTATATTAGTATGGTTTTTATTGTAAAAATAAAGTTTTTAGAGGAATCTTCATGATTTTTTTCTATCGTATTAAATAAGTTGTAATCTGTTTATAACACACTATCAACCTAGCATATATCCTGAAGAATATCATATATTATTCTGATTTTGTTTACTGTAGTCGATCATATACTTTTATTGTTTGTAAAACTTGCGTTTTTTTGCGTTTAGGTCCTTTAACAGAAAACATAATTGATTGTTTTAAACATTCAGAGAGGTTATGTCAAAAGGGTTTGGTCTTGGTCTTATTATGTTTTCTGTTTGCATTGATGTGAGATATCGATATATACAGGGTGAATGCGTGGCCGCCATTTTAAAAGAAAATAAAAATGGCGGACAGATAGGTAAGTCAGGCTTTATACAAAAATCTTCAATCCCCTTCAAAAAGCGAATAATAGTAACGAAATAGTATTAGACAATGCCTTTAAAATAATGGTCTAACTATTACTACCGAACGTGACCAATTTCAAAAGCCAGGTATTGCACGTACCTCTACTATAAAATAGAATGAAGCTGCAATAAAATACTAGATTTGACAGTTCTCTGTAGACCATTGTCTATGCTTTATTTATTACCTGACTGCATGTGCAGTAGAATATAATGCAGTGTGGTTTCGAAGAATAGGCAAGGCAAAATGGTGGGCAGAAATTTACGATGATTTACGACACCAATATGAACGTACTATGGAATATTTATATTAGACCTGGGCCTGCAGTCTCGACATAGATAGCAATCGCTTTACGACCGAATTCGGTCGCAAAGTCCTATCGATCCGGATTTAGCGATATTTGGTAGTCTCGACTCTCAAAGCTATCGATTGTCATCGGTATCTTACCGAAGTTTGTCGCAAACTTTACGATTTTCGTAATGCTTACGAATATATTTTGCGAGCATTTTTGACAGATGTAGAGACTTGCGTTTGTCGTAAGGATCGTTAATGCTAGCGATTATTGTCGGTATTATTTAGCGATAGGTAGTTTGCGACAGCGTCGCTATCTATGTCGAGACTGCAGGCCCAGGCCGTGCCCGGGGCGTACCGTGTACACAGTGCATGATCCGTATCCCGTGGCCCGGACGGGACACGGATCATGCACTGTGAAATAAACACTGCTTCATATAAAATGTATGTAATGTTTCACATCCGTGCCCCGTCATGGCCACGTACACGGTACGATATAAACCTTCCCTAATACTGATGACTAGAATCCTAACGCGTATGCCTAACGCAGAGGGAATTCATCGCTTTGTGTAAATAAGTAGACGAGAGTGCTTGTATTGAATGGTAGAGGCGAGCAATGGTGGCCGTGTGGTAACGGCTGCGACTTACGGTCGTAGGTTCGAACCCAGACATACACTTTACTTCGTGTAAATTATTTCATCACTACTGCTCTCAAAATGATAATGGAAATCATAGTAAGGAAACCGGCATGTCCTAGAACCAAAAATTCGAAGACATGTGACATCCACCAACCCGCACTGGGTCCATTTGGTGGATTGCCCACTCCCTCTCACAGATAGGAGGCCTGAGTCCCAGCAGTGGGAACATTATAGGCTGATAGTAGTAGAAGTAGTTTAAGGCTACAACAGTTGTAGCCCCTATACTTACACAATAGCATAATATTACTTTGCCGTTTGCCGTTTTATAGAATTCTATTTTAAGTTACTTAACATAGAATTCTATAGCATATATTCGGCAGCAAATTGAAAGAACAATACTAGCTCTAACGATTTCCATTTCAGATAGTTTCAATTAAAAATCAATACGAATCCAGACTATAAAATGCACACGATTCGATCAGAGAATTAAAGTTAGCACCGTGCACGTCTGACTCCCACGCAACGGCGTAGCCGAGCCGACTGAGTGAACTTACCGAAGTACTTACTTTAAATGAACTTTCAACTACCTTTCTTTTCGCATCGTTGGTTTTTCAGAATTCGCTATGCATTTGCTCGTTTGTACACGGAGAGAATCCACAAGGATAACAGTATAAGTAATAATAATAAGTTTTAGAAAATAAGTTGTTATTATTAGGTTTGCTTCACTATTTATTGCATTGGGTTGTACTTGTAATAATAGTTGTAAGTGATTATTATTTAAATAAATTAAAAATATATATTTTTAGTCCGCTGTTATAAATCGGTGTAATTAATTCGTTTCATTCTCGATATGTTTAAAATAATATGTTTTTTATTTTTTATGATAAAAATATATACCTACACTTGATAAACTTCTACTAAATTAAATAACAAACTATTAAAATAAAATATAATAACCCAACCTAACTAAAACTGTTAACTAACTAAACTATGGCGCCGAAATATTCCTCCCCATTGCTGTCGACTGGTAATGTACCCAAGAGACTGGCGGCATTGGCAGAAAGCGACTACACTACTACTATAATGAATATAATCAGTTACTGTGCGGACGAAGCATTGGAAGGCCTCCCACAAGGTAGACCGATGACCTTGTGAAAGCCGCAGGAACCCGTTGGATGCGAGAAGCACAGAACCGGTCGAAGTGGAGGTGCTTGAGGGAGGCCTATGTCCAGCAGTGGACGTCTTTCGGCTAAATGATGACTGTACAGTTCTAAATCAAATATTAGAATTATTTGTTACTGCCACGTTATGAAAATAAACGTTTAAAAAATGTAGGTACTAAACTATTCCTGTATTCAAAGCGACACAGTTTTCCATTCTTTAATAGTTTTCGAGATTTTTTCCTCATTTCCAAGAACAACAAGAGATTAAAGAGAAACGTTAACGGGTGGTTTTCATCAAAACGTAGGAATTCTTTCCGTAGGTGGAACAATTTAAGAAACAATAACTATAGTGATTTAAACTGTTAACAGACATGTAGCGGTATCTACAACGCCACATGCGAACAATACGTCACGTTGACGTCACGCAAAATCCTGCATCGCGCAAGCAGAGTTTACCGCGCAACTAGCATAGATACAACGGCCCGATATGAACCATCGGGCAGTTGCCCACCAGACACAACACCCGTCTGGTCGGAGGATCCTCCCTTTTCTTTGGAGTATGAGTGATCTTTACACCCTGTTCCTCATACCTCTCTATACAAACTATGCCGTTAAACTTGCAATGTTTTTTAAGAACTAGGTTATTATTTGAAAACCTTATTTATTTCCATTACCAAAATATTGTTAATTATATTTGTTATTCCATGTACAGACAGCATAGACGTATTTCGGAAATGTGAAAAAAAAAGCCGGATTAAAAAAATAAATTTTAACGATGTCGTCTCCTTTAATTGGAAGCGAACTTATTTATCACGATTCTTGTAGCATAAAATGTAATCGTGTCAAAAGTACCTAGTTGATTCGTAATTTTTTTTTTATATTTTTTTACGAAGCAACTTCTGTTGAACTATTTCAATTTGTGTTATTTCACAGACATACCGTAAATCATTATGAAATTAATAAATAATCGTTTTGTGAGTGCCACTAAAAATACACACACCTCTGGCTTCACAAAGCGCACTCTTTATTATCTTTATATGACATCATTATTGTACAGACGCCAGCACATAAAGCTAACCGAAACTGTCAAATTATCCCAATCAACTTTGAACCTTATGCTTTAGCGATAAAGTTGAAGATCTATTAAAGGAATTTGACAGATTGTAGTATCTTGATGTGCTGGCGTCTATACCTACGTTCAACAAAAGAATAAATAACATAAGACTTATGACCACACATATAATCTGATACACATAAAATTATCATCTTTAGGCCAGTCCCACCCACCGCGCCGCGCGGCGACGAGCGACTGCTGAAGCCAATTATGTGGTACCTATGTGTATTTTTTTTAACAGCGTGTTTTTTTTTATATCCCATAACTCTAGGGTTTTAATCTATAAGTAAAAATAATACAAAAAGTTCTAGAATAATGTGGTCCAAAGCTGTATAGTTTCATCTTCGAAACTATGCATTTTTGACACATTTTTAGATAGGTACAGCGATCAGTTTGCCTGATTTGATCTAGCCGTATCGATCGGCTTCGGACCACTATCGGTTTGAAATATTTTATACTTTGTTACTGATGTTGTGTTGTATCTTCTAGTTCCGTTGTTTATTTGTGTTTTATATATGGTTTTCTATGGAGGGAGGGGCCCGTGGCTAAATAATAACAGCCGCACAGGTCGATCGATCAGGTTAAGCTACGGTTGCCGCGGTTGGTCTGTAGATGGGTGAAAATCATTACATACCGTGACCCCTCCGTGTCTCGGAAAGCACGGCTGTCATTCATGGATCTTTGACAGTCGTTACGGGTAGTCAGAAGCTCGAAAGTCTGACACCCGGTCTTACCAAGGGGTATCGTATTACCCAGTTACTGGGTTGTGGAGGTCAGATAGGCAGTCGCTCCATGTAAAATACTCGTATTCAGCTGCATCCGGTTAGACTGGAAGCCGACCCCAACATTGTTGGGTAAAGGCTAGGCAGATGATGATATGGTTTTCTATGTAATGCTGAAGCTAGTTGGGTACTTAGTTTTATGATGTATATTGTTTATGCACCACAGTTACGGCGGGGCTTGACGGTTTTGGGCCGGGTGTCTCCCCCGTGTGACGACAATGTTTTACCGGTTAACCTTTTCCCAACTATGTTGAAGTTGGCTTCCAGACTTACCGGATACAGCTGAATACCAGTATTTTCCATGGAGCGATTGCCTATCTGACCTCCACAACCCAGTTTCTGGATAATACAATACTCCTGGTAAGAGTAGTTGTCATACTTTCGTTCTTCTGACGACCCGACCGACCGACCCGTTTGATAGCTGGGACCAACGGCTTGACGTGCTTTCCGAAGCATGAAGGATTCTCGGTTTGTAAAGATGGTCACCCATCCACGGACGGTGTCTGATGTAAGTAAATAATAATATTGCAAACTCAGTACGCAATTCACAACAAGAATTAAAATAACCTTAATAATCTGAGCTTTTAAATCACAAAAAATCACGGCTGTTAATTAATTAAAAGTTAAAGAAACAATCTCTTTGCCTCGCTAAAGACTAAAAAATGTCCTACATAAATTCAGAGCAACGATCTTCACTCTTTCACATGAAAAATTCAGCCAATTCTTAAAAGGAGTTTCTCCATTTCACCCTAACTTTACTTAGCTATTTAAAATTCCAGACGGGCGCCGAACCGAGTGAAAGTATAAATAAATACTTACCGAAGACACATACCAATGTGTTGTTGCTATACAAAAGTGTTCCCATAAATCTTGTGAAGGAAGCATTAGTTTCTGCAAACACTAAGGAATGTTGTAAACAATTCGATACATCCTGAAAGTATTAAACTGGCGAAGTTTGAATTTCCTTTTAAAGTTATAGTTTTCTCACGTAGGTGTTTAAAGTGGTAGGCACGTTTTGTTGTTAAAATGTTTTTTTTTTTTCATTAAATGCAAAACAAGAATTAATACAATCATCATCATCATCTGCCTAGCCTTTTCCCAACTATGTTGGGGTCGGCTTCCAGTCTAACCGGATGCAGCTGCATACCAGTATTTTACATGGAGCGACTGCCTATCTGACCTCCACAACCCAATTAGGTACTGTATTTTGAGCTGTATTCCGACAAACGTGAAGTTCTTAATGCTAAATTGTCCACTTAAGAACTTTAACTTTGTCGGATTATAGTTCCAAATTTAAAAATGGCTCGAAGGTTTAAACCTGGGCCTAAAGATAAACCTTATTTTGTAATAAGGCCGTATGTTTTACTATATTCATAAAACAGAGATTAAAACAGAAGAAGAACTGGTAGGGGATCGAGGAGGGGGTGGAGGCGGGCTTCAGGGGATCAGACCGGAATAACTCCTTAATATTATTCCCTTTATTATCAAGATGTCTATCAACTTAAGTAACTAACAGTAATCTTTATGATTGTAAGCCAAAATAACACGGGAGCCCGTGCCGGGGCCCGAGGGGACCGTGGCTAAATAATAACAGCCGCGCAGGTCGATCGATCAGGTTAAGCTACGCTTGCCGCGGTTGGTCTGTGACCCCTCCGTGCCTCGGAAAGCACTTTGAGCCGTTGGTCCCGGCTGTCATTCGTGGATCTTTGACAGTCGTTACGGGTAGTCAGAAGCCCGAAAGTCTGACAACCAGTCTTACCAAGGGGTATCGTATTACCCAGTAACTGGGTTGTGGAGGTCAGACACTCCATGTAAAATACTGGTATTTAGCTGCATCCGGTTAGACTGGAAGCCGACCCCAACGTAGTTGGGAAAAGGCTAAGCAGATGATGATGATGAGAGTAAGCCAAAATATAAAGCTTAATATAAAATTAAACTTTCATCTAGTGTATGCCCGAAACTGTAATATTTAAGTACATAAAAGCTAGTTTAAACTAAAATGCATTAGCTAATTGCTATGGCGGTCAAAATTTGGCAAACTCGTGAAGTTAGGTAATTGATGCGGTTTAATCTTTACTTTAATTAAACACTGCGGGGTCAGAATTATTATTTACAAGAAAATAGTACTGAATCGTAAGTGTAGCTTGCATTCAAGAAGACAAAAATAATAAAAATGTCTTTCAAGCGAAATAGCTGTATAATATGAATGATCGAATAATCGTTATCTATCTTCTTCTATATATATAAAATAAATATATATAAAATGGTAAACTGACTGACTGACTGATTGTTGATATATCAACACACAGCCCAAACCGCTGGTCCTAGAGACATGAAACTTGGAGGGTGTGTTCTTTGTGAAGAGTAGGTATCCACTAAGAAAGGGTTTTTCGAAATTCCACCCCTAAGAGGGTTAATGAGGGGAGGGTGAAATTTCACGCGGACGAAGTCGCGGGCAGAAGCTAGTAGTTTAATAAAAATGACAGAACATCTTTTTATTTTTAATAAAAAGATGTTCTGGTTCTTTCTTTCTTAGGTATTTGCCAAATCGAATGTTGTCATTATTCTCGGACGCAATCGAACGATTCAATACGAACAAAATTCTGTACACAAAATTTATTTGTGCCATCTGTTCGTTCGCGTGGATGTCGAAATCGAAATACATAAATGTGTCACTTTACTAATTATTTTTCTAAAATAAAAGAAGTCTTAGTTACTCCTTATAATATTAGCTATCTGCCAGTGAAAGTCCCATCAAAATCGGCCTAGCCGTTTCGTAGATGATCTGGAACAAACAGACAGAAACAAATCATTTTTATTTTTTGTTATATACTTTCATCATAAATGCATTTACAAACATTTTGACATTACAAAAAGACACTTAAATTTTATTTATTTGTATTTATGTATAGATGACACGTATGATAGATGAGTTGTGAGCTGGGAAATACAGCCAAACCTGAGATGTACAATATGCACATATCAGCTACCAAATTGTGAACCAAACATGATAAAAGTAAATAAACTGTTGCAAATTGATTGTATAAGTTCACAACAAATTACCTTTGAGACCACGTTTGGAAACCTGTGGCGCGTTCCCAAATGAGTTACCAAACAAACTTAGTTCTCTCGTCGTGGAATTCCGTAACGTTTCACTAAGTTTTCAGCTTAGAGTATTGGAAACCATTTACATGTTGGAGACGAACAAACTTTTCTTTAATAAACAAATTTGCGTAAAAGTTTCGATTCTCAGAAATGCGGTGCTACTGTGTATGTTCATACCTTTAATTTACGTGAAAGCTTCGATTTAAATGAAATGTCGCTACACCTGTATCTCCATATTGAAATAAAGGCTTATTGATCTAAAATAACTGGCTTTATTAATTAGCCGTGCCCTGCCCACTGCCACTTAAGTTTGGCAATTCTTCGGGCTATGTCGGTTACCTTGGTTCTCCTGCGGATCTCCTCATTCCTGATGCGATCACGCAGGGAAACTCCAAGCATAGCCTTCTCCATTACATTTTTTTTTTTTTTTTTTTTTTTTTTTTTTATACCCTTTCCATTCTCCTTTGGGTGACTTTTAGCCTTGCTCGCAGAACAGGTGGCGCGCGTACCGGAAGACGTAGCGTTGGAAGGCCTCCAACAAGGTGGTCCGACGACCTTGTGACGGCCGCAGGAACACGTTGGATGCGAGAAGCGCAGAACCGGTCGAAGTGGAGGTGCTTCGGGGATATGTCCAGCAGTGGACGTCTTTCGGCTGAAATGATGATGATGATTAATTAGCGTACTTAAAACAAAAAATATTTATATATTTAAAAAAAACAGACGCTAAAAATTATATTTTCGGCATTAGAATCGTTCCCAGATCTCGCAAAATTACATTAAAAAATTGTTCAATGTACAGTTTCCATTTCGCAATGATTTTATTAATGTATAGATAGATTAAATACGAACACAAATAGACATTTACTTTATTCAGGATCAGGAACCCAATCAAAAAATCTCCCTTCAAGAAAATAATCCCGTGGCATGAGTTCCGAGGAAGATGAATAACTTAGAATGACAGAGAGACCGAAATGGAAACATGTGAATATGAGAATACGCAAATACATGAACATGATGATACGAAAATAAGGTCGGACGGATTTATTATGACGTCATTATGTACAGTGGCCTCCGAAAGTTAGTTGACATTTTTCAACTTGAGCTGTGATGACAAATAATTATTTTAAAAAATCAGATACTACTAGGAAGCTATAACTTCATTATTTTGTGTGTCAATAAAAACGTTATAGCAGTTCAAACTTTTGGATCACTAGAATTTTAAATCATTATGTGGTGTTTCAAAGCTGAAGTGGGAAAATGTCAACAAATTTTTTTTTTGACGTGACAACGTCTTAAATTAGGTTGCGGCTGGGAGTCACTTATGAAAAAGTGTAACGCTCGGTAACGTTACGATGAGTCACCGAACGAGAGAGAGGCCCGCCGAATGCCTTGCGTCTCTCTCCCACTCAACTATTCTACCGAGAAAAAGACGTTGTCACGTAAAATCTTCGCCCGTAAAACCGACTTTACAGGCAACCATTTTTTTTGTATCATCTCGTTTGTGTAATGACCTTTAACACTCCGATTTTCTGTAGGAGAATTAATATGGGTATAAACTTGTTGAGAAAGGATGAAATAGTTTAAACCAAAGTCACTTTTCGTGCCTATCTGTTTGTCAGTTTTCAACATTATTTAGAGCTGTTTAGAACAACGACGCTAGTTAAGAGTATAAAGAGAAGAATAAAAATACATTTTTTGACCTGTATCCTGTGTGACTGATGAGGTTTTGACGGACGATATACGAGCTGACAGAAAATCAATCTCTGCCAAGATAAAGTCAATGATTAACAAGTACACTTCTTTTATATCATTATATTTTTCTGGCACGTAACAGTGAAGCACTGTATCTTGAACCTCCTTTCTTATGTGCACATCAAGCAACCCGAAACTGTAAAATTTTCCCAATCAACTTTGAACTTTATACTTTAGCGATAAATTTGAAAATCTATTAAAGCAATTTGACAGATTGGAGTAGCTTGATGTGCTGGCGTCTGTACTTACTCAGTCTGTAGAAGTTTGACATAACTTACCCTCCCTCCATTACCCTTTCGAGACACCATCTTTTTGAAATCTTTAGCGTGCTCGCACACGGCGCACTTTTTGTCGCTCCTACAGTCGGTCAGGTTTTTTTTTTGCGTGAATATCACAAAATACAGAGAGTACAGAAGGCAATCTACATACAAAGTGCGCTCGAGCAACGCACACATAGACACCGCTCACGGACACGTTATCTCAGGCGGGTTGGGATTGGGAGTAGTGCGAGCGCGAGTGCCATCCGCTTGAGACACGCGTCTGTGAAGTGCAAAAATGGACCAACAAAAAAATGGCTATCTATCTAAGCTCGATTTATATATTAGTAGTGAATCAGTATAAACGAAGTAACTTTTTTGTAAGGTAAATTCACGCCACCAAATTATTTAAGTTGCAAACATGATTTTTTGTTTGTGTAGATATTGTGTTGTTTTTAGTGTCATTTGATAGGTTTAGGTCTAATACGGATAGGGCAAAATAAATTGTGTAAATAGGGTAATCCGTTTTGAAGTTATTAGGGATTTTCGATAGTGAAAATTAACAAATGTAAAATTTTATATGTTTTTGTTGTGTAAACTTTTTGTATTGTAATACTATGTTTATTGTGTTGTTATAATATTGTAGAATAAGCTCAACAATAAATCAAACAACTAGATACGAGTGCCAAGACCACGATAGTTTTTAGTGCATGAGCCAAAGTTGACAACCCTAGCGCGACCGGCGAGCTTAGGTATGAAAAGTGAAGTACATACATGTGATTGCCTTCTGTACTCTCTGTATTTTGTGTAAAATATACACCACAAACTGTGCAAAATGACGCCAAACGTCAAATAATAGATGGCTAACGAGTATACCCTGTATTTATACCGGTCCAATCCCACTAATTAATAAATACCCGGTACTTGAGCGGGTAATTATTTACCCGTTACAATGTATGACGCGTCATGCTTGGGGGCGCGTGGCGATTTCATTCTAAATATGTTTCAAATAACAGACATGTTGGAATATTTCATACTAAAATTGTGCTTTTTAGTTACATTTTAGTAACGTTTAATTGATTTGTTATCTGAGTAGGTTTAATAGAATAGTTTTCTAGTGAGTTTTTTTTTAATGCGTAAATACGTAATAACAATATTGTCAGCTTATTTCGATCAGCACTCTTTTCTATTCCATCTTTCAAATAGACGTTTTTACAGCCAAAACAGAAGAGGCAGGAATGAACTGATAACCCCTAAAAGTATGATTCATTCTATTCCTGCTTCCCAAAACCCACAATATCCAATGTCGTATTATTAGTAATTCTACCCTCACTACGTGAGACTCCATTTTTGATGCATGTCTCCACAATCCGGCTCTAGGACCAAATGGGACCTATCGGAAAATTCGATAACTATTCCTGACAAAAGACACCACGTATTATTCAGGTGTCTTGTGGGATTTTCCTGGAATTCGTATCATGGAAGGACGGTTTTCACCGGGTGCAGCGCAAATATACTTTTCCTTTCATTTTAAATCAAACTGGCTTATAGAATGGGTATTCGAGAATTCGGTTTTTTGCGGTACAGACGCCAGCACAAGCTATTACAATCTCTCAAATTTCTTTAATAGATTTCCAACTTTATCGCTAAAGCATAAGGTTCAAAGTTGATTGGAAAAATTTGACAGTTTTGGGTAGTTTGATGTGCTGGCGTCTGTACATTGAAAAGCTGGTTCTAAAAAGAAATAACAATGAACCGTTGGTTCTCCAATTTTACAACTAAATAAATGACGTAAGGGGCTGAGCAGTAGTATTCTGTCATGGACTTGTATTTTAACACTAGCTCCTGCCCGCGACTTCGTCCAAGTGAAATCTTTTGTTTTAACATTCAATATAGCATAAGCATACGACTCACCGCGTCTTAACTGTTGCTTCGTTTTCGTTTCGCATTCTATCTGCGTTTTTTTTTGTTTTGCTCCTAAGAGTCATAGCGTGATGTTAACTTTCCTCAAGAATTAGGCTATCAAACAAACGTTTTTCAAATCCAACTAGTATTTTCAAGGATAAACGCGTACAAACAAAAAAAAACAGTGGCACTCCGGGAGTGCCGACAGAAGTGAAAACAAAACACAAACAGAATACTTTGGCATCACTCACTGACATATCGGATAATACATTAAAACCGAGTACATCCCGGACAGTCGAACACACCCGAAGCGGGTATTTTTTTAATCGTCTTATAAACAAAATCAGTTAACAAAATAAATACCTCAGGCAATAAGACCGCCTTTGTATATTATTTCTTTTACTTGTGCATAGAGTTTTAATAAATAAATCCTAAATAAAATAATACCTACGTACCTACGTGTTGTGTTTTGTCTTATTTTTCTATATTTTATTTTAATTTAATGTATCTAATGCTATTGTATGATCCAACTGTTGATCGAAATAAAGGAATTGAATTGAATTGTTATAGAAGAAAAGCTCATACAGTACAATGTATGAAGTGTACAAACATGTGACGATCAATTTACAATGACCCCGTAAGATTATATCCACAAAAACAAAACACAATCAGCGCTACCAATATTGAGCTATCTATCGGATTTGACAAATGACGTCACGAAAAAATAAATGCCATCGCATTAATCGTCACGGCTTCGATACGGCTGTGTCAATAACGTGAATCGATGTACCCGAGCTTGTTTACATTGTCCCATGTCAAATTGTGTAAACTTTCACTACACCAACATTTATGTAGACACACGACAATCGTAGGAACTAACTTTGACGTTTACATTTGACCTTTCACTTACGGTTTTCACGTACGTAATTTGACGCTTTTGACAGTCAAGAAATAGATTTATGGGTCATGTTTCTGTGATGGAAATAAAGCTGTATTTACGCGTGTTTACTGTGTATTGTGTGTACGTGTGTGTGATGTGTGTATGTGACATAAAATTTCCGGGATAAATGTTCTAAATCAGGGCTGCCCAAAAGAAGGCCTCTGGGCATCTTGCGGTCCTCGGCTTGAGTTTGTAAGGCCCGCGACATAATAAGTCCTATGGAAACTTTAAAAGGACCTATGAAAACTTTAAAAGTTTTGTTACTTAATTGATGTTTTTTGGCTATTATAATTGATACACCTTTGCCATTTTAATGGAAGTGCATTGATTTACACGTTCTATAGAAATTCAGGGTACAGGAATCGATGATTGGTGTTTGTCATCGACAAGACCGCTATGAGTTGAAATTCACCCATGACATTAATATTTCTCTGTTTTTTGTCAACTATGGAAAAGGTTTTCGGTTAGGTACGTAATTTGACGCTTTTGACATTAATGTGGGTACGTGACCCACATTAATGTCAAAAGCGTCAAATTACGTCTGTACTACGTACTGTCTATGATAGAAATAAATCGGTGTTTAAATTTTGTTACTACTGTCAGCAAACAATGTATAACTGGATAAGTTTTAAACAATAGCAAAGGGTGACGACTTTGCGTTTTATAAGGTTGTTATTCACGTTCGAAACGTGCCGAATTTATTTATTTATTTAAACTTTTCGCACAAAAAGGTACAAAGGCGGACTTAATGCCTTAGGCATTCTCTACCAGTCAACCAAGGGTGGTGAAGAGATTAAATGGTAGGTGCTTTGGTTGAGAGGAACAATGATATAAATTAAAAAAAAAATACTATTAAAACTAGGTACACAAATACATAAATAGGTTATACAACAACAACAACAACAACAACAACTGAATTTGAATAGGTAAATGACTGTTGATTTTACTTTTGTATAATGTGTAATTCTGAAAACAAACTGTTTGTTTACATTGTTAGTTAGCATGGATGGCTAGCATTCGGTAACAGATAGAAATTTAACTATGTTCGTCGATTTTGATGTGGGAATAAATTATAGAACAACTAGCAGCACCCCGCGGTTTCACCCGCATAAGTACCGATCCCGTGGGAATATAAGACACCAGCACATCAAGCTACCCGAAACTGTAAAGTTTTCCCAATCAACTTTGAACCATAAGCTTTAGCGGTAAAGTTGAAAATCTATTAAAGAAATTTGACTGATTGTAGTAGCTTGATTTGCCGGCGTCTGTACAACTCTGCCTTGTCCTTCAGGGATTACAGGCGTGATGTTATGTAATGTTTATTTATCCCTGTAAACGTAACACTCTCCGACACATTTCCACAATAATCGCCTGTCACACCGAAGACATGTTTGTTTTGTCGATAGCCTTCCGTACTCAAGTGTGGCTATAAATATACTGTTTATTCAGTTCACTCTTCTAAGATTGAAATACATGACCTTTACTAATAAAAATATACACTTGTTGTTGTAGGTACCACTAGGGCAAGATATATGATTTTATTTCTGTATAAGTAGGTTTGTACAAACATTTTTATACGTCAATCATATTTAAAAAAAAAAACTAGGCGAGGTCGGCGACTCTTCTTTTATATACGTCAATCATATTTTAAAAACTAGGCGAGGTCGGCGACTCCTATCAGACTACTCTGAGAAGAAAGGCTGAAACAAACTCAGAAGTCCTAGTCTGTTTTAAGACCAGACATAATCTTGGTCAGATCATGTAGATGATTGGTGCCTTTTTTTCTTGCGGATGGGAAATCATCAAATGACCCCTCCCGCTCTGGGTGGAGCGGAAGGGAGTGTCAGACTCTTACTGACTAAAACCCACCCGTGTTCCTTCCTTAGCCCTTTATGTTCCGGGCCAGCGGTAACCCTTTCGGACAATCCCGCTGACCCGGCAGGCTTCGGCCCTAAGGGGGCCCCCTCCTCGATGCTGACATCTCTTTAAGGCGCGCGTGGAACACGTACGCGCCGTCCGGCACGGGCCTGGTCCTGATCGGACGGTGAGCTACCCATGTAGATTGGTGCCTGAAATGGTCTTTTGAGGAAATAACCACACAGATTGAGTGGACTTGTCCAGTCAGGGCACGCATTTGTTAGTAATCATGCAGCTCAACTCAGAATATAAGGAGCTCAGAACTATAAGATCTCTTTTCATGCAGACGGATACGAGCTTTGATCAGCACGTTTGCCTTATACAATCATTATCTGATTAACAAATGAGCGGGTTGCTATAATAATTGACTGACTGATTACGTTGATTGTGGAATTAAATTTATATATATACCGTTCGAAACAATAGAATATCGTTTACGCTTGAATCAATCGGTTAGCGTAATCTTGTTTATTATGGCTTGGTTGATTGAGATTTTGAGGGGCCCGTGGCTAAACAATAACAGCCGCACAGGTAGATCGATCAGGTAAAGCTACGCTTGCGTACGCTTGCGCACGTCTGTGGGTGGGTGACCAACTTTACATACCGAGACCCCTCCGTGCCTCGGAAAGCACGTCAAGCCGTTGGTCTCGGTTATCATTCGTGGATCTTTGTCAGTCGTTACGGGTAGTCAGAAGCTCGAATGTCTGACAACCAGTCTTACACCAAGGGGTATCGTATAACCCAGTAACTGGGTTGTGGAGGTCAGATAGGCAGTCGCTCCATGTAAAATACCTGCTGGTATTCAGCTGCACCTAGTTGACTGGAAGTCGACCGCAATATATTTGGGAAATGGCTAGGCAGATGATAAATTGATTTTGATCAATGTTTAATTGATTTTAATCAATATTAAAATCAATTAAAACATTGATCGATTTTGAATTTAATGTTAATTGAATGAATCGATTCTTTTGTCACATCACTATTTAAATTTCGTTAAAAAATGGTAACACTTAAGCGGTCATTTTACTGCAGTTAATTAAGGCTGGCCGCATACGCTCGGTTTCCTGATTCGGTTTCCGGATCAGGAATTCAGATTCGGAAACCTGAATGCTTCATTTACATACAAAATGTTCAACAAGGCGCACACGTCCTTACTATTTCCGAACGGAAAAAAACCCCACGTTC
The DNA here is from genome assembly GCA_948474745.1 of Oligia latruncula. Taxonomy (NCBI): domain Eukaryota; kingdom Metazoa; phylum Arthropoda; class Insecta; order Lepidoptera; family Noctuidae; genus Oligia; species Oligia latruncula. The sequence goes on along the minus strand of OX419695.1, from coordinate 15,495,637 downwards.
GTTTCGAAATTCATTCAAATACAAAAAAACGGATGTTTGCGCTAGGCACACGGAATTCCGAATCTGAATTCCTGATCCGGAAACCGAATCAGGAAACCGAGCGTCTGCGCCCAGCCTTAAAGTCCTAGTACAGTTTACCTATACTTCCTCTGGTTTTCGACAGTGGTTAAAATTCAGTCGGTGTCGACCAATCAGAGAACCGGATTACACAGACGTACGGCTCCCGGTTTTACATACCACACCGTTTGGCGGTTGGATGATCACGAATATGCTTCTCGAATGAAACTCTTTGGATTTTATTTGAATTCCGACTGCGATGTTTGAATTTCGATTTGGGTGTAATATTATAAAGCCTGTTCTTGTTTACATTTGACAAGAAAATATATTGTGAATAATAACAGTCATACAGGTCAATCGATCAGGTTAAGCTACACTTGCCTCGATTGGTCTGTGGATGGGTGACCATCTTAACATACGAGACCCCTCCGTGCCTCGGAATCCCAGCTGTCATTCGTGGATCTTTGACAGTCGTTACGGGTAGTCAGAAGCCCGAAAGTCTAACAACCAGTCTTACCAAGGGGTATCGTATTACCCAGTAACTGGGTTGTGGAGGTCAGATAGGCTGTCGCTCCATGTAAAATACTGGTATTCAGCTGCAACTGGTTAGACTGAAAGCCTACCCCAACATAGTTGGGAAAAGGCTAGGCAGATGATGATGAAGAAAATATATTGTGACCTACATAATTTTATCGTATAGGTATAATTATATACTTACCGGCTAAAAAGAAAATGAAAAATCATGTAGATAGTTATTAATTATTTATTCTTCGTTCGTCCTGAAGTTTTGCCCCACATTCCAAAAAAATCCTGGTTTGTCCCAAACAATATGTTTCCTTCGTCCCAATTTTTTTTTTATTATTTATTCCCGCTTCGTCCTATTTTATATTCCTTCTACGGCCCATATTTTTTTTAGTTTCAAGATGACTTTTGGCATTTCAATGATTTATTCCACTTTGCTATGAATAATATCAATGTATGTATCAGTATGTTTTGCTATACTAGCAGTAGATTTGTTTGTACAATGTTATCCATATCATAACGTTTATCGACATAGGTTAATATCAGTTACCTTCATGATAGACTAACTTCTGTAAGGGACTTTATCCGCGTGTTAACATGTATGACACTCGAAAATTCCTGTTATTGAAAGAATTTTCAGAATCGGATCAGTAGTTCTGAAGAATACCTCCTATAAACGAACTCACAAATTTTACCTCTTTATAATATTAGTATAGATAGACAGAAAACATACCTCATTACAATTTAATTTAACTTTTGTGTAGTGTATGCTCGAAACTCTACTATTAAAGTACAGACGCCAGCGCATCAAGCTACTACAATATGTCAAATTTCTTTAATAGATTTTCAACTTTATCGCTAGAGCATAACGTTCAAAGTTGATTGGGAAAATTTGACAGTTTCGGGTAGCTTGGCGTGCTGGCGTATGTACATAAAACCTAGTTTTCAAACTAAAATGCATTAGCTAACGGTTATAGCGGTCAATATTTTGGCAAACTCGTGAAGTTAGGTAATTAACGCGGTTTAATCTCTAATTTAATGAAACACTGCGGAGTCAGAATTACGGCCTGGTGTTTCCGTACAGGATATACGTTTGACGGCCAGTCAGATTTACGGCGATGATATTTAGGTATTGGTAACTGACTAAAGACCAATTGTTTAATTGTTAGATAACTTTAATCTGAAGAATAAATAATAAAAGGGCGGTTTGTCAGATTTTCTGGACAAAAGCTGTCAAACCACTTTTATTCCTCAAATAAAAGTTGTTTGAAGATTGGAAAATTGGCACTGAAGCATATGATATGCTTGATTAAACGACACAGAAAATACCTAAAAGATTCTGTGTAGAAACCTCTCCCACGCTCGTAGCACTGAGCTACGTGATTGCTACGCCGTAGCAGCGCACTGCTTTACGAATGACACAGTTTCAATTTTTAGCAGCTGTTATTTTTTTAGAGCAGTGGTGGCCAAGTGGTAACGGCCGCGACTTACGAGTTGTAGGTCGTAGGTTCGATTCCAAACAGGCGCTTTACTTTGTGTACATTATTTCATCACCACTGCTCTCAAAACGGTGAAGGAAAACATCGTGAGGAAACCGGCATGTCCTAGAACCAAAAATTCGAAGACATGTGACATCTGCCAATCCGCACTGGGCCCGCGTGGTGGATTACGGCCCACTCCCTCTCACCGAGAGGAGGCCTGTGTCCCAGCAGTGGGAACATTATAGGCTGATTATGGTTATGGTTATTTTTTATCGGGTATTTCTTTACAAGACATGATTATTATTAGCAAACTCATGGATTAGTATTTATGTAACGGAAAAAATCGCTAAAAAAGGGTATATTCGAAAATACTTTCTTTTTATTTCTTTAATATCGTATACAGGATAGCCGGTACATCAAAGCGAAGCCTGTTACCATAGATTTAGTGCAGACAAGCCAGCAAGCTACCCGAAACTGTCAAATTTTCCCAATCAACTTTGAACCTTATGCTTTAGCGATATAGTTGAAAATCTATTAAAGAAATTTGACAGATTGTAGTAGCTTGATGTGCTGGCGTCTGTACATGATTCTGAACGCCCTTGCAATGAAAATCTTCGAGGCTTATTAAAAAAAAATGATGTTCCATACATTCTGAAGGCGTAGGTATTACTTTTCTAGAAAACAGCAGACTTTTGTTTTATAACCGATGAACAATTTTAGATGTTTCATAATCATCTACGCTACCACCTTTTGTTTTTTTTTTTTTTCGAGGATGGGAAATCATCAAATGACACCTCCCGCTCTGCGTGGAGCGGAATGAGCGTCAGACTCTTACTGACTAAAACCCACCAGTGTTCCTTTTTTTTATTTTGTAACCTACGAAAAATTGCTACGGTACGCTACCTCCTAGAGTAGAAATTTTTCGTAGGTTATCAGAACAAAAAACAATATTGTGTCTAGAATCATGCTGAATTATTCATGGTTTCATGAATTATTCATGAAATTCTGAATTATTCATGGTTGGTCGATGTCGATGACCCTGCATTAAATCGATTTAAAATAATGATTGTGTAAAATAAAATGGCAAACGCGCCAGCCCTTAGAAACCACACCACAGGCGGCTCCTAATTTATTTACTGTTTTATTACGTTTCATCCATCAAAGTGGACTTTAATTTAATTAAAATACTTTCAGCCACTTTCGAAGTCACAATAATAAATTTAATCTGTCGTCACGCTTAGTTTCCTACAACTTCGGAGACCGTCAAGTGTAAATGAACATTTACCTCGACTTATATAATTAAGTAAGTAGGTTTAATATAATTCTGAAATGTCTTGATGAAAAAATATAAAGTAATTTAACCACGTTATGTGAGTCTGAAGGCAATTTCCTCTAGAACCGAGTCCGATGTTTTTTTTTTTCATTAAATGAATACCTATAATTTTTTGGCCTTTTTGGCTGTGCCAACATTTTGGGTTGTTACGTAATAACTGAATGTAGCAATAAAATATTCTGGCAACACTCTATGATTATGTGTCTATGATGATATGTTCTGTGCAATGGGCGTGTAACAATGGGGGACGCTCATCGTAGAAAAATGTAATCTGCAAGAAGTTATCTATATACTAATACTAATAATAAAGCTGAAGAGTTTGTTTGTTTGAACGCGATAATCTCTGGAATTACCATTCAGATTTGAAAAAATCTTTTTGCATTTGATAGCCCAATTCTTGAGGAAGGCTATAGGCTATTTAATATCACGATATGACCCTTAGGGTCCCCGCACACGGGCCACCGGCCACAGCCACAAACGCCGCCACAACAAGCTAAAAGCTTTATAGAAGAAGAAGAAGATTTGTAGCGTGTGGCGGCCACCGGCGTCAACCGTGTGCGGCTAGTCTATATAAAATGTATGAAAACTACGGGAAATATGCCGGTGGCGTCGTTTTGTGGTTGTGGCCGGTGGCCCGTGTGCGGGGACCCTTAGGAGCCGAGCAAAAAGGAAAAAAGTCAGAACTAAATTTCAAAAAAAAAAAAAAAAGAACGCTAAGCGAATACGAAGTGTTGCGACGGGGTGGGGGTACAAGAAATTTCATGCGGACGAAGTCGCGGGCAGAAGCTAGTTCTATAATAAAGTTTAACATACAAAATATCTGTATTCTCCTTCCAAGACCGATTAACAATAACTTTGTGGCTACGGCTTGTGCCTTTCGTCGGGCAATCAACTGAATGTATCCCTTACTTATCCTATTTCCGAGAGAGTTCCCACTCTGTTATATGTGAATAGCATCTTATTTTCTCTTGAATGAACAATGCCTATCTTGGAATGGAAACAATTAATTGTCGGTATCTACCTACTCCTTGGCTTTCATTTGTTATTTTGTCTTTATTAAGTCCTGCGAAGCTTAGGCTCTGTTTATTTGTTGTATAATAAAAGAGTAATAAATTCTCCACTTTTATAGTCGTCCTTCTTTTAATATACTTACCTACTTAAAGATTGTGTCTGGATAATTTGGGGAAAAAACAGTACTGTGCCTATTACCGACTTAAAGAAAATTGACATGTTGATTCGTCGCACGATTTTTTTTTCGCGATTTCTGGTTTGGTCCCATAGTAAAAGTTGTTTATAATGATGAGTACAATGACCTCTTAAGAGGTTGTTATTATTTTACCAATAACCCTGTATTTGTTTTCTTGAATATGGAAAATACTTCAGGTGATACATATAACAAAAGTTATTCAAACCTCACCCTATTATTTCGGTATATCGGAAATGTAGTTTGAAGGCCAATTCCGTGCTAAATATATCCCAGTTTGAACAGTTCAGTTCATAATGACGCGTAGGTCAATAAGCAAAGATATCCCATTTCGATCAAATCAACAACACCATTCGATTGTGTTCTGTGATTGATTGAAATGTAAACAAAAATGATACGATGATTATTTTTAGTCTTTTTTGTGGTTTCTTATTTACAACATATCATCACGCCTGTAAACCCCGAAGGGTTAGCCAGAGATGTAGAGACGCCAGAACGTCAAGTTACTCGAAACTGTCAAATTTTCCCAATCAACTTTGAACCTTATGCTTTAGCAATAAAGTTGAAAATCTATTAAAGAAATTTGACAGATTGTAGAAGTTTGATGTGCTGGCGTCTGTACCTATAGGACACCCACATTGCACTAGTTATGTTTATGTAAATTTTTTAGTTAATAGAGCAAGTCTATTGAGAGGGGCCTGTGGCTAAATAATAACAGCCGCACAGGTCGATCGATCAGGTTAAGCTACGCTTGCCGCGGTTGGTCTGTGGATGGGTAACCATCTTTACATATCGTGACCCCTCCGTGTCTCGGGTCCCGGCTTTCATTCGTGGATCTTTGACAGTCGTTACGGTTAGTCGGAAGCCCGAAAGTCTGACAACCAGTCTTAACAAGGGGTATCGTATTACCCAGTAACTGGGTTGTGGGGGTCAGATAGGCAGTCGCTCCATGTAAAATACTGGTATTCAGCTGCATCCGGTTAGATTGGAAGCCGACCCTAACATAGTTGGGAAAAGGCTAGGCAGATGATGAGGGAGCTAGGTATCAACCAGACACAAATCCAGACTTCGGGCTGCTTCTAAGTAATTCCTAGAAGAAGAAAAAAAAAAGCAATTGCAAGTGCTTTTGGATTTCGAAGTTCCCTGGATTCGATTTCAGGTCCAGTTGAAAACCAGCGTCAGGGACTAGTTGTCTGGCATTTTTGCTGAACAGGGCCTTTTTGGCGCAGCCGTGAGGCACACTTTTCTGCTAATTTCTTACTTCGGTATTTGTACTTTTTATTTTTATCTGATGTGCGACTATTATCTGATTATATCTGGTGTATTATGTCTTTTAGTCTGTGCTAATAAAATGTATTTTATTTCTTTCTTTCTTTCATTCCTACTTACTTTCTTTCTTTCTTTCATTCTTACTTTCTTTCTTTCTTTCTTTGATTCTTACTTTCTTTCTTTCTTTCTATTTCCAAGTCGGGTAAATTGTTAATGGGTTTTTCCATACTTTCTCATAAATAGCCCGGAGTCTGGATTTGTGTCCAGTTGATGGCAAAAGACTCGCCCCCTGTTACATGGGAATTAAATAACATTACGTGAAATGTGGTTTAGAAGGCAATGTGTAGTTATAAAGAATGACACATGCGTGTAACATAGTATCGGATTTTTTTTTTTTTACTCGGATGCGATAACCCTAACCCTATTAATTACCGTCAATCAATCATTAATAACACTTGATTATTATCAGTCAGTGATTGATTAAAGCGTAAACCACACATTTGGCAATATGCCCCAAGGATGTACCTTACAGGCGTTGCAAGGGGGGGTTCCGGAATTAGTCTTTTAAGAGGAACCGGGACCACCCCTATGTGCTGATGGTGATCACCGGGGTGATTTTAGTGAGGTAAAATCCCACACTCCCCGACCTCCTCTCCCCGGAGACTGAGTGCCTTTTGAAGGTTTCCCCCCGAAAAAAAAAGCAAAAAAGGTCCTTACATAAGAAATTGGCGTGAGACGAGAGGGGATTGTGGCTAAGTAATAACAGCCACACGGGTCGATCGATCAGGTTAAGCTACGATTGCCGCGGTTGGTTTGTGGATGGGAGACAATCTGTTAGATAATAAGATCACTCCGTGGATCTTTGACAGGTCGTTACGGGTCGTCAGAAGCCCGAAAGACTGACAAGACAACTAGTCTTACCAAGGGTATCGTATTACACTGTAACTGGGTTGTGGAAGTCAGTTATGCAGTCGCTCCATGTAATGTACTGGTATTCAGCTGCACCCGGTTAGACTGTAAGCCGAACTCAACATAGTTGGGAAAAAGCTAGGCAGATGATGAAGACCACCTTTTTACACTTATAATATCATTGATGATGACATAATAAATTGGCGTTATGTCGAACTGGCCACTTTGATCTCAAATACTAGTGTTTGGTTAAGAATTCCAAATTCAAATTTATTTTATATTTTGGCTTGTGTATTTCTGTATCCAATTTAATCGTTCATTTGTTTTCGGGCCGTATGTTTTTTTTGACATCGTTCTGTTCCACTATGGAAAACTTAAAGTATCGCGTTGTTTATAATTATGACTTCCACCGTGGCGCCTGTACTGCAGAAACAGCTCGAAGGATTAATGACGTGTCTCTAAAAGAAAACACGGTACGATTTGGTTCCAACATAGATAGCTATATTTCACAAGATACCAATCAACTGGGGTTTTCATATAATAAGCAGAACTTAATAGACCCAAGATCATGCTACTTCTTGGAAACCACATCTGGGCTAGCAACAAATCAATTGGATAATCAAGTTTGATTACGCCCATTGAAAACAAGAAATCACCCGAAGCGTAGACGATATTATTCCAAACAAACAATCTATGTCTTCAATCTATCTATAGGAACACACTCGCTAGCACATCAAGCTACTAAAATCTGTCAAATTTCTTTAACAGATTTTCAACTTTATCGCTATTTCATAAGGTTCAAAGTTGGTTGGGAAAATTTGACAGCGTCTGTACATATTATATTAGGGGCTGTTCATTTATTACGCAAGACTGTTTTGACCACTTTGTAACCCCCCTACGTTAGAAAAAATAAGACTGGGATGAACCTGGGAGAGGTTACAAATTTCTTTAATAGATTTTCAACTTTATCGCTAATGCATAAGGTTCAAAGTTGGTTGGGAAAATTTGACAGCGTCTGTAGATATTATATTAGAGGCTGTTCATTTATTACGCAAGACTGTTTTGACCACTTTGTAACGTGTACGGAAGAAAAAATAAGACTGGGATGAACCTCTCCCCCATTTCAATCTTACGTAAGATCAGTATCTACCAAAATTGCAAATTTATAATTTGTTATCTTACGTAAGAACAATCTACGTGGGGGTGGGACCGCCACGTAAGAAAAAATTAGACTGGTTTGGACTCCCGCCCCCCTCAAATCTTCTTACGTAATTAATTCACAGCTCCTTAATAAATCGTTCAAAATCTAGTCGCAATCTCATCAGCGACAATCGCTGTCAGAAACTTGTCAAAATGTAGGTAAGTTAGAAATGGTTTTGACATATTGAGACAGATTACAATGCGAACGTTCATTGCCTCTCAGAAATTCTATTTCTCAATCAACCAATCTTTCACAAACCAGATTACGTTAACTGATTGATTCAAACGTAAACGATATTCTATTGTTTCGAACGGTATTTATAAATTAAATTCCCGTTCGTATGTCTGTCCGGTGGCTTTCGTCAATGTCGTGTTGTTTGTGTGAATAGTCTTAAAATAGATTCAGCAGGTACAGACATCAGCACATCAAGCTACTACAATCTGTCAAATTTCTTTAATACATTTTCAACTTTATCGTTAAAGTATAAGGTTCAAAGTTGATTGGGAAAATTTGACAGTTTCAGGTAGCTTGATGTGTTGGCGTCTGTACGTGTGGGTTGGCCTTAACATCGATTTTAAAAATTGAAAACTGATTTAATATTTTTTTTGTAATGGAATAGTTGAAGAGGGGCCTGTGGCTAAATAATAACAGCCGTACAGGTCGATCGATCAGGTTAAGCTACGCTTGCCGCGGTTGGTCTGTGGATGGGTGACCATCTTTACATTCCGAGAACCCTCCGTGCCTCGGAAAGCACGTTAAGCCGTTGGTCCCGGCGGTCATTCGTGGATCTTTGACAGTCTTTACGGGTAGTCAGAAGCCCGAAAGTCTGAGAACCAGTCTTACCAAGGGGTATCGTATTACCTAGTAACTGGGTTGTGGAGGTCAGATAAGCAGTCGCTCCATGTAAAATACTGGTATTCAGCTGCATCCGGTGCGACTGGAAGCCGACCCCAACATAGTTGGGAAAAGGCAGACAGATGATGACTCCGTGTGCTATCAATAGCTAGATATTACTGTAGTACAGTCACGAGCAAAAGTATGTATACCCTTGGCTTTATTCAAAGGCGATTTTCTCCTTTATTTCTTAATGAAATTTTATATTAGTAGGAACATAGTATTTTCGAACCCATAGGTATGTACTGCAACGTTGAAATATGACACTTTACATGTGTATAGTGTCATATTTCAACGTTGCATTCGTTATTTCGTGAAAAAATCGCAATTTAAAGTTGCCAAGTGTTGACATATTAGTGCTCGTGGCTGTACGAGAATAATAGAGAATATAGTATTATAGGCGTGCTAACAAGCTAGTTGTGAGGGTACTAACAAATTAGATTTTATGATCTTTTTCTTTTCTTTTTTCTTTAAAAAAACGTTGCCCCACACTAGGAATTTCTCCTGTATTGTGGGTGCGTTTACAAACATTTAAACTCACATACACAAACAGCCAGACCCGGAACAACTATTTGTAGGTCATACAAATATTTGTTCCGTGCGGGAATCGAACCCGCGACACGCAGCGCAGCAGTCAATCGCTTAACCTCTGCGCCAACCGAACTGAAATAAATAAATGATGATGATGATATCTACATCGACCTCGGAACGCGATGACCAAATTAAGTACAGCACTATAGAGGTATGAGGAACAGGGTGTAAAGTTTACTCTTATCCTATAGAAAAGGGAGGATCCTCCGACCAGACGGGTGTTGTGTCTGGTGGGCAACAGCCGAAGGATTCATGTCGGGGCGTTGTATCTATGCTAGTTGCGCGGTAAACTCTGCTTGCGCGATGCAGGATTTGCGTGACGTCAGTATGACGCGTTGTTCGCATGTAGCGTTGTAGATACCGCTACAGCACATTTACTCTTTTCTCAGAGCACCATAATATTGTTTCACAGCATGTGGTTTTAATAATACCACCACCATAGGGCACCCCAATAAACTTGTTGATGTCGTCTTTCTTCCTGAAAGACTCGCAATAATGGATCTTTGGTTTATTGCTCGCTTATTTGGTACTAATTAAATACAGACGTAGTAGAACTTCGGGCTAAATTACATTGTTTATGTTTCTAGTAACGAAGTTTGATTCGTAATCAGTGAAGTAGAATTTTCAATTGTATCTAAATATTTTTCCTTAGTTACTTGGGCAGTTCTGGTTTAATCTTGGGTTGTTTTCATGAAGAACAAGGGAACAAGGAGCTTGCTCAACTCTAACCATGATAAAACAAAAAATAAATGCTAATAGCATACCAGACATTTCAACTCTAACCCTGGTTCGGTAACCGGCCGTAAAGCCTCTGTGTTACTTATTAAAAAAAAGTTGTAGTTCACCTAACAATTAACCTTTAGGAGGAGCAAAGTTGTGTATTAAAATTTGGTAGATTCGGTATTGCATTGCATTAATTATTCAGCCTATACCTAATGTTCCCACTGCTGACTGAGGCACAGTCCTCCTCTCTGTAAGAGGGACTGTGAGTGCGGGTTGGTAGATGTCACATTTTCTCGAATTTTTGATACTAGGAAATGCCGGTTTCCTCACGATGTTTTCCTTCACCGTTTTGAGAGCAGTGGTGACGAAATAATTTACACAAAGTAAAGCGCTTGTCTGGGTTCAAACCTACGACCTCGTACAACTCGTAAGTCGTGGCCGTTACCACTGGGCCACCACTACTCTCAATTACTCCCGGTGTTGAGTATTTTACAATAAAATAAATAAAATACTCCAAATTATTTGGAGTATTTTATTTGCATCACTCATAAAAAAAATAAATATTGGTGTTCATGGAATACCAACTCAACGCCCCCTCATATGTAGGTAATTTGTGTCAAAAACAATGATGAATGATTGTGATGTGTGTGGGTAATTTGTGTGTGTGTTTTTGTGTTCATGATAATTAAACGGTCATTTTTATATATTCACACTGTGTAGGTGTAAAAGAAATGATACGCGAAATTGCTCGGACTTCAGTATTTAAGCCTTGTACTAAAAAAACTAAACGATTAGATTAAGATTTGGTCTGGACTGTAAAAGAGACTGGGACCTCTGAGTTTGTTTCGGCCTTTCTTCTCAGAATAGTCAGATAGGAGTCGCCGACCTCGTCTTGTTTAAGAAATATGACTGACGTGTAAAAATGTTTGTACAAATGTACTTACAGAAAAATAAATCATTTATCATCATTTATCATAACGAAAATCTATATTGGCAAACAGAAAAGGCAATTACGGAGAATTAGCTTACATGTAACACAATTAAGTTCACAATATTTTGGTTTGACCGTTGACCCCCAAACTAAGCAGGACTTGTGTCTTGGGGATCGGAGGATGATTGAGTAGAAAGAAATATGTCAGTGTGTCGGTGGTCTTTCTTTCTTTCTTCTTCTATGTGTGTGTCAGGCTAGTTTATTAAAGCGTGTGTGTCGAATGTGTGTCTGCGAAAGTGTGAGAGAGGGGTGTTGTTTGCTGGGACTTTGACTTGTCGACAAATTTTAGAGAAAAGATTCGGTTTCAGGAAGGGGTGCCCTAGAAGGACATATAGTGACCTTATTCATGATGTTCTTCAGAACGGTCATGGGTCAGGTGCGTAGTACTTGCAACCGGCGTGTGTGTATGATAAGATGTTTAAAAGTAAAGAAGGCAAAAGAAGTATGTAAGGATCGTAGCAGGTGATCATGGGAAGAAGAAGTTCTAGAAAATAAAAGAAAAGTTGACAAACCTTTAAATAATTCCTAGCTACTTAAAATTGCAAAACGTATTAAAATCACCCTGAGTTTTATAAGATGTAATTTGTCACTTTTTCGTAGCAGACGCTATTTTTCATAAAGTAGAAATCTTGACGCGTCGCACTTTATCAAAATCATAAAAGAGTAGGTATGAAATATTGCTCTAGCTAGACATATAGAGCTTCATAATGTGTCCAGTTTTCAAGAGATTTTTTGGAACCTTTCGTAAAAAGAAAACTAAGTAATAGAAAGGAGGTGTCACCCAAAGGGCAATGGAGAGGTCTATGCTAAGAGTTTCCACAAGTGATCGAATCAGAAATGAAGAGATCCGTAGGAGAACCAAAATAAATGATAAAATGACCCAGCCCGAACAATTACTAAATTAGTATTAGTATTATTATTTATAGTATTTTTAAGTTATATTAATATTGTATTGTATGTGTTTATATGGGCCTGAAATAAATGGTTAAATAAATAAAATAAATTTAAGTGGCAGAGGGCAGGGCTTATTGCTCGCAGAACATTTGACTGGTGGGGCCGAAAGGTTCTGGAGTGGCGACCGCGAGGCAACGGGGAGGCGTTGGAGGGCCTCCCATAAGGTGGAAAATCCGTGTAAATCCGCTGGATGCGAGAAGCACAGAACCCTATGTCCAGCTGTTAGTTTAGTGTCTAAAATGTCGAAAAAAAATCTACATTATAGGCTAAATGTTTTTGCAAAATAAAAACTTTTTAACAAAAAAAAAACAACCGACTTCCGAAATTAAAGTTATTTTTCACTTTGTAGTGTTTTTTGGAAGTCGGTTGTTTTTTTTTTGTGAAAAAGTTTTTATTTTTCACTTTTTAGTGGGTCAGTTTGTCATTTATCTAATTTACAATAGCTTTTACAAAATATTGCTTTTCCCGATGCAGGGACGTTAATTGTTGAGGAGTTCTCCTAGTAAGAACCAGGAGAACTGGAGCTGAGAAGTCACCCTCAGCTCTACTTCACCTTATGCATTGTGACGAGCATAAATTGCTTAGCAACCACATTAAAGTACCTAAGTAATCGAATCGTAACCCGTGAAAGGCTTATTATTGAGTAGTTCAGGTGGCCATTTGTGGTCTTCATCATCAGTTCCACTTCACCAAATGGTGCTTTCCAAAGCAAATGCACGAGTTACTATAAAAAATACCCAAATTGCTATAGGTGTGCCTATAAAATTTGAGGGTTTCCCTCGATTTCCATGGGATTCCCTCATCAGATTCCGAGTTGGTGACAATGGGACCACCTCGAGACCATACCCTTTCAAACAAAAAAAGAATTTTGAAAATCGGTCCACAATTGGCGGAGTAATCGCGTAACAAACACACAAAAAAAAAAAACATACCGTCGAATTGAGAACCTCCTCCTTTTTTGAAGTCGGTTAATAAATTCGCTTTTTGTTAATTATATTCATACTAGCTGCGCCCCGCGGTTTCACCCGCGTAAATGTCGAACCCGTGGGAATATTGGGATAAAAAGTAATGTTAATCCAGGGTGTCAGCTACCTCCACACAAAATTTTATCAAAATTGGTCCAGCCGTTTGAGCGTGAAGAAGTAACAAACATATAAACACACACACACACACACACCCCCCCCACCCCCACACACACACACATTCACACACTCACAAACTTTCGCCTTTATAATATTAGTGTGATTCTTCATTAGATGTATCTCAGTTATATTTAATCAAACACCGGCCACTTTACCTCTTGCTCAAAAATGCCTCGAAACGAAGGTTTTTCATGAATATTAGAATAGAATACAATAGTTAAATGATATTTATTTATTTCTGTCAATTGATGTATAAACACTTTTACACATCAAAATTAAATTACGTTTTTAAAACTAGATGAGTTCAGTGTTTCCTACTGACTTAACTCTAACCTAACTCATATTATTATGAACACCATACACATTACAGATATAAATGGAAAATGTTTTACATAGGGTGACACAATAGGCGGTTTTTTTTTTTTGGGTGGGAAATTATCAAATGACCTCTCCCGCTCTGGGTGGAGCGGAATGGGAATCTCAGACTCTTACTGACTAAAACCCACCCGTGTTCCTTCCTTAACCCTTTATGTTTCAGGGTGGCGTTAACCCTTTCGGACAATCCCGCTGCTTTCGGACAATCCCGCTGCACAATAGGCAGTCTTATCGCTAAAAACGATATTTCTTTAAATTTTATTTTATTATTTATTTTTACAATTTTAAGAAAGCTTACAGACTAATTACACGTCTATGGTAACAAAACAGTAAACAACTGACAATTGCGTCTTACAAGTTTCCACATATCTATTACAATATTATAACATTGTTTCGTCACAAAAACAATACATCTGCCTAGCCTTTTCCCAACTAAGTTGGGGTCGGCTTCCAGTCTAACCGGATTCAGCTGAATACGAGTATTTTATACGAAGCGACTGCCTATCTGACCTGTACAACCCAGTGATTGGGTAATACGATACCCCTTAGTTAGACTGGTAGTCAGAGTTTCGGGCTTTTGACGACCCGTAACGACTGTCAAAGATCCGATCCTTGATTGACAGCTGCGACCTAGGCACGGAGTTTTCTCAGTATGTAAAGATGGTCGAAAAGCGTAGCTTAACCTGATGGATCGGCTCGTGCGGCTGTTATTACTTAGCCACAAGCCCAAAAACAACGTAACATATTCATATAAATCTTTCTCCATGCGGTAAAGTCAGTTTGCTTTCTAAAACCTTGCATTTGGCGTTCTGCCAACGTCCAGTTACAAAAGTGTTTACTCGGGAGCCGTATGCATTGGTAAGGAGCACTGACCTGCGTATTTTGTTTAGTATTTTGTTGTATTTCTATTAGACGATTGACTGGGAATGTTTTCTATATATTTTCAGTTCGACTTTGCAGTCTTCGAGAGTACATTGTTTGATATGTGGAAATAAATGAAAGCTTAGCACTAAAGTTGCCCTTTAGTTTCTGATGGTATACTATAGTCAGCCACTTATTGTAAATTATTATAAGTATAGATAAGTTACAAAATTGAATTTCGTACTTCGTTTGTTCAGTTATTTATTTTACTAACATTAAGTTTGGTTTGGGTAATTTGTTGCGCCACTTCTTTGCAGCTCAAGCACTAGGAAGTGGTGAAGGGCGGGTGTTTTGGGAGTCTGCCTTAGGCTCCTCGCAATAAAATCGCGCGCGACACAAAGGCACCGCAAGTCGATTATATCGCGTGTCGCGCCTGTTTGTAAGAGCCTTTAACGTTCAAAAAATGCTGATACTCAGCCTTATTTGAATAAATGACTTTAGATTTTGGTTTCCAAAGTGAAAAATAGAAGTACCTACTTAACTACCTTTAATTGTGAGGTAGAAAGTTTCGAAAAATATGTCAAGAGTTTATCATTCTGTGATCACAAAACTGGTGGTTTTTATGCCAATTTAATTATCATTGCACCGTGCAGTAGAATCTCCATAATTATAACATAATGGACTCTAATATATGCAGTCTTTTTAATTAATTAGTAATTTTTCATGCTTGAAAATATAGGCCACCGTCAAACCGGTAGCTCCCAAAGGAATTAACGGATATAATGTACTGTATTAATAGAGTCTGTTGACAGAATAAGGCCCCAAAGTGATATACAATGTCTCTTTATGTATAGTAATCACGCGAAGTTCTAGCTGGGACATAACTATAAACTTTTCTTATTAAACCTTAAACTCAAGAATATTAGTTTGAGAATTAAGTTCATTATTCAGTATTTATTTGAATTTGGCCATTTAAGTTATTTTAAGTTTCTTAGGGACTGTTTTGTAGCCATCCCTTTTCTTCTTTATCCTTTTTGTTCACTAGAAGTTTCGTTGAAATCATGACAGCCAGTATTTTTGTGCGGCTGCCAACCCGCGCACCCAGACGTAGTGTTTATCCGGTCTGTTGCTAAGTGGACGTACCTATTACAGAAAACGAAATATTCCTGTGTATTTATTCAGACTGTTCGTGTGCTCATAATTCTAGCAAGAAAAACCACAATTCAATTACCTACGTGGTTTTAACTTTAAGGGTCAGTTCACACCGAGACGCTACGCGACGCGCAGTTTTCAAGATAGAAATACAATTACAGACCTTATCTACTACAAAAAAAGGTACACGATTCTGTGAGCTACGCCGCGCGGCGGCAGCGCCGCGCTGCGTAGCTCGACGTAGTAGGTAGACACTGAATTGTGTACCTTTTAGTGTAGTAGATAAGGTCTGTAATTGTATTTCTATCTTGAAAACTGCGCGTCACGTCGCGTCTCGGTGTGAACTGACCCTTAATAGGTAAATTATATTAATATGCTTTCTTTCCGTTTCAATAATAACCAGCAGCGCCCCGCGGTTTCACCCGCGTAAATTTCGATCCCGTGGGAATATTGGGATAAAAAGTAGCCTATATGTTAATCCAGGGTGTCAGCTACCTTCATACAAAATTTTATCAACATTGGTCCAGTCGTTTTAGCGTGAAGAAATAACAAACATATAAACACACCCCTACACACACACCCCCCCCTCACATACACTCACAAACTTTCGCCTTTATAATATTAGTGTGATTATAACCATGCGTGGAGTAACCGGAAAGTTGAAATAATACGTATAGACTACGTAATAGATACTAGGTAATACGGTCTGGTGTCCCCATTGACTATAGATAGGTATAGACTATCGCCTGATTTCTGGAACTAAAATTATTATCGACGCGTCAAAATTGAACGCAAATCAAGTCATGCGATGGGCTGTTGTGTGTTGATAATTAGTTTAACCAATCACAGGAGATTACAGTGCGCTTGACAATATGTTGGCTAATTTGTGTGTAGGTACGGTCTGCAACAAATTTGCATAGGCACAATAAAGTTGAAATTTCTGTGAACACGCGCCCGCGCCGCGCAGGCCCGTACCTACATCTGTGTGTGTACACTGGCTAACGTCGAACGAAACAAAAAATAATTATACCGTCGCTTTTTCACACGCGCGGCGTAATTACGTATGACCTTGGTTGGTTCATACGATTGCTAAAATTCACATCTTCATAACAAGTACCGCTAGCGGATAGCGTTGCGTATTGGATTATTAAACAAGTTGGCCTAGGTTCGAATCTCGAGATGAAACTTTAATTTATCTTTTCAACAATATTCTTATCTTTTTTTATTATTATTCGATTAATTAATACACGAGAATAATAATGTAATATTTATTTTATTTGTATTATTATATTTTTATTGAAATATGGGATAAAAAAAAAAAGATTTTTAAGTGATTTCCAAAATTTTATTCGTTATAATTTTATAAATAAACTTTTAAAACAGTTTATTTTCTCATAAAGAACAATTTATTGAAGTAAAGCATGTGAACTACTACCATTAGACTTAAAATATTGTAAGTATCTTTAATAAAATAATATTGTTCTATATATATATATTGCGGTTATAGCTTAAGTATTCATTTTCATTATGAAAAGAAGATTGAAACTATAAACCTCAAAATAATCCTTAATACGGTTAAGACACAATATTATTTTAATATTACTAAAATCAATTTGTAATTCATAACTTAATACGTTGTATAACCCCCATTATTATCCATGCTATCAAGTAAACGCTGGCGTATGGATCCTATAATATTTAAACATATTTCTGCATATTTCCTTGCAATGCAACTTCATCTGGTAACTGGTTGGTTAAAACAACATTTCTTTCTTATTCACTGACCAGCTGGGGCCTTCCACTGTCGATCGCGTTCGACTGGCACGGACCCTCCGACCTTTTGACCTTCCTACTCACAGTAGGTAGGTAATTTCTCTAAAACAAAAAAGGAATATTGTAAGGCTACTAGCAAAATGATAAAATATTATTAACTACTATTTTGAAAAAAAAATATTTTGAAAATAGTTCAAAAGATAAGATTATAATTTATACTTAATGTTATATTCATCATTCCAAAAGTAAATAAATAAACTCTTGGAAATATATATTTTTTCTTCTATTTAGACCCTATGGTAAATATAAAACGTTTAATAAAATAACTACAAGGATCAGCAGTTATACATTAATTAAATAAATGTTCGATAAAAGAATTAAATCATAATACTCACAGTCAGTCCGGTTTCATCAAATATTTGTGGTATAATATTAAGTCCACTTTTACGCAGCGCGATAATATCCGCTTTCATCTCAATATTTAAATTTGCTTGCGTTTCAAAATGAATAACACCTCTAATAGATTAAACACACTTCACTAACCCACAATATCAAATTATTATCAACCAACAAAGAACCACAACATTCTTTCGCGGTGAATGGTGCATCTGTCCACCTTATAATTTATTTATTAAGATTTCTGTGGGTATAATCATAAAGTTTTACGAACTATGTGAACAAGACGAACATGACACGGAACTATATTCAATAGCGTGATTATTCGAGTAATATGCGGGTGTGTGTGTCAAATTACTCATTAAAAGAAGGTCGTAAGTCACTAACTAAACTTCAAACTATAACTTTGCGAATTTGCTTATGGACTTTTGATCGACACTGTACATTATATAACGCAAGTAACTATTTACACTGAGCACTAAATGAAAAAAAAAATCAGCTGTTCCCTAAATTTGTGTTCGTTTAACTCGTCAAAATGTAGGGAACAGCTAATTTTATTTTTCGCGTTGTCAGGTTTGGTCCCATAGTAAAAGTTGTTCATAATGACGAGTACAATGACCTCATAAGAGGTTGTTAATGTTTTACCAATAACCCTGTACATTTAGACGTTAACGTCCAGGTGGTAAAACGTTAGGATCCAGTTGAAATTCAGCGTTAGTCATTAGTTGTCTTCCATTTATGCTGAACTAGGTCCTATTTGGCGCAGCCGTGAGGCACACAATACTATTTTATTTATTTTTCTGTTTTTTTTTTTTTGTTTTTTGTGAATATTGGGTACCTTTCAAAAAAACTTTTTTTTTTTTCTTTATGTATGACATCAGCATAGACAGACTGTAAGTATCATATCCGTGGTTTGATCGGATGGTGGCGACATGTGCATGTGCCACGCCTCCATGACATATCCCTCGATATCCGTGGTAAGTATACAGTTAAGTTAAACTCTATCCTACCATCTACCATCGCCCAAGAATCACAGTATATCTAAGCGGAGAGACCCATAAAGACATAGGTACTTTCTGTCGGATATTTCCGTATATTTCCGACTCTTTCGGGGTAAACGGAGCGCGCTTGCAAATGACTGCTATCTGCGAGTCTGCGACACACTTCAAACTGCGGTCGCTTTTGTAAGGGCGAGTACACACGTGCGTTTTATTATTGTTTGGGTTTCAATAGATTTAATTTGCTTACAGAAACTGCATTGAAATGTTTGTGTTATTGGCTCGTGGAAACGAAATGAAATGAAATGATTTTATTTTGTAAGTAGGCTAATACAAACACTTTTACACGTCAATCATGTTTTTTTTTTTTAACTAGATGAAGTCGGCGTTTCCTATCTGACTACTCTGAGAAGAAAGGCCGAAACAAACTCAGAGGTCACAGTCTCTTTTAAAGTTCAGACATAATCTTGGTCAGGTTATATGAAGACCATGTAGATCGATGTCTGAGGTGGTCTTTTGAGGAAAGAACCACACAGGTTGAGAGGACCTGTCCAGTCAGTGCACGCATTTGTCAAAAATCGTGCAGCTCAACTCAAGACTTAAGGAGCTCAACGATTCGACGAACGAAGAAAGGACATTTGGGTAGGCCACATAAATTACTCAAACTGCCATACCATGAAAAACTTATTATAACACACACGTACACGTAACATCACGCCTGTATCCCTCGAAGGTTTAGTCAGAGATATAACTACAGTACACCTACATTTCGCAAGTTATGTTTAAGTCCCATGTAATAGGGGGCAAGCCTATTGCCATCAACCCTATGCCCGACCCGGCAATCGAACCCTGAACCTCAGCAGTAGCGCAACCACTAGACTGACTAGGTAGTTATTAAAACTATCCTATATTTATTTGTCTTTTTATACTGTTTTTTAAATCCAACGTTGCGTGTGAACTGTTACGTAACACTTGTCTTTATAAATGACGACTTTTGTTTAAGCTTCCAAAGATGATTGCAAAATAAAATACTATATCCCTTACTATAAACGTTGTAAAGCAAAGTCAAAGTCAAATCATTTATTTCAAATAGGCACATTAAAGGCACTTTTGCACGTCAAAAATTACAACAAACAAAATAGAATTGATTCTAGTCGCCCATTCCAAAAGGTAGATTTCATCTGTAGCGTCTGTACAGTTACACAACGCTTTGTCTTCTTTCGAAAGTCAAATTACTGACGACTGAAAGAGAGAAATCGGTGTGCAACTATTCATCTGATCATCATCATCATCTGCCTAGCCTTTTCCCAACTATGTTGGGATCGGCTTCCAGTCTAACCGGATGCAGCTGAATACCAGTATTTTACATGGAGCGACTGCCTATCCAACCTCTACAACCCAGTTACTGGGTAATACGATACCCCTTGGTAAGACTGGTTGTCAGACTTTCAGGCTTCCGACTACCCATAACGACTGTCAAAGATCCACGAATGACAGCCGGTACCAACGGCTTCACGTGCTTTCCGAGACACGGAGGAGTCACGGTATTTAAAGATGGTCACCCATCCATAGACCAACCGCGGCAAGCGTAGCTTAACCTGACTGATCGACCTGTGTGGGTATTCATCTGATATAATATGTTTATTAGTGAGGGGGCTAATCTTTTACACGAGCAAAAGGCATCATGTGATTACCCTTTATACAATCAGCGTCATTGAACCTTATATAATACGCGAACAAATAGCGGCATATAGAGGCCATATAAGACCCTTATAGGATGTGTGTGTTAGGATGTTTATGTCATATTATTTGTAATCAGACCCTATTCATCAGGAACCAAGAGCTAAGGGCCTAAAAAGGCCACTTTGGAAGAATCTTAGGATAACATTATGAATCTTAATATGGCGAAGACAGTCCGTGTTTTTCTTTTTTTCGCTGCACTACGTAGGTTTCAAACAGATTGGGATTGAATTTGGATTGTATTTTAGCAGAGACAGAAAAAAAATACTGAAAAATCCTTCACCAGTTCCCGATTTGATACGATTAACTTAACAGTTAACTGTCCATTATGATTCATGATGTTATCCTTTTAAGATCCAAAGTGGCCTTTTTAGGCCCCCTGGTCTTCTGACAAGACAAATAATAAAGGCTTTTGTGAAGTTATTTTGTGATTTCGTTGTCAATATTAGGTATGTTAGTACGCACGACGACAAACCAAGCTATACTTTTTCAGTATAAGCTGCATACTTCTCATTGCACAAAAAGCCTGTACATGCGAGGTCAGCTAAAATTGAAAATATACACCTTTTTTTTTTTGCGAATGGGAAATCATCAAATGACCCCTCCCGCTCTGGGTGGAGCGGAAGGGAGTGTCAGACTCTTACTGACTAAAACTCACCCGTGTTCTTTCCTTAGCCCTTTAAGTTCCGGGCCAGCGGTAACACTTTCGGACAATCCCGCTGACCCGGCAGGCTTCGGCCCTATGGGGCCCCTCCTCGATGCTGACATCTCTTTGAGGCGCGCGTGGAACACGTACGCGCCGTGTAGCTAGGTGCTACCAACATGAAAAAGTTTACAAAAGTTCTATTTTAGGAGTATTAAAGTTCGTGACATTAGTCCTTCTTAGTGGATTCGGCAAAGTTTTAAAAAGGCATCCAGCATCGGTGTATTACAATATACTGAGTTCCTTTTTTGAACTAATTATTTTCAATCTCGTTAAGCTAATTGACTGTTTTGAGTTTCTGCCGCCTAATAAACCGAGTATTCTCCTCCAACACAATTTATTTGGGGTATTAGCCAACATCTCTGATGTCACCCCCTTTGTAGCCATACCTATCATCTTTCACAGAATACATCCATCATTGCTTTGGTTTTCCTCCTCATTAAAGGCATTCATACTTAAGGCGAGGTTGCAGTACTTTTTAACTTTTTCAAACTTCTGTAAATCTAGCAAAATATTAGTTTTGGGCAAACAAAAATATGTTTTAGGAAAATTGAACATTATTGTCAAGCGTTGTGTGAAGTTAAAAAAAATCATAAAGATGACACTAAATCGCTATTTAAAACGTGCACCTTGAAGAGATTACATCGTTAAACCATGTAAAAGATATACCAAAAGATAAGCCTAATCGTTTTTAGGCCTTGGTGAGAACACATTTTATAATGCCCTTTTTTTTCTATGAAACAAATATATACAAGAGCTCGCAACGGTCGGCCAGTGCCTGCGAGAGACAGATGCCCGATACCTATTATGCGGAGAATGAGGAAACGTTATCATACCTACACACTACACTACAAGACCGCCTTAATACAACCACATTCAGCTGGTAATTAATTATCGCGAGCTAAGATATCCAACTGAAATTTGGCTGAAACACACTAAAACCCCTATTTGTACTGTCACTCCGCACTCTCTGGAATGAATCTCTGCCTGGCTGTCGGGCCGAGGATACAAAGTGAGAAGTGCCGCTTAATCTTAATTACAGCGGTAGGATTCTTGCCTTCTATTTCTACGATTAACTCGATTCTCTGAGAGGGACTATAGTTTCTCTTTAGAAAACTAATATTGATGACATGTTCATATGACTGCGTCAGTGAGCGTAGTTCGCGTAGCTGAATTTTGGGTTAAATGTATTTGAACTATTAGTTAAAAAATAAGTAGATCTACAAGCTAGGTACCGAGACTGCCCAAGGGTCCGTATGTATCATTGAGGATATTTATTTATTACAATCCTTCACCACCGCTAATGAGTCTCCATTTATTTTCTATCGTAATGAGCCGATATCGTACCACGCCGAGATTGAGTGGTTAATGCTGTTTCACCAATTAATATTAATACAATAAATCCAGAAACTTTACTTGCAGAGACCGATACGTGTGGGTGGTGATATATTGGTCCAATTGGCGTGGGCGCTACGGCCGACCCTGAATACATAATTATATGTATCGACAAACATTGTCATTCCCATAGACTCCAAGACTTTATCGAAGCGTACGCCCAAAGATTTAAATCGTAGATTTCACCCAACGGCGTCAAAATATGGTCGCGTTTCTGTTTCGTTATGACGCGTCTGACATAGATAATGTCGCAGACTTGATTGTCCTTGCAAACGCCATTTTTATTGTGTGAGCTCACTCTTTTTAGTGTGGACACTTCTTCGCGCCTCTTAGTACGGTGACAGCAAATCTAACGATTTAAATCTTTAGCAAGCCCTGCCATTTGTAGACTAAAGGATCGTATCGAGTTCGCGTAGCTAAATTTTGGACCAAACATATTTGAACGTAGATAAAGATCACAATAATTTTGACAGTTGTTCACCCAACAGCAACCTTTTAAGAATGAGAATAAAGATTACTGTCATTTGAACAGTGATACAAAATCAGAGGCAAAATAACCGTGAAAGGACATAGAAGAAGAATCATTTTTCTTCTTATTGTATCGGCACGAACTTTATTCTGAGAAAAAACTCATTCATCATTCTCCTGTCCATATCTCAATTTCTAGTAAATTATTCATAGTCTCAGGAATGAGTAAGTTTATAGTGGACTAGCTGTTCCCCGCGGTGTCACACGCTGCGCGGCTCCTAAGGGTCGTAGCGTGATGTTATATAGCCTATAGCCTTCCTCGATAAATGGACTACCCAACACTAAAAGAATCATTCAAATCGGACCAGTAGTTCCAGAGATTAGCGCGTTCAAACAAACAAACAAACAAACTCTGCAGCTTTATAATATTAGTATAGATAGTATAGATAAGACAGAGATTAAAAGAGAAGACGAACAAGCAGGGGATCGAGGAGGGGGGTGGAGGGGGAGTTCAGGGGATCAGAACGGAATAAATCGACCAAACCATCTAAGCATACTCTTATCAATAAAGAAGTTATCAAAAATTACACATAGTAACAGAATTACACAGTACGTAGTTTTCAGACAGCTTTAATCATCCAGACACAATTACAAAGTCTAAATGTTTGTTACAATTCTCAACGACCAACAATAAAACCATTTACGAAACTAGTAAAACAATTGTCAAGTCTCAACCCTACAAGTTTCTTAATTGCCCGTACATTTGTCTCGGTACAATCTAAACGTCGTAATAGAACTCCAGAACATTTACTGCTAAGCTAAATGGACTTACCAAGCGTATGGAGGTGTAGTCGTCAGTAATAGTACTTACGAGATAACGTCGGTAAATGGAATACTATTTGTTATCACGTTAGCACGGGCTTATTTTTTTGCGGCGATTTTTAGGGTTCCGTACCCGTTGGCTGCGAGAAGCACAGAACCGGTCGAAGTGGAGGTGCTTGGGGGAGGCCTATGTCCAGCAGTGGACGTCTTTCGGGTGAAATGATGATGATGTACCCAAAGGGTAAAAACGGGACCCTATTACTAAGGCTCCACCTGGCCGTCTGTCACCAGGCTGTATCTCACGAACCGTGATAGCTAGATAGTTGAAATGGGGGGCTCCCATGCCATGCCAACCTTTTTTTTTTTTTCTTTTTTTTTTTTTTTTTTGCGGATGGGAAATCATCAAATGACCCCTCCCGCTCTGGGTGGAGCGGAAGGGAGTGTCAGACTCTTACTGACTAAAACCCACCCGTGTTCCTTCCTTAGCCCTTTATGTTCCGGGCCAGCGGTAACCCTTTCAGACGATCCCGCTGACCCGGCAGGCTTCGGCCCTATGGGGCCCCTCCTCGATGCTGACATCTCTTTGAGGCGCGTGTGGAACACGTACGCGCCGTCCGGCACGGGCCTGGTCCTGATCGGACTGTTCAGTCAGTGCACCCTTCGTATCCGACTCGCACTTGGCCAGTTTTTTTTTCTCTGCTTAGCGCCAAGAATTGAAAAGCGAACAGTGTGTTTTTTTGACGCGCTAAGATGAGCTCTGTTGCAATATCAATGCTTGGTTCAACACCGAGAGTTAAAATGGAGTGCGCGAAAAAAAATCGCCAGTCGCACCAATCGCGAAAAAAAAAACACCGGTTCTTAATGGAATGCTGTTGCGATTTGCTAAGTTTTTTTATTTGGTCTTTAGATAAGTACCTATATACAAGGTGTAACAGAATAAACGCAAGCCCTGGAAGTAGTTTGTTCATAGTTGACTAGTGAATCGATTTCAGTAACTTTTAATACAGGTATTTTTTTCAAAAATTATGTAATTGTGTTTTATTCTGCTATAGGTACTGACCGCCTATTGAGCCAATGAAAATTAAATCTTATTCCAAGGCAATAAGACTCAATTTTAAATGCGTAATGTAATGCTAGAGTCAACACGATTTTCTTATTATTAATAGCATTAAAAAAAAAAATTTGGTCATTGTAATATGCTTACTCAATACTCTAATTGGGGTGTATGAGGTCTTGGGTTATTTATGTTACACGTTGTAGGTATAAGGCTCAAATCACACCGAGATGGAAGCGAAGCGGCGAGCAGTTTCAGTGTCATAAAATTGAAAGGTCTTTTCGAACTTCGTCTATTCGAACTTGAAAGGTCGCGCGGCCGCCCGCGGCGCCGCGTGCTCTCCGATGACTCAAGTTTCTCAAGCGATACTATGTATTATAGTAATGAAGATAAAATGTTATGAGACTGAAACTGCTCGCCGCTTCGCTTCCATCTCGGTGTGATTTGAGCCTTAAGCAGTGGTCGTGTCGCTTCAAGAGTGAATAAACTATTCTTGAATGTTAATGGACGTTTCGTTTGTGGGGCAGCAGATAGACCATTTTCTTATGTTTCTCACTTCAAATTATTGTTGTTTAAAAAAAAAACAGAAAAAATCATCCTGAGTTTTTTTTCGCAATCAGCATTGATTGCGTTCAGTTTCATTGGTGAAATTCGCCCTCAGTCATTATATAAGGACAGATTACATACACACACAGCACCAAGCCTTTAAAAATGTTTACCAAGCCTATAAAAATGTTTGGTGTGGCCCTTATACCCTTTTATTGAAACTGTTCAATACAGCCGTCTTGACAGGGGCTTATATTCAGGAATGGACGTTTAATTGATTGGGCTAAAGGTTTTATGATGGTATTTGCATCGGATTACAGTGCGAGGCTTGCATTCTAGAACGATACTCAAACGTGAATAACATGTATAGTTGCTCCTGTTGTCCAAAAGGAATAAGCAGTGGTTTATATACTCGTAATATACAACATTATTTTTAGTATATGCGAAACCCGAAACACGTGTCTAGTATTTTTATGTAAAGAATCTATGTACAAAATTTCAAAACTGTATAATGAAAAATCACAAAGTTATAAGCTTGTTAAGTTACCTGTTTGTCCGTACAAAAACATGCTCACCGGCGCCGCTCGCGCCGCGCCCTCTTGCGCTCATTGATAATAGTACCTAGGTACCTAACCGTTCGGTGCGGAGATTGGATAACCTACTTAGTGTCGCTCGGTGTCCAACTTTTAACCTTTTTCAAATATTTTTGGGACAAAATATAATAGGTATGGGATAAAAATTATTGGAATCGATTCATTTACTTATTCTGAACAAACTATATTCAGGTTTAGCATATACTAAAAATAACGTTGTATAGTCCGCGCGGAACTAGTTGGCCGCGCCTTAGGTATGTGAGCGGTGGGACGGAGGGGCGGGGGCGCTTGCTGTCATTAATCTCATGTGCGTTGCGAACACTAGGCAACCCGCCACCTCACCCCTGTCCACCTAAGGCGCGGCCAACTAGTTCCGCGCGGACTATAGTATGTACACCCCACACTTCGTCAGTTACGTTTTTCAAGTCCCATGTAAAACAAGAAGACATGACATGTAGATTTTATACCTACTTCAATTTAGATCTAGTTCACCGGGATGCACTTTTCCACTTCATTTCAGAATATGGGTTAAAGACCACCTTTAACACAAGTAAGGGTTTAAAAAGGAGGTCGTTTACTACCGTATCATAGCTAGCCAAACGTGCGGAAAACTGATCTCGCTTGCGCTAAGAAAACTGCTCGGGAATAGAAAATACTTTAGCCTGACTTTATCCCGCGATAAGGCATAGCTGCCGTTCATTTTAACACGTTTTAGGGTACTTTACAATATCATTTTATTTAAATATTCAATATTTTGATAGATTATAGAGATAATTATGTTAAAATTTCAGAATAAATTCAAAGAATTATTTTCTTACATGGGTTAGGGTGACCTAACAAACATTCATTATTTACATTATTAAATAACATAAGTAGCCTATAATGTTCCCACTGCTGGGATACAGGCCAGGGCCGTAATCCACCACACTGGTCCAGTGCAGTTATTGGTAGATGTCATATATGTCTTCGAATTTTTGGTTGTAGGACATGTCGATTTCCTCACGATGTTGTCCTTCTACATTATTCAAGCAGAGAATACCATAAAATTATGTGTTACTAGGTTTTCCATTTGGATTTTTCTTAGTAGGAGCCCGGAGTCTAGGTTTTGTGCCCGGTTGATGGCATTATGGTCGCCCCTATTACGTGGGACTTAAGAGCGTTTACGACGTACGGCATTTAATACAAAATTTCAAGCCCTTGGTTTTCGAAATGAATGAACCGATTTTAATGAAACTTCATACGGAAACGACGATAATTCGTGTCTACATGAACGCAATAACTTAGTTTGCACTATCTAAGGCGATAATTACAGGATTTTTTTCAAGAATTTAGATTTGGGAAATGGCAATTTATAATGAATATGTAACAGTTACTCACTGCACGTCCTATTTCGATTTGTCGCAAGTTTTCAATTTCATCCTGTATACTTACATAATATAAAAAATAACAGATGCAACATATTATTATAAAGTAGCTACCGAAACTTAATTTTTATTCAATTCAATTCAATTTTATTCAGTAACAATTCACATTGCATTCGAATATAATCCAGCATGAAACATTAACAACATTGTTAGATGTAAGTACGTGCTGTACAAATAATATATAAGAATACATGCAATTCAATAAAAATTAGAAAAAAATATTTTATAAAAAAAAAAACAAAAAATCATATTCGTTCCACATTCCAATATATTTTTGTGAATATCGTTTCATAATTAAAATAATATTATTTTCATGCCTTTCAAAGTAATTACTTATTTCACAAACAACAGTAGCCAAGTGCGTGTTTTCATTCCATCAACCACTTGTTAACGTAAAAACACATAAAAGTAGGGAAGTTGTTAGTTTGTTTATTACCCATCAATTTGCGTAATAAGGAATGATAAATAACACTAAGCTTGAAGTGTCGTAAAGTAATCGAATTTATTAACCTATCTTGACGGAACGGCAGTAGGGTGTGATTGTGGTACGTCACAAACCATGCTCCACCTCCTATCCTGCCCTCTGTGCCCCAAAACATGCAGTCAAAGTGATCTCTGCGCTGCCACCGACAACGCCGTGGAAGTGGAAAAGTTTTGGGAAAACAAGATTTAAAATACAGTCGTGCCAGAGACACGAAGAAGAAGAAGTCACACTATCAGTAGCAATGGGTTTTATTTTGACAGTTCAACAACATTCATTGCGTTATTTACGTTGTTGAGCAGACACATTTTTCGAACATATGGAGCAATGGATTAGAAATATGATTCAAAACGATTCAAATTGAGAGTGATAGTGTGTTACGCAAGTAGGGTGCAGGTCTTCATCAAATAAATATCTTGTATTGCTACGGCTTCCTAGAAGATCGGTGGCTGCCTCAGCGTCTGCAATTTTCATGACAGCTATCACTGAGACCGTTAAACAGGCGGACGACAAAAAAAAAACAAAGTTGGTTCAGTCGTTTGGGAGCTACGATGGTGCAGACAGATACAAAGGTACACAGACACACAGATACACAGAAACAAAATCGGTTCAGTCTTTTAAGAGCTACGATGGCGCAGACAGACACTCAGTTAGACAGACACGCAGATACACAGACACACAGATACACAGACACACAGATTCACAGATACACAGACACACAGATACACAGACAACAGATACATAGACAACAGATACACAGACAACAGATACACAGACAACAGATACACAGACAACAGATACACAGACAACAGATACACAGACACAAAATCGGTTCAGTCTTTTAAGAGCTACGATGGCGCAGACAGACACACAGGTAGACAGACACGCAGATACACAGACACACAGATTCACAGATACATAGACACACAGATACACAGACAACAGATACACAGACAACAGATACACAGACACACAGTACACACGTTAAACTTATAACATCTCTGTTTTTGTCGGGGGTTAAAAATACTACGTCTTTTTTGCTTAGGTATATAGTTGTGCGTAGATACCGAACACAGAACCGCCAATGAACCTCAATGCAAAATGAATACTTTCTTGGGTAGTTAACTACTTGAAAAATTAAAATGTATAAAACGTAAACCCAAATTATTACGCACAGTTTACCTATCCGTTCAGCTGTTTAAGAGTGAAAAGGTAACAGATAGACAGATAATAAATAGTAATTACTTTAATGAAGTAAAGACTAAGCACCGGGCCCGTTGTCTCAAACGGTTGGTTAACGTAACATACGTACGTCAAATAATAACGATTACGTACTCGTTATTATTTGACGTACGGCAAGGCCATTATCTTGTAATTGTAATTTGAAACAACGCTTTTTTTGGTTTGACGATAGTTAGCGCCATTTGTCACGTACCTATACAGATACACGTGCGTCAAATGAACGTGAAACAACGAACCATCTACACGACACGAATTACTTCGAATCACTTTTAAAATTTCTTAAAAAGAAGTACTACACAAAACGTTTCTATAGTTATTACATTTGAATTTTAAAATCATCCCCTGTTTTACATCCTTGGGGATGATTTTACAAAAAACGTTGTAACTCACAACTTTTTATTTCTTACCAAAAGCATGAATGTGCATTTCCCTAAAAAAAGAATTGCTGGGTTTTCTAAACAAACTTTGAACCCCTTTCACCCTTTTAGACAAAAAATAGCCTATTATTCCCTAGGACACCATCTATCTCCTTATCAATTTTTTATCGAAATCCCTAATAATATAATAGTTTAGGCGTAAAAAGGTGTCTATAATTAAAATTATGCTGGTCACGCTCTTATCGCACACACTGTACCTACCTTCAGGTTAGCCAAATAATTTTTATGAATTTAGATTTTAATCAAATAAAAACAAAATGTTAGCTTAATCTATGGACTAGGTATGTCCAAATTTCCAATACCTTAAATCTCTATAAAAGAACTACACAAAGATATCAATATTACCTACATGTGAATTTTAAAGTTATCCCTTATTTTACTCCCTAGAGTGATCATTTTTCAAAACATTGTAAAACGTTATTCCTTATTTGTTACCAAAAGCATGCATTTGAATTTTCATATGCCGAACTTTAGAAATGCAAGGTTTCCCATACAAACTTTTATTCCCTATATTCTTACACCAACTATAGAATTATTTTTGAGACAAAAAGTAAACAATGTCTTTCCTCATTTATCTCCTTGCCAAATTTTTTCGAAATCCGTTCAGTGGTTTAGGCGTGAAAATGTAACATACAGACAGACAGAGTTACTTTCGTATTTATAATATAAATATGGATTGTGTGTTGTAGTATCAAAAAATAAAATTCCGTAATGTGTAAATCAAAAATGATCAAATATAAATTAAAATATTTGTTTTCACTAGCAGCGCCCCGCTGTTACAGCCGCATAAGTGTCGATCCCGCGGGAACATCGGGATAAAAACTATCCTATGTGATTTCCCGGGACTCAAACTATCTCTATACCAAATTTCATCTAAATCGGTTCAGGATAGACACACTTTCGCATTTATAATATTATGTATGGAATTAGTATGGATTGCTGGTCAAGCGCAACACGTCATACTTTTAGCTACAGACGCGAACCTATATAACACACATACGTAATCAGCCTATAATGTTCCCACTGCTGGGACACAGGCCTCCTCTTGGTGAGAGGGAGTGGGCCGTAATCCACCCCGCGGGCCCAGTGCGGATTGGCAGATGTCACATGTCTTCGAATTTTTGGTTCTAGGACATGCCGGTTTCCTCACGATGTTTTCCTTCACCGTTTACGCGAACCCAAATCCAATCAAATGAAGCTTGTCACAATCAAAATGTAATAGGCTATGTCCTTCAAAAGGGTCGAACTCAATTGAATTGTGCAAAGGATTGAGACTCTTCGTTAATTATTTCAGAGGCCATTAATTCAGTCTTAACGACTCTGGATGTTTTCGTGTCGCGATTACGATTTTAGGTACAGATGCCAGCACATCAAGCTACCCGAAACCGTCAAATTTTCCCAATCAACTTTGAACCTTATGCTCTAGCGATAAAGTTGAAAATCTATTAAATATATTTGACAGATTGTAGTAGCTTAGTGTGCTAGCGTTTGTACATACTGAATGTTTGTGGTGGTCTAAGTTATATTTTTTTACGGTTGGTATTGCTTTGTTTTTTGGAAGTTTTGTAGTCAAACCAACCAACCAACCAATCAAACTAACTTGACTCCAGCCAATCAACCTCTAACCAACTTAATAGTTGGGTATAACAGCGGTGTTGCCAAGACTACCCTCATAAATGATTTCAACTGTAAACAACACTAAAGTTTTGTGTCCGGGTTCTGAGTGCCGCAAATAAACTGACAATATTAGCGACCCAACAAAGTTATTTATAAAAAAGTTAAGTAAATAAAAAGTTACGTTAGGTTAAGTTAAAAAGTTAAGTAAGTAAGTAAGTAGTTAAGTTATTTAGTTTGTTTTTTAGTTGTTTTTTTTTTAGTTATTTTTCGTTAAGTTAAGTTTAAAACTTAAGTAGGTAAGTAGTTAAGTTATTTAGTTTGTTTTTTTTTTTAGTAATTTTTTTGTTTTTATATTTATGTCTGTAATTTATATGGTGTACATCATAAAGAGTATGTTATTCTATTCTATTTATTCAAGTTATTATTATTATTAGCCTGTGATGTCCCACTGCAGGGCAAAGGCCTCCCTACTCTCTTTCCACTTCTCTATATTTATTTATCACATAAGTACTAGGTATTGATATGATAGGTTAGGGCTGTAGGGCTTGTAGGGCTTAGGGTCGTAGGGACTGTTGAGCTTGTAGGTCTTAGTAAGTTCCTTTAATTTATCATATACTAGCTGCGCCACGTGGTTTCACCCACATAAGTTTCGATCCCGTGATAATATCGGGATAAAATCTATCCTATGTCCTTCCCCGGGATGCAATCTATCTCTCTGCCAAATTTGATTGAAATCCGTTCAGCGGTTTAGGCGTGAAAAGGTAACATACAGACAGACAGAGTTACTTTCGAATTTATAATATTAGTATGGATTTTCATGTACCGTTCACACCCTTAACAGTATTGCGGCCTTGAGTGACGATTGTTAAGGGTTGATGTACAACCGTATTAGGTAAAGTGTGGATTCACTTATGTACTAAATGTGGGGTGGTAACGTGACGTTCAATGTGATTATAGTAACGTAGTAAGTATTTTTCATTGAAACTATTTACTGTATGAATATTCAAACTGTGCGTGCTTTTTAGTATTAACGAAACGGGTGTTTCATTGTTTAGTTTCGATGTTTAAATTAAGTATATTAAGGCTTGTATTCATGCTAACGACCTTGTGCATTTGGGCGTCGCGTTGCCTAGCAACACGAGGCCGTGGACGAATGCCCCCGCATTCGTCCACGACACGGACTTTAAACGATCGCATTTTTAATAGATATAAAAAAATATACATGTTTTTAAAAAGTAACAAAACCAAATCATTTTCGTTTGTATTGCAAAGCAGTAGATATTTTTTTTATATTCTTTTGATAAAAAATGAAGGAGTAAAATGGTTTCATCTCAACGATTTGGAGGTGATTTGGTAGTTTTTTTTCTTAATAGGTGATATCGATAGAAAAATTATGGCTAAACCAAATTACGATTCATATCATGTAGATTACCAACTATTTTTTCAGATGTAATTTCTCTGTAAGTTCCGGAGAAAAGCTGCTTCATCTGCACGCTGTTTTTAAGCTTTTTTCGAAAGAGGAGCCTTAAGTGTAATAATAATGTATTCAACGTTGTGTAGAATTTTATTACGGTAGTGATGGCAGATGATGACCTAAATTTTACTACCTACTTCTAATAGGTTATAGAAAAAGTTAAGCCATCATCTGCCTAAGCTTTTCCCGACTATGTTGGGGTCGGCTTCTAGTCTAACCAGATGCAGCTGAATACCTTTTTTACATGGAGCGACTGCGAAAATGTCGTGTGGAAAGTTTTGAATATGTCGATGGCTATAGATAAGAGTAGAGGAAGACCAAAGAATCGATGGATGAACTGTGTGAATGATGATGGTCAGAAAAGGGGTGACTACCGATATGACAACTAATAGAGAAGTATGGAAAAAACTGGCACTCCGCGAGTGCCGATAGAAGTGAAAACAAAACACAAACAGAATACTTTGCCATCACTCACTGACATATCGGATATACATTAAAACCGAGTACATCCCGAGGACAGCCGAACACATCCGAAACGGGTATTTTTTTAATCGTCTTATTAACAAAACACGCGCGGTGTCGCTTACGGTAACAGTGTCGCGAGTTCAATGGTTTTTTCCCATCTCAAAAAATACCCAACGCACCTAAAGAAGTCATGTTGCGCCGACCCCAAATAAATTGGTATAAGCTATAAGGACAGGAGAATGATGCTGATGGTGACATAGAGCGACTGCCTATCTGACCTCCACAACCCAGTTACTGGGTAACACGATACCCTTTGCTAAGACTGGTCTTTTATGCTTGGTACGAGAAATAGCAAATGTGGTAGAATTCAATTCAATTTTATTGCAAGGAACTATTACTCATTTGTTAGTAAAAAACTTGTCCTATGTTAGTAATTAAGATAATTTTATATACATCCTAAACAAAACAAATTCCTGTACAATACACAAAGCGGTATGGGAATACCTACTGTAATTCGAAAACATTGTAAAAGCCAATTATTTTTAAAAAGAGTAACCGTGGAGTTTCTTGCCGGTTCTTCTCCATAGGAAACGCCCAATTGGAACCGTGCACCTAGCTTCTGACGTTTCATAAGTGCCCATGTAGGTTTATGTGAAATATTTATAATATTTGAATTTTGACGCTTCCAGGGGAAATTGTGCAGCAGCGATTCACGTACGGACATTTCAGCCTGCTCTAAATTAGAGCATTACTAAACTATTAAATAACTTGCATGTTATGCCAATATTGCGACGCTCACAAAATATACTACTGCGTATTTTTGAGCAAATAATAAAATGGCGTTTTTAATAAAATGTAAAAAACAATGGATTTTAACAGCAGCGTTACGCAGTTTTATACCTTGCCAAAAAGTTCGAAATTGCATAACTGACATTACGATGCAGGTATTGAAAAAAAAAACTTCATTAAGTATTTTTTTATAGACGTGTTCAATATTCCATCATCATCATCTGCCTAGCCTTTTCCCAACTATGTTGGGGTCGGCTTCCAGTATAACCGGATGCAGCTGAATACCAGTATTTTACATGGAACGACTGCCTATCTGACCTCTACAACCCAATTTCTAGGTAATACGATACTCCTTGGTAAGACTGGTTGTCGTCTTTCTGGTTTCTGACGACCCGTAACGACTGTCAAAGATCCACGAATGACAGCTGGGACCAACAATAGTGTTCAATATTTAATATCAAACTTTATTTCATCTATATTCTAATATCAAGCATTTTAAAACGAATGATACAATGCTTTTGACTGGTAAAGGAATTGGTAAAGAAAAATGAAAGAAAACACGTATATTTTGCCGTAAATATGATGCAGAAAAAGAACACAAACCTAAGAAATAACAAGTAATGACAAAATATGCGTCCCATCCACAAAACGGCCATAGCACAGCATAATACTACGACCCGAAGCAATCATTAAATATTTGAACAGAATTTAAAATCAACTGGAATAACGAAATATTATGTCTCGCTTAAACCACAAAGCACCTTAAATAGGCTTAAAACAGAAGTTTGTATTTGATTTAATTCCCTAAAACGCCTTAATTCTGAACGAACAATAAACAAACCATTAGAACAAGAATCTTTGGAATGGGGCTCAGAAATATTTCCATTAATTTTGTAATTGTTCCTTACTTAATTGCAATGTTACTACAAATAACCTGGTTTTAAGTCTCAAGGTATTATTTTGAGTCCGGTACCTCAATTTTGTAACGCACTCCAAATAACAATCGCTGTCATTTTGACAGTTCGACAACATCAATTGCGTTGAATTGTTGTCGGTAACGCAGGGTTCAAAACATACGGCGCAATGGACATTGTGAAACTGTCAAAATGACTATGTTAGGCAAATAGCCCATTAGAAATTGTGTACGGGACAGAGTTTTCCGACTTAATAACTGGAAAGTTGGTTTTTCGATATACAGGAAATTCGGTAACTCTACAGTATTTAACTATGTACTTTAGAGTGCTGTTGTTGTTACTATATCAATATAAAACTGACTACTTTGGATGTACACTATGTTAAAAAAGTAGCCCAAACTTCTTCGACCGTTGATCAAGTTACTGAACAAATTTTGAATTCAATACGTGTTCCCATTTCCTGCTCCGTGACATAGGAGTTTTGGGATGCATGAAGAAGCCTCCTCGTGTAGTACTGTTTGTTCGGCCAGTTACTCAACTGAACCGAGCGCTCGAGCGCTCGGCGCATCGTGGCTAGTCACACCCAACACCTTATTTGACGGACCAATCATCATCCCTTGCGGTGCACGGTGGTAGGGTTAACGCCCGTCTGGTTTGCGACCACCCTCCATCGGAGTCCGGCGTCAAGCAGCCTGCTGTGTTTCGTCGATGTGTGGGAGTTCCAGTGCCTTAGGCATCTTCTGGGCACGCTCGTTCCATCATAGACCTAATCCATCGCCTTCCATCAGGCGTGATCGAGGTCAAGAGCGGGCCCATTTAGCAATTAAGAAATAATGTCCGTTGTCCACGTTTTCGACAATAATTTTTATCGAGGTTAGAAAATGTTAGGTACAAGTGTTAAATGTTATTTACTTACGTAAACTTATGCCTTCTTCCTATTGCGGTAAGCAGAAACTACAGAACAAGACCTGCTAAAATCCTTACATACTCCTTTTGTTTCGATAACCGTCATGCATCATAATATATATGCACGCCGATTGCGAGTTCTACGCGCCTGCCCTTTCTGAGGTCACTATAAATAATGAAAATAAGAATTAAAAAACACTTAACACATAGGGCAGGTTGTTTCACATCCACTTGACGCACGCGTATACGTCAAAAATGGCGCTAACTATCGTCAAACTAAAAAAAACGCTGTTTCAAATTACAAATTTTACAAAATTACTTGACTTACGTCAAATAATTACGATTACGTATTCGTTATTATTTGACGTACGTATGTTGCGTTTACCAACCGTTTGAACCAACCGGCCCACTGTGACTATGTGTAAGTGTTATTTAATCACTTGATAATCGATAGCCACTAGCCCATAGAAATTGTATTATTATATTGCGTGTACCCTAATTATGGATCGTTAGATTGCACTTGAAATCTAATAGATTGCCTTACAAATTCTATGCCTACTTCGTACTGTATTTACTCAACCTCAAATCCAACGGTTTGACTTCATAACCCTTTTC
The DNA here is from genome assembly GCA_948474745.1 of Oligia latruncula. Classification (NCBI taxonomy): domain Eukaryota; kingdom Metazoa; phylum Arthropoda; class Insecta; order Lepidoptera; family Noctuidae; genus Oligia; species Oligia latruncula. Next base: position 15,459,126 of record OX419695.1, on the reverse strand, counting down.
ACGTTGACTTCCATTTCTAATCCTAATAACACTACCATACTTAGTGTATACTATTTATGTGCTTAACAGAGTTTAATTCCGCTCTAAATATAGGTTTTAAATGCTTTAATCAATAGCATAAGCTTATAAGGTTTATTATGCTACGAGTATTTTGCGTGGGTCCTAATCCTGCCTTGTTGAATTGTTGTGCTTAATCCCTTTAAAAATATAAACAGTTATATAAGTAGATTAGATGGCAATTACAGGGTTGTGCTAAGTTTGGTGATTAAATAAAAACTCTCTACCCAGCTATTAATAGGTCTATTTGGAGGATAATGCCATAGATAATCCCAATAATAGTAATTGATGTGTAATTTTAGTAGCAATTTCAAGAGGTTCCTTAGTATTCATCGAAGCAAAAGAGTTCATTCGTGACCAACGAAAATAGTAAAAAAATATTCAAGTGGCTACATCAACATAATTGGAGACTACCGAAGCATAAAAGCTTATTCCACTAGAAAAAATGAAGATGACACTTGACTTTTTTCTCGAAAATAAAATACTAGATAGTTACTGTCATCCATAATAATCTTCTTGACACTTGAGATTGATGACGAGTACCTATGTTTTCGACCTAAACTTACAAATTGAATTGAATCTTGACGGTATTTTTGTAGCTCCGGCACATGGTACCAGAATATGACGTCGTATATAGCCCATCCGTAATAATGTTTTGGGTTTATTAGCGATCATTTCTGTTGCCATAGCAACCATCCGAGTACATCGCCATTATCTTGCAGGCTTTATTAATCAGTTAAGCAATATTAGTCTCTACGGAAGTGTCAGAAGGTTCAGATGAGAAAATACATATGCTGCAAGGTTAAATTGAGCGTGGGTTTTGTTCTGATTTTCGAGTGGAATATGTTCAGCCCATGTAATATTTTAAATCCCGTAAAAGCAAAATCCGATTTAAATAAACATAATTTACTTAAATTGTTTTTCTTTGTTCACAGATGGACTGGCGGGCAACACAAGTTTGTCAAAGGAAGATAATTTGGAGTTAACATGCTGTCTGTTTACAACACTAGCAGCCATGATGACTTGGCAACTTTAGCTAGTCGATATGTTCCCGCTGCGATGTCTCTCAACGGTACCACCTACATAGGCGGAGGAGTCCTAATCCTCACCAAGACACTCACTGGAGAATCAGTGGAAGTGATAGACGAACCGAAATCCAACAAAACAACAGACATAATCGATGTTAAAATAGTTCAAGTTGCCTTTTGCATTTTATACACAGTTATCTTCGTTCTCGGCGTTTTCGGCAATGTCCTGGTCTGCTATGTCGTCTTCCGAAATAGGGCGATGCAAACCGTCACAAACCTTTTCATTACAAATTTAGCCCTCTCGGACATACTGCTATGTATATTCGCTGTGCCTTTGACGCCTATGTACACGTTCCTAGGAAGATGGGTTTTCGGAAGATTGCTCTGTCATCTAATGCCATACGCTCAAGGCACAAGTGTTTACATATCTACACTCACCCTAACATCAATAGCTATAGATCGATTTTTCGTCATAATATACCCCTTTCATCCTCGGATGAAATTGAACACCTGTATACTTATTATAATATTCATATGGGTGTTTTCCCTGGTCGTAACTTGCCCATACGGCCTCTTCATGGGAATACAAACGACGAACAATAGGACGTACTATTGCGAAGAAAGCTGGCCTTCCGATAAATCTAGAAAAATATTCGGAGTTTTCACAACTGTATTACAATTTCTAATACCATTTTTAATAATAGCTATATGTTACACATGCGTTAGTATAAGATTGAATGACCGAGCCAGGTCGAAGCCAGGTGCTAAGAATACCAGGAGAGAAGAGGCAGACAGGGATAGGAAAAGACGTACAAATAGAATGCTCATATCCATGGTGGCTATATTTGGAATATCCTGGCTGCCTATTAATTTGATCAATATTTTCAATGACTTCTACGCCCAGATGACGGAGTGGAACTATTACTTCGTGTCATTCTTTCTCGCTCATTCCATGGCGATGGCGTCAACATGCTACAATCCTTTCCTATACGCATGGTTGAACGAAAACTTTAGGAAGGAGTTCAAGCAAGTGCTTCCTTTTTTTGAGTCAACTGGCGGAGTGAGAAACAGTTACCATTCTGGTCGCATGCCAACTCACAAAACGGATAAAATATGTAACGGTAATGATACCATTCAAGAAACTTTATTGGCTTCTTCATTCAATAGAGGGCCGTCGATAAAGCAGCGGATATTGGAAGGCAATGGGAAGAAAGATAACGGTGTTGAAGTAGAGAATATAATTTTAGAAGATAAGACAATATCAGCAACTTTTCATACAAAAAGCGAAAACGTAAACTTGCAGTTGATAGATGAAGAATCACAGCTTAGTGAACCGAGGGAGACGAAATCTCCTATGTAAATGTAAGTATAAAATAACTCGTGAACTTATTTTGGACAGGAGCAAGCTTGAACGTAATAATATTCATCCAATATCATAGCTTATTCAGAAGCCTGTTATTTTGTTACAAATCACTGATGTATGACACAAATCCAGACACCTCACAAAAGAAGCTTCATATCTTTTCTGCCAGTTATAACAACTCATAAATAGAATACTCTTCGCATACAACAAAAGAGTTCCGTGACAATATTCAACAAGTTCAACACAAGTTTGATCTTATCAAATCCTCACGTAACGCAACTTTCTAACTTCAATTTTCACCTCTTCCTCTTTTATTAGCGTAATTGGGAAAGTTCGTTCGGTAGTTTCGTGCAGGGGTCTTAGAAACTTTCGATAAAACCAATTACAATTAGATCTCAATTTAGAACAAAGTTTTGGATATCAAAATGAGGAGCTGAAAGTAAATTACAGGAAGTTTGGGGATCTGGGTGGAGTGTTTGTGTTTCTTGGTGCGTCACCTTTATACTAATTGAATTTGTTGGAAAACAACTGAATTGCACTTTTAGTTTTAAGCTTGTTTTTGCGTAGACGGATAGGGGATTCGAAAGTATTTATCGATCGTCCAAAACCAATTCCCTCCAGTATAATTAGACAGGAAATTGGAGATGTTTGTCAACGCTGCGGTCGACGAAAATTAATCCGTCAACGACATTAACAAGGGTCATAAGTGACTAGTTTCAAGTTTGTTATCAAAAGGATCTAATTGGTTTAAGCTACATCCGAAGTTTTCATTATCTATATCCCTAAACTGGACTGGAACTAAAGAACTAAAACACAAAATTACAAAATTAACCTCATTCACCATGTTTTCCTTCACCGATTTAAGAGCAGTGGTGATGAAATAAATTACACAAAGTAAAGCACCTGTTTGGGTTCGAACCCACGACTCCGTAAATCAGGGCCGCTACAAGCGGGACACACTGCTGCACAGTGAAGGAAAACCGGCACATCCTAGAACTAAAAATTCGAAGTCATGTGACATCTACCAACCCGTACTGGGCCCGTATGGTGTATTACGGACAACGCCCGCTCACAGAGAGGAGACCTGTGTCCCAGCAGTGGGAACGTTGTTCAAATTCAAAAAAATTATTACAAATAAAAAATCCATATGGTTAGTAGTAGTTATAACTTAGCCTAAGGTTAGTATTCATTTAAATTAAGAATAATAAACAACTAATGAACCATCGAACTTTTCGTTCAATGACACACCAGTTTATTTGGACAAGTGTGTCTAGAAACTTGCCCACCTTTGCAAGAGGGGAGAGTCCCACCCAGTCTGAAAACACGTTACAGGCTGATTATGAATGTATGTTATGTAACCACGCATAATAGCATTTAAAGTTCGTTTTTTAATCCCAAAGACTAATCTGACAGGTGTAATGTCAAAGTTTTATACAAAAAAAAAACGCATACACAAAAGACTTAAATGTCAGATTAGTCTCTGGGATAAAAAACGAACTTTAATTCAATTCAAATAAGTGCTAAAATTCACTCCATTATTAAACCGAACCACAGCCATCAAGTTATCACCAAAATTAGAGGATTTATTAGCTATTCGAATCCAATTTGTCAACTAGGTATAAGTAACACAAAGCATAACATGATACCAATTAAAATCTGAATTAATCGAAAATTTGACTTGCATATTACGATCCTGTACTCGTATAAATTATCGTGTTCTGGATTCTAATAGTCAACTATTATTTGGAATGATAGCTGAAATTATAATTATTAAACAGAAATTGACGTCTATATTGGTAGTAGACTTACATGAAATGCTTGTCAAAGCGAATTGTGTTTCACGGAATTTAGCGAGTTTCATTTCAAGTACACACGACAACGTGTTAAGCTATAGGTACATTTCCAGTTTTAGCTGACCTCTCATTATATAAGCTTTTCGTATAATGAGAAGTCAGCTTATACTGGAAATGTTGCTTGTTATGTCGTCGTGCTTACCTTCAAGTATTATTTCATGTTTGTATTTAACGTTTTAGTCCCCAGAGGTTTGCCTATTGTGCAGTGTTTTTCTTATTTATTTCTCAACCCATTTTTAGTTATTCTTGCATTTGTTTCTTAAATTGTTACAACATGTTAACTTCTTTTCATGTATTTTTTACCTGTCTGCCAGTTCAATATGTTTACTGTTCAAAGTTTCATCCAAGCTTTGTTTGACACACAAGTACGCCACACGGGAATTTTGTATAATCTTTGATATTGTTCGCAACTGATTCTTTGCCGAACATTTTTTGGCAGTTTTGGGAGTCTTTATTCGTTTACAACTTCCACAAGAACATTAACTGCGACATTGACTTTTTTCGTAGTTTAGAGAATAGGTTTGATTCCTTCCTTCTCAGAAGTCTATTTACTGTCGAAAATCAGAAATATAAACGGCAGTTCACGCCTTTAATTAAATTTCTATCTCTTGCGGTAGAACGAAGACAAGAGGATGCTTTAATTAAACTAACCATCTATGATAATAATTTATGAGAAGCGCGCCACGTATTTGCATATGAACCGAGCCGGGGCAAATTATGACATTGTTTGACGGGATTCAGTTAGCACATAGTTGAAATTGATTTCTAACTTTTTGATCAACTTTAATCCAATCCATGTGTAGTATTATTTCCTCATAAGTATTCCCACTACTGTTCTGTTTCTTATTTTGATTAGTTTTTATAATGTTGTCAAGCTTTTTATTGACACTATCTCTTTAGAAATAAGCATCACCTTTGTACCTATTTATCTGTTATTTTTTTTCTTGAATGTTTATAAGCATATGTACTGTATCCACTCACGCGTACGCCGTCATAAACTAACGCAACCTAAAATACGACTCAATGACATCTGGATAAAACTCACATATCATAAAACTGTGACAGCAAGCCCTCAGTATTTATTTTTTTGTAATTTTGTCTATGGGAGTATTGCTTGCGTTCCATTTTCTTTAGTCGAGTGGTTAGATGTAGTACATGTGTGCCAAAAACCGTGAGTTCGTAGCAGCATTACGAAATTAGTTATCTGTAGTTGAAAATCATAAAAAAAAACAAATGACGGCGATGACGGGTGCGGTAATAGGATACTCGCGTGATATAAATGTTATTGTTTTTATAAACTTTGAAACTACAATGGTATGTATTATATGTCATTCGATTCGGTATGAATGGGGCTATTTTTTAGGTAAATAAAAAAATAGGGTCATCGCTTTCGATTTTGAATGAAAATTACTTTAATTTTTAATTTTCGTAATGTAAACAAACATTAAAAATAAGCAATTATTAAAAAAAATCAAAGTCTCTTAAAGTTACGAAACAAGTTTTGTAATCTACCCTGGTCTATCCACTTGAAGAAACAGCCATTAGTTTAACAGCGGTCCATAGATTTTTTTTCTGTACGAGTCGTGTATAAGTGGCGCGGCCCAAAATAAAAAATGTATGGGCATAACAATGCCCCTCGCGCGGGAAATGTTTATGTGAGTGGGTATAAAATATTAAATAAATACAATTAGTATAAATAATAACATAACATCACGCCTGTATTTCCGGTGTACTTATCTTATAGTACACCCATATTTCGCCAGTTATGTTTAAATCCCATGTAATAGGGGGCGAGCCTATTGCCATCAACCGGGCACTAATCCAGGCTCCGGGCTGCTACTGAGAAATTATAGATGGAAAAGTCACAGTACACCGCCCAACCCGGCAACCAAACCCAAAACTTCATGCTCTGCAGAAGCGCTTTCGACCTCTAGACCATCGAGGTAGTTAAGTCAGTCAACTAGACCATCGATGCAGTTAAGTCTGTCAACTAGACCATCGAGGCAGTTAAGTCAGTCAACTAGACCATCGATGCAGTTAAGTCAGTCAACTAGACCATCAAGGCAGTTAAGTCAGTCAACTAGACCATCGAGGCAGTTAAGTCAGTCAACTAAGTCCGCGTGGAAATAGTTGGCCGCGCCTTAGATATGTGAGCGGTGGGACGGAGGTGCAGGGGCACTTTGTCAATAGTCAGTACGTGCGTTGCGAACACTAGGCAACCCCGCCGCCCTCACCCCCATCCCTACCTAAGACGCGGCCAACTAGTTCCGCGCGGACTATACACCATCGAGGCAGTTAAGTCAGTCAACTGTCATTACTGGCTTCAAGATTCCATGGAACGGCACAATGGGGTATGACGGAAGTTCAATGCAGGGACTTAATAAGTGTTACATACTGAATTGATAACAGAATCAAATATGTAAACCCTTATAAATGTTAAAAGTGTAACAGTAATATATCCGTAACCGATTTAAAAGTGTTAACAGTGTTAATAAGTGTAACCGGTAGACGCGGCGTTGCCAAAATAGCCGCAATTACAACTGGATTGAGGCTATTTTGCCATCGCCGCGTCTGCCTGTCCGCCGCGCGTTTTTGCGGTACTGTAAAATTATACCCACAAATGCTTATTTCTGTTACACATATTAACACTTATTAACACAAATAAAATGTTACACTTTAATTCTGTAACATTATTGAATCTATTACATTTAGAAATGTTTATCTTTCAAAACAGTGTTAAAAACACATAATACGGTTACAGTTTGAATCCCTGGCTTAATGTGTCAACAACATTCACCCTTTAATCTTTATTGCTTGGCCTTTCAGATTTATCAAGCTTCTTAATATCCATTTTGCGACGAGTTCCATTAACCTGACTTTAATTATTATTTTCCATAAGCTTGCATAAGTTTTTAATAGCCACACGGAAAAACGTAAATATTCGAAGGCTAAAATATAAGTAAGCGGAAAAGTGACCAAATTCGATGCGAGAAGGACTTGCACTTGATGGGTTCCGTATCACCGTCTAATATTTAACACTACATAGCATAATCAGTCTATAATGAACTGCTGGGACACAGGCCTCCTCTCTGTGAGAGAGAGAGTGGGCTGTAATCTACCACGCGGGTCCAGTGTGGATTGGTAGATGTCACATTCTTCGAAATTTTGATTCTAGGACATGCCGGTTTCTTCACCGTTTTGAGAGCAGTGGTGAGGAAATAAATTATACAAAGTAAAGCGCTTGTCTGGGTTCGAACTTACGACCTATAACTCGTAAGTCGCTGTCCTTACCACTGGGCCACCACAGCTTTTCTCACACACACAGGACACAATTTTTTTTAACACAAAGCAAAACTCTTTTCTTGTATGAGGACTTCCTTTTGTTGACCTTAAGTTTTTAATTACTATTATTTGTTGTTATAGCGCACATATTAGCACATACTCTGTGAAAATTTCACCCAACTATCTTTTACGGTTCAAAAGATACAGACAGATGGGCGTGCGGAGAGCAGAGCCTTAGTAATAATAGGGTCCCTTTGGCACCCGTTGGATACGGAACCCTAAATATCACTTCATTATAGTAATTTATTATTAACATGTTTTTTTTTATTTGTTACAGACCACAAATTCGTTACAACGATAATGAAACGAAGACGTCGGATAGTGTAATATAAATGTTGAAAGTGATGTTTGTGTTTTTTTACATTTTTAACAAATTAAATTGTATAGATAATCAACTTGCTTTGCTTACTGTGATCTGTGTTACTTAACGCTATTGTATTAGAGTCTAATTTAGTGTAAATAAGAGAAAGTGTGTACCCATAAATTAAGCTAGTCAGTAATATAAAGCGAGTATCCGAATGGCCTATAATTATTTTATATCTCAATGACAGTTAAACTGTCTGATGTATTAGTAAGTAAATGATCTCTGATTGGTGTTTTCTGGTTAGACTGTTGAGCCCAGTTTCAAACATCACAATATTTAGCTTTGGTATCGTTGATTCCGTTGCTTACATTTAAATTATCTTTACATGTTCCACTTGTTAACTCGCAACGGTATTAACTTTGATAGCTTTAATTATAGTAGTTACACGAGCGTAATTGTTTCTGTTTTCATTATCTTCATAATTATTCATACTGGAATAGGGACACGTGTATAATAGCTATGCAACTTCGTTCTTTTAGAATAAAAATGTAAGCAACAGAATTATTATGTTCAGATTGTATTGTGTAAAGTATATCATTTTCAAAAATGTCGATGTTTGAAATTATGAGTTTATCGGGAAACGCAAATCGAGAATCTTTAGAAATAATTCTCGTATAAATGAAATTGTACAAACTTTAACTCTTATTAATATTTGTAAGTAGCGTTGAGATTTTGTAAATAAGGTTTAAAATATTTTAAGATATAATAAATTTAGCGAGTGTTTCGTTCTAATCGCTTGGTAGTGTTATCTGTTAAACTAAATGAATCAATGTTTTAGTACTTAGTATACATGTTTACTGTTACATTTGTGGAGAATAAACGAGGGTTGGTTGTTTTGTAATTTATCGTTTTATTCATCTCTTTAGATTTATAATAAAACCATAATGATTTTATATTTCTAACTGGCTTCTGCCTGCGACTTGAAATTTCACCCTCCTCCCCATTCACCCTCTTAAGGGTGGAATTTCGAAAAACCCTTTCTTAGTGGATACCTATTCTTTACAAAAAACACACCCTCCAAATTTCATGTCTCTAGAACCAGCGGTTTAGGCTGTGCGTTGATATATCAGTCAGTCAGGACTTTGAATTTTATTTATGTCCCATTAAAATAGATGGACAAACTTTTAGAAATCATTCAGACCACCAACATAAGGACGATGGTAAAAAAATATATAAGAAAAACGCATAGATACTTACAAGAAAAATAATCAGCTAACGAAAATACACTAATTTGTTATTTTTGGTCAAAATAAAATCACTTTGATCAGTGTTTTTTTTTTGCTTGGATATCTTTAGTTAGGTGTATTGAGCGCTATGTTAAAATTTGTCCATCTATTCTAACGGGACCCTGTATAGATAGGTGTGGGGTAGGATTCTGATATAAGTATAAACATCTATGTATGTTAGGATCAAATTCATTTTAGGCTGTGTTTGTTACTGGTTCTGCTATTGAACTCAAATGTATTCCTAAAGTAGGTACGTATACTGAACTGTCTGAATTTATTTGAAACCATTTTGTTAATTTAATGCCTCCTAAAAAAATGAACTTATTAACCGGCCTCTTTTCCTTATTTATTCCGCCTTTGGGAGCAAGAAGTACCCTTGTTAGTCACACCGACCTCAGCGTATTTGAAAGCGTAGGTACTTTTTTATTTCCAAGTATTCTATTAGCCAATTTTACTTTCAACAGGCAGGCAAACGACCTGATGTTTATTAATATTCTACCTTTTCTTCAAATCAAATTTAATGTCTCCAGGGATTTCATCTGGTTTATCTCCGTTTTTAGGATCTGCTTAATAAGTATCCATTTAATATAAAATCCATTGGACGCTTACTAACTTACTTACTTTTATTTGTGTCAACCACAAACCCCTAAGGATTGAAAGACGGTACTGTAAAAAGGAATTTCAATTACAATATCTGCATATTAACTTTCTTGAACACAATTTAATCTTATTGTATGGCCTCTGGTATTGGTTTCTGAAGCTGCGGTAACGGGAATGGAAATGCAATTTGTTTTAATGAAGAAGTTAATACTATTCAATACCTGGCAATAAGGTGGAAGTATTCAGGTGGAATACTTAAACAGTTTTACTTAATCGAGAGTTCTTGAACGAGGAATTTACAATCACTAGAATCCGAGGCCATCTAAGGACTTATTAAAATGTATTTAACCTTTTGACCGCCACATTCATGTATAGATGACAAACCAAAATGTGCCCAGCACGCCACGGTTCGGCTACATGACAGACTTTGACGCCGAGGGCACGTTTTTGATGAGAAACTATTACTCGGTCATAACAAAAATATTTTACTACCGCTTATGGCTGAGCAATCTATGGCTGGGGCATAGGTATGTTGCAATATATCTGCAACAGTATAGCCCATGATTCACACTCGTAAACGGGCTACAATGGCTGACGAAATCTCTCTTGTCTTGCGGCTTACATTGTTTTAAAATAAGTATTTATGTAATTAGTAGATAATTATTAGTCCAAGTATTAATAATAAAAAATAAAAAAACATTTATTTCAGGCAACGCAGGCCCATAGATAAATACCTTAAGCTAAACATACATATTTTAATTATAAAAACTAACTAGGTATTGTGCACGAAGTGATGACTGTGTCAGCGTCGTGTTGCGCTGCGTGGTGTCGCGTAACCTTCCACGAAAACGGCGGCGTCGTCGCCGCGTCGGTACGCTACACCTTTCGGCCAAAACTAAAACTACTACAACCAACCCTACTACTGCTACTTTCGGCCAATATGTACCTATATATAGATTTTTTATTCAAAATCAAAATCAAAATATTTTATTTCACATAAGCCTACATGGGCACTTATGAAACGTCAGAAGCTAGGTGCACGGTTCCGATTGGTCGTTTCCTATGGAGAAGAACCGGCAAGAAACTCCACGGTTACTCTTTTTAAAAATAATTGGCTATATTAATAATATAAGTATACTTACAAAACAAAAACGTGGCAACTAGCACAGGATATATAGCAAGTAATCTCGGCGTCACGCACGCTAAACTAAATTTCGCGGTAGAAAAAGATGCACTATGCCACTACAATAGAGAGTGACCGAAACAACAAGATCTAGCCGGGCAATAATGCAGTATTTGCCATGCCCAGCCATACCAAACATGTGAGGCTATATGGCCGGGACTTTAGTGCAATATTGCATAGTCTGGTAAAATATGGCCCGTTTAGAAGAAAGAACCTTTATAAATGCATGTGTGATGCTGTTTTCTGGACTAATGACAGTGAATTTCTTAGTGAATAACAAATTATTAACAGGAAACGAAGGGCTTTGAAGATCCGTGCAACCATGTCGTGCCATTTTTTTTTTCAAAATGGCGCTAGCGAATGATTTCTATATAAATCGATAGCTGACATCAATGCGAACAGAAAACACAATAAGACCACACCCCGTAAAGTGTCACGTTTCCAAAATATGTAGGTGTCATGCGTGGCCACCATTTTGAAAAAAAAACAAAATGGCGCGACATAAGGAAAGCCAGGCTCCAATATAAAAATCTTAAATCACATTTAGTAAGAATTACGTAACTCATTATCAACACTCGACGCCCAAAGTATTTAAGCAAGATCTCATCAGTAAGCACTTAGAAAATGGTAAGCAACGAGTTTCTTAGAAAGGAGGACAACCATTAATCGCAGCAGCCTTTACAACATCTCAACGAGCTAGAGAAAACGACCTCTGTGCTTACCCGAGCGTGGCATATTAGCGTAATGGCAAATTACGTAGACCAAGTCAACGATAGCATAGCTTCTCCCTTATTATAAACGTAAGTATTCTGAGAATACGGTAAGATCCACAATGTCATACAGTCCTGGTACCTTCGGAGCGGAAGGGAGTGTCAGACTCTTACTGACTAAAACCCACCCATGTTCCTTCCTTAGCTCTTTATGTTCCGGGCCAGCGGTAACCCTTTGAGACAATCCCGCTGACCCGGCAGACTTCGGCCCTATGGGGCCCCTTCTCGATGCTGACATCTCTTTGAAGCGCGCGTGGAACACGTACGCGCCGTCCGGCCTGGTCCTGATCGGACGGTGAGCTACCCATTACTCTCCGCCCGCAGGCCCGCGCCTACGGTGGCCGGGAGTGGCTCCCGACGCCCGGAGCGTCTCCCGCGGTGGCTGGGACGGGAGGCTACGACCCAACCCTCAGGTTACCTGAAGTGTCGACCAGCGCGCGAGAAATTTCTTTAAAAAAAGGAGACACGTACTCGGGCCCCATGACCCGAGCGTTTCAACTCCAAACGGCTCAAAACTGTAGTTGCCCATAAGGTTACAGTATTTGCGCCGTTTGAGGGTCTCAGCAGCCGCAGCAGCGGCGCCAGCACAAAATTATTATTGCAAATCTGGTAAGAATGTATTAAAGAAACATTAGAACGTGACCTCAATACCACTTTGTCTTTAAAAAGGCAACATTATGGTTGGTAATCGTTGGTGACTTGACCAAGTCACCTGTAGTATATTATTTTTAGGGAGCGCGCGGGCAACTCACGCCATAGCTCATTCATACAAGTGGCCGCAATGAGTGCACGGGCGGCCCGCGTGGGGACCAGGGTTCTCAAACTAGTGCGAGTTTTTTTCTAGTAAAAATAAGTCTTTTTCATCCATATTATATTTTGACAAACTCTGGACACGACAACACTCAGATCGAAGCCGCGCTCCAGTGCGGACAGGCAGATCACGCGCGTTCCCACACCCGCGCCGCTCTCGCCCCGCGCTGCCAGTCTGACAAAGCACTAAGCCCTCGTAACAGGAGATTTTTTCCCGCAGCGATACTTTATCACGTACTGGATTTCCAACTCAATGCTTTTTTCCGATAGTTGAAAATCTAACAGTGTATTTTATTGACGCGCCTGGGATGCTCTCCGTTGGATTCTCAATGCTCGACTCATCACCGAGAGGTGAAAAACCATTGCGCGACAAAAAATCGCACGCTAATAGAGGCGAGTCTATCACCAGTAACCGTGCAGATGCAGACTCCGGGCTACTACTGGGAACGCTACCGTTTGGAATCATCACAAAAGCGACTCCAAAAAATCTAAGAAAAAGGGTAGATAACTAATTAATGTCAGCGTCCGTGTCATGATAAATAGGACATTACTCGTATATTTTCCTATGATAGGTACCTACCACGTCAGACTCTCTATCTACCAGCATAAAAACATTCACTTTTGTTAAACAGCACAGAAATATAGATAAAATATTATTTAATACCAGCCAGTCTGCATTCGTAAAGTCGAGATAAGACTTCATTGTCGCCTTTGTGTTTAAAGGGTTGAACCTCTGGGGAAATCAGCGGCCGCTTAAACACGGAGAATACTTTAATTGTGATAATTAATACTTTAATTTAATTGAAAACAAAACTTGGGTGAATTGGAAGATAATTTTGACGTAGATCAAAGTTTGGGACAACGGAATTAGGGTGCAATTTAGACACATGCGAGGTATATTATCTTGGTAGAGACTAAAGGGAGTGTGGGCTGTAATCTACCACGTGGGCCCAGTGCGGGTTGCTAGATGTTACATATCTTCGATTATTTGGTTCTAGGACATCTCGTCTCCTCAAGATGTTTTCCTTCCGTGGTAATGAAATTATTTTTACTAAGTAATGCGCCTGCCTGGATTCAAACCCTCAACTTACATCTGGTAAGTCGAGGCCGTCACCTCTGGGCCACCACTGATGTTCGTGGTGTGTAATGTATTTAGTTGGTAGAGCCTTTAAAAAAAACAGACTTTACCAGGCCGCGATCGATCGGGGTATAGAGACATATTTTGAAAGTATAATTATGCGGGGACATATTTTGAGACGATAGCCCCTGCCTGGTGCAAACCTTAGGCTTCTTACTGTATCATCTGCCATAGCCCTTTCCCAACTATGTTGGGGTCGGCTTCCAGTCTAACCGGATGCATCTGAATACCAGTATTTTACATGGAGCGACTGTCTATCTGACCTCGACAATCCAGTTACTGGGTAATATGATACCCCTAGGTAAGACTGGTTGTCAGACTTTCGGGCTTTTGACTACCCGCAACGACTGTCAAAGATCCACGAATGACAGCCGGGATCAACGGCTTAACGACCCCTCCATGCCTCGAAAAGGTGGTCACCCATTCACAGACCAACGGCCTCAAGCGTAGCTTAACCTGATCGATCGACCTGTGCGGCTGTCATTGTTTAGCCACGAGTTCTTAGCGTAATGAAACTGAAAATAATGTGTTGATACAGTACATCTTTGACCTCACGTACTGAACCTATTTTAACTATATGAGCTCAAGTCAAAAAAAGCTTTTAAAAAAAATCATATCCTCGATAATCTTATGTGACGACGACGGTAAAAAAATTTCAATACCCTTTTTTTTTTTTCTTTTGCGGATGGGAAATCATCAAATGACCCCTCCCGCTCTGGGTGGAGCGGAAGGGAGTGTCAGACTCTTACTGACTAAAACCCACCCGTGTTCCTTCCTTAGCCCTTTATGTTCCGGGCCAGCGGTAATCCTTTCGGACAATCCCGCTGACCAGGCAGGCTTCGGCCCTATGGGGCTCCTCGATGCTGAAAAAAAAATCATATCCTCGATAATCTTATGTGACGACGACGGTAAAAAAAAATTTCAATACCCTTCAGTAATCTTACTCACTTGATTGATTTCGTCAACTCAACTGTTAGAGATAGGTTACTTGCTTACATTATGTGCGAACCCTTACGAGAATCAAGTGTCGTATAAACTGATATAATCAATTGGAATGTGTCAACGGGAACTGTTGAGAGCGTTTATGCCGTACGGCATTTCATACAAACTTTCAAGCCCTTATTTTTTTAAATTTATGAACCGATTTTAATGAAACATCATACACATAAGCAGGATACAATGGTCTAAAAAGTTAGTAGAGAACATTTTCGAAATGTCTTATTTAAAAAAAGATAACTGGAAATCTATGTTTCTATGGAAAATTCAAAAACGGTCTAATTTAGCTGTAACATTATTTTTCGAAAATGTTCTCTACTAACTTTTTAGACCTTTGTATCCTGCTTATGCGTATGAAGTTTTATTAAAATCGGTTCATTCATTTCGAAAAATAAGGGCTTGAAAGTTTGTATGAAATCCCGTACGGCGTAAACGCTCCTAAGGATGATACCTATTTAATTGTACAAGCCAACAATGCTATAGTAGAAGAGAGATAATACAGTGTACAGACGCCAGCACATCAAGCTACCCAAAACTGTCAAATTTTCCCAATCGACTTTGAACCTTATGCTTTAGCGATAAAGTTGAAAATCTATTAAAGAAATTTGACAGATTGAAGTAGCTTGATGTGCTGGCGTCTGGGACACATTATTGAAGGATTCAGTATTTAATTTTCGTCCCAAACATCTTAAAACATTAACCTTAATTTTGACGTTACCTACACTAATGTTATAATTATATAGAGAAAAGATTTTTTTTTATGTTTGTTTGCTACGCTTTTATGCTAAAACGTAAAAAAACGTGGTACTTTTTATCCCTATATTACCAAGGGATCGACACTTATGCGGGTGAAACCGCGGGGCGTAGCTAGTTATTAATAAAATAAATAGACGTATTTCAATTATTCATCAATGACGTCATCAGCCTACTAACAGCAGTCCACACGCCATTCAACTCGATTTTCGGCAACTCTAATCCAGCTGCTACCAGCCACCCTGTGAAGATCGTCGCACCACCTAGCATGAAGCCGTCCTAACTTTTTTTTTTCTTTTTTCTTTCAGGATGGGAAATCATCAAATGACCCCTCCCGCTCTGGGTGGAGCGGAAGGGAGTGTCAGACTCTTACTGACTAAAACCCACCCGTATTCCTTCCTTAGCCCTTTATGTTCCGGGCCAGCGGTAACCATTTCGGACTATCCCGCTGAAAGCCGTCCTACTTTACGTTTGCCGATTCGTGGTCTCCTCTCTAGAACATAGGTACGTCTGCCCGATGACTGATGACAGTTCCATTCTGATAACCGTTGGGGTAGACGTGCACTGCTAATATGGCCTGCCCATTACCACTTCAGCTTGCTTCACTTCACTTCAGCTATCGACTTCGCTTCGTTTCACTTCAGCTATGTCGACAATTTTGTTTCTCTGCCAGATCACCTCGTTACGGATTCGATCCCTCAAAAAGATATTAAGTATAGCTCGTTCCTTAGCTTGCTGAGCGACCGTGTATTTGTGGACCAGCCGTACCATGAATGTCCACGTTTTGGCTCCGTAAGTACAGGCAGGACGCACTGATTGAAGATCTGATCTGACTAAATGAGTCTTTAGATTTTATGTATTAGTGTCCATTACGTCCAAGTTACCTTACAATTTTTTTTTTTACCTTAACTGCAATGACAGTCTTTGTTAAATAGAGAGAGAATGAGAGTCTGTGCTAAATAATTAATGTATTTTCTTCTTCTTTCTTTCTTTCTTCTTTCTTTCATTCTTTCAATGTAACAAAACTCAAAACATAATAAAACGTGCGAACATTTGCGTCGCTCTCAGTATCATGACGTCATAACGTTGACGTATACGATTCTGTAGCAGACGTGATAAAACTTTATGATCCAACACGTTTTACAGTTCAGACTGTGTTTATTCCTACAATTCCAGTTATCGTGTATAATGGCAGGAAATAGATTTAAATAAAAATTACAAATCTATCTCAAAGCAGATACTCAGACGTTCTTATATACCTAGATTTCAGAAAAGGGTAGGTCTCGTGTAAGTAAAAGAGATAGAGAGAAAGAAATAATTAAAATAATGTTCTTAGAGTTTCATGCTCGTTATTCTCCATAGAGATCTATGTTTTTTAATGGGTAGCTAGCTTCAATGTTCTGACTAACTAAGTTTGTGCAAACACTTTTACACGTCAATCAAATTTTGAAAGCTAGATGAGGTCGACGTTTCCTATCTGACTACTCTGAGAAGAAAGGCCAAAATAAACTCAGAGCTCAGTCTCTTATAGAGTCCAGACAAAATCATGGTCAGATCATGTGAATACCATGTACATTAGTGTCTGAAATGGTATTTTGAGGAAAGAACCACACAGATTGAGTGGACCTGTTTTCGTACTAGATCCGTACAGAAAATTGGAGTAATGTATTTTAAATGCTGATTAGAATGTGTTAGTAAAAGCAGAATTCGACAAAATTCAAATGAAAGCCGCGAAGAAGAGCCCTTCCAACGAAATCACCAGTGTAGGTAGATTATGAAGGATATATTCTTTCCTGATTTTCATTTTTCTGTTCGTTATCTGGAGTTGATTCAATACTTCTCTCTTTGTGAACGTTACTCACTAATCACAGGCAGATTTTTGTTTGATTTTTGAACTGTGTTTGTATCCACACGTGAAATATAAGATGCCACATCATTTTTCAGAATATTTAATGATATTTATTTACTCGAACAAAGCATTGTAGTACATTTGAAAAATTCTGTGGTTTTAAAAATACAGTTATACAAAATAAGTACTACGAGTATAATATGTACAATAGTGTGGGTTTTTATAAAAAAACATAAAAAAAAAAAAAAAATAGTAGTCCATTTACTTATTAATTGATGTTATAAAAATAATTTATACCAGTGAAAAAATTTTAGAATTGGATTATTAGTTCCAGAGATTACCCCCTACATACAAACTTACAAATTTTACCTCTTTATAATATTATTATTACAGAATAGTATAGATAATATTGCTGCACCGCTCCTTCATAAAAATAGCGTGATTATTATGTTCCCAGAGTTAAATTTTTATTAACTAAATAAATACCATGTTATTGTTGCGCGCCACAATTAATACCTGGTACATGGTGACATTAGTTACCACTAGCGCTATCTAGTATCGAGTAGCAGAACTAGTCGAGTCACGATCGTTCTAGAAAATTCGATACTAGAACTTTGTAGAACTTTCTCGAACTATCGACACCTAGTCGGTCGGGGCCGGTATGTACTCGAATATTCTAGATGTT
This sequence comes from Oligia latruncula, assembly GCA_948474745.1. Classification (NCBI taxonomy): domain Eukaryota; kingdom Metazoa; phylum Arthropoda; class Insecta; order Lepidoptera; family Noctuidae; genus Oligia; species Oligia latruncula. The sequence continues at coordinate 15,441,109 of OX419695.1, read as the reverse complement.
TCTACAATGGAAGGTTCTCGAACTATCTGCGGCACTATATATGGCCGGGATGCGCGACGACCGACACAGTTCGGATAAAGCGACAAGAGCGAAAACATCAAGCGATCTTCAAGTACGAATTAAGAGTGATCAGTAGTGGGATTGTGTTCATTTAATTAGTGTTTTGAGTTGTAATTAGTGTTGTAAAATAAATTGTTATTTTTGGTTATTAAATCGGCAGTTTTTATTCTCACGAACCGGAAGCTCGTAACATTATTTTGTGCATTCAATTACGAACAAAAACCTTTTAAAATCAATATTGCTTACCTTCCATAACATACGGCGTGATAATATGTAGCCTAAAGCCTTCCTTGGTTTACAAAGAACATTTTTGCTGAATTTCAATTCAATCTATCCAGTAGTTTTGACGCGAAGTCGTACCATACACACAGACAAACAGACAAAAATTCTAAAAAGTCACTTTTTGTCATCAGTTATGTTTTTCTAACAAAAGCCACTTATTTTTTCTCGAAAATTCTCAATGTACAGTTCTTCTTTCGTTACTGTGTTATTATAATATAATAACACAGTAACTATGTATTGTTGCGTTACTTCTGGGAGACTAATCTATACATAATATACGCAACAATACATACAGTTACAGTTGTACGCAACAATATATAATTAATAGATCTCATTACTTAAGGCAAGATCGGTAAACAAAACACGCTCGTTTCGTACATTTTCTTTATTATTTTCTCGTCTCTCTTAACATTAGTCTCTTCCCATAACATTCCCTAATTCACAAGTCACCGGCTTAAATATTAGCTCTTCTCTCACGTAATATGCTCATAAATCACACAGTTACACACATGATTGATTGTAACTTACAAATATTGCTCCATAATTCATTTCTTGTTCACTTGGAGACAGCGCCATTTTATGGCCCATTTTTATTTCGCTCTTTGACATATTAAGGGAAAGAAGGGCTTTTTTTTTTGTAATGATGTAGGAGATTTTTGTTGGTGTATGAAAAACAAAGCTAGCTCACTAACTGATTTATTTTATTTGTTAAAATGTTAGGAAAAATCGTCTTCGGTTGTAATATTTGTAAATATGTGAGCACCATATATCTCTATCTACATAAATAATTTATCTGTCATTGCTTAATTTGTAACACTTTGTAACAACAGAATTATAATGAATGTATACAAAATATTGTAAAACATTTTGAAAGATTAAATGGAGTTTCTTGCCCGATCTTCTCCATAAGAAACTACCGTTTGGAAGGCGTTGAATAAATTTTATTTTCTTGTAAATTTTGACGTTTAAAGTGCCTTTTAATGGCCTACTTAGAATAAATGATTTGGAGTCTCCGGCCCGCACTTTCAAGGTAATTGATATTCTACATTGATACACGATTGCTTAATAAGCCAATGCTACGCAATTGGTGCCAGAAGGCCAATTCTCGTAATTCAAAACGTTCAAAATCTAGTCGCAATCTCATCTCAGTGACACAATCAATGTCAAAACTTGTCAAAATGTAGGGAAATTAGAGGTATTTTTGACAGATTGAGTCTGAGATCAGACTGTGAACGTTCTTAAAATTACGAGAATAATTATTGTCCCTCAGATTGCTATGAGAATGCTACGAGTTTGCTACAATATTGCTACGAGATTGCTACGAGGTTGCTACGAGATTGCTACGTGTTTGCTACGAGATTGCTACGAGACTGCTACGAGATTGCTACGAGACTGCTACGAGATTGCTACGAGTTTGCTACGGGATTGCTACGAAATGCTACTATACTTGTGCCCACTGCTGTCGCTGGGTTGAAGTCTTAACTATATTTTTGTATTAAGGTACTGAAACACATGCTTATTAAAGCACGCTTGTAAGCAAATAGCAACGTCTGCAACCGTTTACATTTGCTAAAAATAAGCGTGCTAGTTTAAAGCATACGGCTAAATAAACGTCTGCACACGCGTTCGGAGCACTCCCCCTTCCACCCGCACCTTAGGTACCATGCTCGAAAATCCAACGACTGTTGATTTTTGAGCATGCTCGAAATAAGCATGCTCATTACTAGCAATGTTTCGGCACACATGCTAAGTTGCAATTATTGCATGCTATTTTATGCAATAATAGCATGCTTTCGTGCTAGCAATGAGCATGTCTGTCCGTACCTTTAACGCAAACGTCTCGTACTAAATAGAGGATTCTTTATCCATAAAAATAATCTCTTTATCCATAAATCTAATAAAAAAAATATAAATATGAACGTCCAAATTGAGAACCTCCTCCTTTTTTGAAATCGGTTAAAAATGCAAAAAATAACTCGGTCTGTCGGTTTGCCTGTCTGCCTGTTTATCTTTTCACGCCTGATCGGCTCATCTGACATAGATAGGCACACAGATAAACCATGACATGGGTTAGGGCAGAGGATACTTCTTTTCCTGGTAGTACGTTTTCGTGGGATAATTTCCGACTTCCAAAAAACTAGTAAGTAATATGTGAAAATAACGCGATTATTACCACCTTCATAAACGGTCCCTAACAACATTACCCTTAAGTTAATAAAAAGTGTTAGAAACGGCCTCGGCTTATGGCATGTGACCTATATAACAATATTAAAAAACTTTACCTACTACCTAGTTCCCATAAAATACGTTTCTAGAGTAAAATGCATTTTTCATCAAAATAAGCAAGTGCATGATACATTTCATTCCTATGAGAAAGTTCTGCTACGCAAACACAATAGTTTAAGGTTATGCTCGGTTTATGACGATCGTCTCGAGTGTTCAAAATTAATCGAGAAAATGTGTACGCAACAGACAATCGACATTGTATTCTTTGTCGATCCATATATCAAGAAGTAATACTCGATGACCTTGATATTTATCGGTCATCAACATGCGACATTAATGATTGATAAATTCCAAACTAATCTGTAAAACGCCAACAGATCTTATCGATCGTCAAAACACAACATAAATAGAGCGACAGTAACAATCGACAAAAACGAGCAAATCAAAAACCTTTAGAGGTTTTTTCATCCATCAACAACAAAAAGTTCCTATCCGACAAACAGAATTCCGAGAAATTGCTTTTAAAAAAATTGCAAAAGTTAGGCTGTGCACAGACCTCAGTCAAAACTTTCTTTAGCCAGATTAGCTTTTTAAGTATTCCACCTATTGAAAAAAAACTTGTCTAATTCGCGTTGAAAAGTTTTTAACAAAAAATTTAAAGTTTTTTTTAAAACTAGCTTTTAATTTTTATTAAAATGTTTGAAAATATAATTTGTTAGTATTTGAATGAAATAAAAGAAATCTTGTAATTGTTTTTTTCTAAGATAACATTTTTATTTTACTCAAGTGTACGCTCTGTCTTAGGCGAGTTGTGAAAGTGAAATTTTAAGCTTTATGGTTCCAGTTGGTAAACAAAAAGAGGTAGGTACCTAAGCATCATTTAAATCATGGTACACACGACAACCTCATTTGTATGAAATAGGTACAAACTAAAGTAATCAATATTTTTTTTTTGCTAGACAGCGTTCGTTGCAAAAGTAAAATTACACGTCCATATTTTAATTATTATTATTTATTTATTTGTCAGATATCCACTATGGTTAGTAACAACAGGAGCTTATAAACTATGTAATTATGTAAAGAATTTAAATATAAATAACAATTAAAACATTTTATTTTACCGTCCCAACCATTTTAATGAATACCAAGCCTTCCTCGAAGAGGTTTCCTTCATATAATGAAGCCCACCCTCATAAAGTATCGTATTTATTTGTCTAAATAAAGCACCGTTAATTGCAAAACATAATGAACATGCAATGAAATCTAAATTCATGCGGTTTGATGAATTCCTAGAAACTTTCAATCAACTTTTAATCAAATAGGTAAATACCTATCGAACAAAAATATTGTTAGCTATTAATAAAAATGCAAAAATATAAACTCAGTCTTCGATTCCTTTAACAAAATAAATGCATTCGGAATAAATCATATTTAGATTACGTGTGGATTCAGTGTACCAAATTATACCAATGATGAAATCAACACTCAAGAATTTGGAATTTTACTAGGGTAGGGTTTTTTTGTTTTCTCAGGCTTCAATCCCAGTTAAACCTTATTATAATAAATACCTTTAAATCCTATTCTTACCTTTTCAATTCCAAGAAAATCTAATTTCTTGATCCCAGTTTTGGCAGTAAGTAAGGATGCTCCGTGACGAGCATATTGTGTGCGGGTGGTTAAGTCATTTGGGGGTTTAACCCCTGACTGATTACACTATTATTCACAATTTGGCAAGCCTGACTGGCACCTAACTGGCGGCCATACTTATTCTGGTTCATTTGTTTACATCAAACTGGGGACAAAAACAAATCGGGCGAAGCAGAGAGTGCGGTGCTTTTCACGGTTTTTGCGACTTACATACCTCGGGATTTCTTTAACTGTGTACCTAAGTTTAATATGAACTGTTGAAAAATCTTTGATTTAACAATAGAAATTAAATTGTGTCTCATTAGCTACAGTTGAGCTACTACGAATGAATTATATACGGAAACCTTCCGGAATAAATTCTATAAATCATAGGATCTCAACGTGGGCGATAACGCCCCCTCGTGGGCGTTTGAGCCTTTCACGGAAGCAGGAAGACCCAAACAATTTACACTTCTATCCTATCTTACGAAGTATAATATTACACGTTTAAATATAATCGTGCCAATAGCTGTTTCAGATTCGCGACAGACGGTAAGTACAAAAAATTGGGGTCCCTAGAAAAAAAAATAAGGTTGAAAACTTATGCTCTAAATGATTGTGAGATTCGATGGTGCTTTTGTTTGACAAACACAAAAACAGCGACAAAGAGAAATTCTTGTAAAAAAAATGATTTAAAAGGCTCAAAATTTTCAAATTTTTCGTCATTGGTGTCGTTTTCATGGTTTTTGAGGGTGCTAAAGCCGATGGCGTGGTCTAAATAAAAATCCAAGCTGGCAACAACTTCATGAGAGCTTGTAAAAACATAAACTAGTTGACTACGTATTAAAAACTTGTAATAAATTCACACTTTCTGTGTCTCTTTATATTATACTAGCTGACCCGACAGACATTGTCCTGTTTTTGATTTGAAAGACACGTGGCGCCATCAATTATCATAATAACGCTATTGTTGTTTTCCTCAGGAACAACTCTTTTTTTCGGGATGAAAGGTATATGTCCGTTTCTGTACACCTGACAACGTATATGCAAAATTTCAGGATGATCTGTTCAGTGGTTTAGGCGTGAAAAGGTAACAAACAAATAAACAAACTTACTTTCGCATTTATGATATTAGTTAGGATAGGTTATGCGTGTGTGTGCGTGCAAGTATCACGTAAGGAACTTCGTTCCTGTCGGGGATCCCCCGACCGCACACGTTTTTATTTTCTTTTTGCTCGGCTCCTGAGAGTCGAAGCTTGATTTAAAATAGCCCATAACTTTCCTCAAGAATTAGGCTATCAAATGCATGGTAGTTCCAGAGATTAGCGAGTTCAATAAAAAAAAACAAACTCTTCAGTTTGATATTACAGATTTGGAACAGTATAAATGCCTTGGCACTAAATAAAAGTCAAACATTACTAGTAAAAAGCGAACAGGCTTTTATTCAACACTCGAAAATACAAGAAATCCCTTCTTAAAAGACGTCTATAAGGGGCAAACCAATAAAGCGAAAATTTTCCTAGTATTGTGTCTGCCAATTATTCCAGTCTACTAAAAGCTCAAAATGAGATCGGGGGAAAATGCTTCTAATAAGCTTTCTTGCGAGTCGTGACTTTTTTTTATTTATTTATTTATTCACACTCAATCCAATCTACCTTACCTTTTCTCAACTATTCAGAATCAGCTTCCAGTTTAACAGTGATGGAGCTGAATACCAATATTTTACATGAAGTGACCGCCTATCAAACCTCCACAACCCAGTTACTGGGTAAGGCGATACCCATTGGTAAGACTGGTTGTCAGATTTTTGGGCTTCTGACTACCCGTAACGACTCTCAAAGATCCACGAATGACAGCCGGGACCAACGGCTTAACGTGCTTTTTAAAATATTTCGTGTATGAATAAATACACCATCAGCATTTCATTTAATATAATAAAAATGAAATGCTGGTCGTTGGTAAGTGCCTTGTAGTAGTTGGTACCTTGACAAAGGCTGGACTGATTTGGTAATAGTCCGAATCAGGTGGTTACGGAAAGAAAAGTTGCAAATTAGAAAAGTCGTGAAAAACTGAAAGTGCATTTTCTGGGAATTCTGGATGAATTATTGTAATTTTTGGACAGCGTCTGTCGGGTCAGCAAGTTTTAAACAAAATGCAATATTAAAAATAATATTACAAAATTCTGAAAAGTAAATGGCCGATTACTACATACGTAAAAAATATACTAGGTAAGCCATGAGACAGAAAACTACATTATTAGAGAATAACAATCCAACAAATCAACTTTGAGATGATCCTTTCAACTTCATCCGAATGGCTACGCTTTAAAGTAGGCACTTACCAAGTCAATAACAAGCTACCTGGCTTGGTATTGAAAGTGCGTTGAAAAGTGGGCCTAGGTTTAGAATAAAGGCTCTGTAGAACATGTTATTAGCGTTGTGTATATTTGCGGCCAGTTCTCCGTGCAGGGCTTGCATGGACGTTGACGAAACCGCTACGCATGCGCTCTTTGAATGCACACCCGTCACCCAGATTAAAACAGAAACCCTCGGGGCATCTGTCACAGATGTTCACAGATCAGGAGACGTTATTAACTTCTGGAGGGGTGGGCTGGTTGGAATAAACACCGACCGCCGCCATGGTCCACGCACTTGTGTAATGTCTACTTTGGTGTAGGTACCTGAAGTACTAAGGGCGGAAACCAAACCGTCTAATATATCTTCCTCCTACATGCACGTTGCGAGATTACTGCACGCCTGGGTTGTGAAAAATAAGGAAAAATAACATTTTGCAAAGCAATTTGCCCCCTGGTGAAAATCTTGTGTGATTTGATTCACATATGTACCTACTTCCTTTAATGGAAAACATAGCTTCAAGGCAAACCAAAAGTTAAGCAATTGAAAAAAAACCGGGCTAGAGCGAGTCGAACTCGCGCACCGAAGGTTCCGTAACATCATATGTTTTTAAATTTTCATCAGCGCATTGCAGTTTTAGGTCAGCGCCATCTCTTGACCGATAGTGAAACTAGTGTAAATTTTGTTAGATGATTGCTGAAAAAGTGTGCTATTTAGAGACATCGTTTTATTTTTCCTGTAATCTTTACATAAACTTCTATCACATAGAATTATTTCAGATTTTTCTCTTTTCATCAAAAGTCGAAAACTATGCGGCCAAAAAAAAAGAAAAAATGTTTGAGAATATGCAAAGTGCGCTCTTTCATATGTTACCCCACATGCCCTAGTAGCCCCACTTCGAATTTTTCAGAACCTCTTTCAGTCCCTGTTGCAAAAAAAACATTTTTTTTTCTTTCTTATTTGCAAAATCGTTGCGCAAACGTCATGTAAAACTGTTTCAAATTTCAAGTTGATAGCATTAGTAGTTCTTGATATATCCAGCTGTGACAGACAGACAGACTGAGGCTCACCATAAGGGTTCTGTTTTACCATTTTGGTACGGAACCCTAATAGAAGGAAATAATGAGCAACACATACCTAATGTTTATTCAAACTTATGTTTAAAATTAATATCAAGTTAAACAAATATCAACATTATTATAATGTTAATTAAGTTGATTTCAGAGTGACTAGCACAATAAAATTGAAAGGTATCAAAAAGTTTGAAGTTGTAGCGTAAACTGAACCTATTGTTGTAAGATTTAAAGTTATTTTTCATAAACTCATATTTGTTTACATATTTGGCAAATAAATCGGGAATGCAGATTACATGGAATTTCGCAGTAGCAGCCCAGAGTCTGAATTTGAAACTGAAAAAAACTCAGCTCGACTCAAACATAACTGACGAAATGTGGCTGTGCTATAGGTACACCTCTGGCAAACTCTTCGGGAAACATTTTTTTATAACATAAAATAACATATTTATTTATCTCATATTACATACCTACCTAAGATCCATCCACCATCCACCATCCACGCGTGCCTCAAAGAGATGTCAGCATCATTTGAAGGGGCCCGTTAGGGCCGAAGCCTGCCGGGTCAGCGGGATTGTACGAAAGGGTTACCGCTGGCCCGGAACATAAATGGCTAAAGAAGGAATACGGGTGAGTTTTAGTCAGTAAGAGTCTGACACTCCCTTTCGCTCTACCCAGAGTGGGAGGGGGTCATTTGATGATTTCCCATCCGCAAAAATAAAAAAATAAAAAGATCCATCCACCGAACGCGTCTTTGTGCAAGCAAGATGATCCACTATCAAACCAAACGCAGACAAAATATTAGTTACGATCAAAGAATCCTTTGTCAATACAGCTTAATGTCCCACGAGCATTGTGTTACCACTGATGAGTAATGATATTGGAGTGCTGACACTGCTATCTTTTGCCAATGTATTTCGCGAAATCCGCATGTTGTGAGTCATTTATTAATTAAATTTGTTAATGCCCTGGGGCCCTAGACAAAGTGACATTCTATCAGGACCAGGACAAAAATGTATTGGATTGACAGATCAGTCCCGGCTACCAAGAGACTACCGATAATACCTATAAAGCCTAAAGCTTATCAATACTGTTGTAAGTCATTGTAGAAATACGAAACGCTTTGAAAGCGATTGCCACTTCTCAAGCTCTCATATACCACTTACTCACCGGGAAACGCAGATTACCTAAGGACTATTATTAACGTGTTTTTAGGAGATTGCCATGCACACTTAGTTGCATGTTGGCTTTGATTCAACTATTATTCGTTATTATCAAAACATACACCGTAAGTGCAGAGTACAAAGTTACACCACCGCTCTTCACAGATCCGCGCGGTGATTTACACTACCTGTACGTCAATGTCAGTAGGCACAATTCACAGTGCATTAGCAGTCCATTTATAACTCCTCTGTGTCGCGAGATCGACCAAACACTCATCAGTCATAGCCCCCTGTTGACTTGGATGTATTTACTTATCCGGCAGTTTTCGCTTTCCTTCTACCCTCCCTGATTGCGTAATAGTCATATAAGTAGAAGCTGTTGTTATCCCATTATCAGGAGGGGTCACAGACTGGAATGTAGGTCAGTTCATTACGAGTATATAGTTGTTCTGCTATACAAAAAGTTGATAAGCCAATCTTGAAGCGGTAACGACCCCACCCGGTACAGATTTCTGCCAGATACGACGGTTCTGATCTATCTGACAGAGCAGTGGTGGCTCAGTGAAAGCGGCCGTAACTTATGGGTTTGTAAGTCATAGATTCCCACTGCTCTCCAGACGGTGAAGGAAATTTAAAACATTATGAGGAAACCGGCATGTCCTAGACCCTAAAATTCAAAGACATGTGCCATCCACCAAAGTGTAGACCTGCTAAGGCAGGTCTACACTTAAAAAAGAAACAGTTCTGCGAAATATTTACCCGCCTAATAAATTACGCGGGTAAATGCATATTTCGCAGAACTGTTTTGATCCGGTAAGGGTATAACCACCCTTACCGGTCTATTGTTAAGTTCTTTGGACCCACTTTACTATTATGTATATTGGCAAATCTTTCTCACGGAAAACATATTTTTGGAGGACACAATATTTAAGGGGAAACGCCAGGGTAGCCCGCGAAATTCAAATTTTCTTACGTTTTTTGCAAGACCATTAAATTTCATGAAATATCAATCAGGGTTACCTATGTGAACTTAGAGGATATATTGATTATTTTAATGATTATAATTCTGTAAATACGAGTACATGCTTGTTACAGTCGTGAATCATTTTTTTGTTTCATATGTACAACCTATTTTTAAATAGCTATAGCCACATATAGCATTAAAATTGTGAAAATCGGTTGCCATGGAATAGAGGGGCCGTGGCTAAATAATAACAGCCGCACAGGTCGATCGATCAGGTTAAGCTACGCTTGCTGCGGTTGGTCTGTGGATGGGTGACCATCTTTACATACCGTGAGTCCTCCGTGCCTCAGAAAGCACGTTAAGCCGTTGGTCCCGGCTGTTATACGTGGATCTTTGACAGTCGTTACGGGTAGTCAGAAGCCCGAAAGTCTGACAACCAGTTTTACCAAAGGGTATCGTATTACCCAGTAACTCGGTTGTGGAGGTCAGATAGGCAGTCGCTCCATCCAATACTGGTATTCAGCTGCACCCGGTTAGACTGGAAGCTGACCCCAACATAGTTGGGAAAAGGCTAGGCAGATGATGGTTGTCATGGTATGGGCATGTGATCCGGAGAAATGAGGAAAAAGTCGAGAAAAAAGTTGTGAGGGTGAATGGGGATGTCTGTAAGAATAGGAAAAGTCCAAAGAAACGATGAATAGACTGTATAGGTACCGAGATGAAGACTTAGGGTCCCCGCACATGGGCCACCGGCCACAACCACAAAACGACGCCACCGGCGTATTTCCTGTAGTTTACATACTTTTTATATGGACTCGCCGCACACGGTTGACGTACGCCGGTGGCCGCCACACGCTACGAAGTCCATATAAAATGTATGAAAACTACAGTTTTGTGGTTGTGGCCGGTGGCCCGTGTGCGGGGACCCTAATAGAGAAGTATCCATACTAATATTATAAATGCGAAAGAGTGTCCGCCTGTATTTTACCTCTTCACGCTTAAACCGCTAAACCGATTAAGATGAAATATGGTATGGGTAGAGACAGTTTGAGTCCCGGGAAAGGACATAGAATAGTTTTTATCCCAATAATGATAAATTATTTATTTTCTGTAAGTAGGTTTGTACAGACACTTTTACACGTCAATTACATTTTTTTAAACTAGATGAGGATATTCCCACGGGATCGACACTTATGCGAGTGAAACTGCGGGGCGCTGCTAGCAGATATATTATGTATAAGAAAAAAACATGTAGCGATGACCCCAAATAAATTCGGATAGGAGCAAGAGAATAAGGGTCAGCTATAGCGACTTACGTACGTCAACAAGTACCCACATGGTTCATGAGATATAGCCAGGTGACAGACAGACAGACAGACGGGCAGTGAAGTCTTAGTAATAGGGTTCCGTTTTTACCCTTTGGGTACGGAAGCCTAAAAAGGAGGTTAAGTCATTACTTGATAAAATAAAAAATGGTCTACAGATCTAAAGTCAAGGCCTACAAAGTCCTCACATTTACAAAATAAAAATCTATCAAAAGGATAAATAAAATATAAAAACCTACTAAAACCAAGTGATACGATTGCCATTACAACCACTTATCATACTCAGCGCTTCTCCTCCACATTTATTATGCGCTCGGCCAAAGTATGGAATTCGCTGTAAGCGTCTGTGTTCCCTTCCACTTAAAAAGCGTCCTTAAAAGCAGCCTTTAAAGGGTCGTTTGTCAGCCAGTATGTATCATTTACATATAAAAGAACAAAATCCTTCTTTAAAACATTCGCTACAAATCCCTTAAACCGTTGGTAACCATCAAAAGAGGATTTTCTAGACATGCTGTCAATCCGCGATGATACCCGAGCGTCCCCGATTGGGCCCGAGCGGATTTAGACCCACTTAAACATATTCCACACGATCGTTTTATTATGTAGGCCATCGTAAATATACATTACGAGTAATTGCCTCGAGCGAGGACCATTTAATTTTATACTATGTATGCAATTTTCGTTGTAATTTGGAAATAAAAGTAATCTTCCATAGATTACTTTTATTGGTGACAAAAAGGGCTGAATACCAGCCCCTTTTTGTCATGTCACCCATTTTTTTTTAATATAAAATTCTTCCTTTCCACCAATTTCCTCCGAATTGCGAAAGCGACACAGAAGTCTGACATAAACAAACAATTATACCCCGAACTAATATTATGTGCTTAAACCAATATATTGTGCTAAACAAATATGGACAGTTCACCCACGATCAGTCTGATATAGATTATTAATTCAAACGGATGTCGAAACGCGTTTAAACACAATAACAAACATCTAGAAATCCTAAACATAGATAAGCTTGTTAAATTAACGGATCGTGTTCAAAACGATATTCTGCGCTCCAAAACAAAGATAGCTGTTGTAGCTCTAAAGGCTGCTCAACTTTATTGAGACTTGACAGGCTGGCAGGATAGGCGCATGCCAGAGAAATTGTGGACACAAATAGCATTGAACTACCCTGAGACAGTGATGCGGGATCTCGGCAGGCAATGTAGCTTAATGTTCGGAGAAGTTTAAATAAATAAATAGATACTTATTGCATTTCTATACAAAATCTCGGTGCTGCCCGCCGTATTCTATGACAGCTATAATTATTATGAAATACTTCATCAGGTATATTTTAACACAGCAGAATACTTAAGTTCATTCCACTAACTCAAGTGTCAAGTGCATCAAAGCAAACTATTAGTTATTAATAGGATTTCAATTCTGTTTGAAGCTTAAGATGTTAGTCTAAGTGCATTGCATAATACCTACGTGCTAATGAATGTAGTAGGAACCTAACTAACTAGTTGGTTACTGAAGTGTTAAGTGCTCTGAACCTGGACATAACTCAGTTTGCATGGGAAACATGTAATGTATTATTGTCGGTTCGAAAAGTACGTGCGAAACTGGATGCCAATTTGTAGTGGCACTTTCAAATTGATTGCTTTGGTTTGATTATTAAAATACTTTAACCCGAAATTATAATTATAAATCGCCATTAAGATGCTCTTCATTTGACAATTGAGGTTAGTTTTGTAACCTAATTTTTGTCAATATTTTTTCAATTACAATTTAATAGAAGAAGAAACAATAATTTTTATTCTGCAAATCAGAATCAAATTAAATTATTTATTTGCTTAATACAGCTAGGTATAAACAGATGTTACCAATAAATATAAAGTACACTGTATCATTACTTAATAAGGTGTGCAAATATTTATATTATTATTTATCTTATTAAATAATTATTAAGATAACATTACAAAATTATTATACTTAATCAAAAAAATAAATTCAGAATTCTACAAATGTCAACGGTATAAAAATAAATAATTGTCAGATGAATTATAATACATGTCATAGATTTAACAATCAATCACACACCAAACGCACATTACAAAAAAAATACAATATCTCGAAAACTATTGAATTTCGGTCATACTTAAGGGGGAATTTGTTGCATTTTGCTCAAACTCAAACTCTTTATTGCATTCATGTGTTCATATAGTTGTTACAATATACTTAAGTTCCAACATGAAACCCGGTTAGGGCACGGCAACATGATAATAATTTTAAACATAATCTATCTATCTACCTATAAATATTTATGATTTTAATTTAGTTTTATAATTTGATTTTAATTTATATTATTTTATTAATTATTTTTATATGTATTTATTATGATTACAATTTAAATTTTATTATAAATGTACCTAAAACATATGATCTTATGGATTGAAATAAATGATTTTGAATTTGAATAAATATAAAAATAAATTTTCGTTTGTTAGTTTTTGGCAATAAAAGTAGTAACGACCACTTTAATTGGCGGTACGATTACAATTACGAGTACAATTTTGGCACCCTATCAGCTCCTGACGGATACACATCGTATATACAAGTAACCCTGTATATAAAAGTCCGTTGAGCAAGCGCATAATAGGCATGTATAACGTATTACGCGCTTCTTCAATGGGCGTATTCAAAGCTTTGTACCGTACGATGCGATGAGAATACAAAATTATACAGGGGGGATCGTCATCCAATTAATCTTAGATACGTAATGACTAGTCGGTGGAAATAACTACGAAAGCTCATGTATATTTACCCTCTTCAGGTGGGCCTACGTCAGCTTGTTTGCCATTTATCTATCTAATGTAACTAGCCTGTATTGTCCTTCTGCAGGACAAAGACTACTCTCTCCACTCCACTCTACAAAATTCTGTAATAATATTTTGTTCAATGTGTCAGGGTCGGCTTCCAGTCTAAGCGGATGCAGCTGAGTACAAGTATTTTGCATGGAGCGACTGCCTATCTGACCTCCACAACCCAGTTACCGGGTAATACGAAACCCCTTGGTAAGACTGGTTGTCAGACTTTCGGGCTTCTGACGACCCGTAACGACTTTCAAAGATCCACGAATGACAGTCGGGACCAACGGCTTAACGTACTTTCCGAGGCACGAAGGGTCTTTGTATGTGAAGATGGTCACCCATCCACGGACCAGCCGCGGCAAGCGTAGCTTAACAGCATATTGCAAAAAACGTTAAAAAAAATGAATTTCGCGGCCTACCCTGGCGTTTCCCCCCTAGGGCTATTTTTTACACCCGTTATATTCGACTAGCTTCTGCCCGCGACTTCGTCCGCGTGAAATTTCACCCTCTCCCCATTCACCCTCTTAGGGGTGGAATTTCGAAAAAACCCTTTCTTAGTGGATACCTACTCTTCACAAAGAATTCACCCTGCAAAATGTCTCTAGGACCAGCAGTTTAGGCTGTGCGTTGATATATCAGTCAGTCTTGGTTGATATCCCTACGAGTCGTACTCAGCGCTTCTCCTCCACTTTTATTATGCGCACAGCCAAAGTGTAGAACTCTCTGCGTGTGTTTTCCCTCCCACATTTAACCCGTCTGCCTTCAAAGCAAGAGTGAACAGGCATCTTCTGGGCACGCTCGTTCCATCATAGACCTCATCTATCGCTTTCCATCAGGTGTGATCGGGGTCAAGAGCGGGCCCATATAGTAATAAAAAAAAATAAAAAAAGTCAGGACATTGAATTTTTTATATAGATTTTGCCGCCTGGTTGTGACGATTCATGCCAACCCGAACAAGTGTGTAGCATCACTAATAATTTGTTGATTATTTTCTCAGGCTAGGTCATGGAATGTATTTTGTTTTGTGATAAAAACTGGTCATAAAAAGTAATTATACACAAATCATGGTAATTTTTTTCAAACTAGGCTAAGAAACAGCACTTTTTGGAAGTCAACATACACACATACAGACCGACAAGCCCTAAAACGCCACCGTTCAACACTTCCTAGTGCTTTAGCAGGGAAGAAGTTTTGCAGCAACCTCCCCAGCAGCACAGCTGTCTGTTCAGTTAGAAAAACTTGGTTCTATACAACCACATGTCTAGGGCTCATGAAGCCGTATCGTTATCGTATCGTGACCTATAAAAACCTTCCAAGTTAATACCAGGAACATCAAACTTTAAAAATGTAAAACATTTCCTTCTACACTTGTCAAGACTACATTTTTCACCGTTAGTCTTATAATATGGACGGATCCTTATTATAAGACTAACGATGAAAAATGGACTTTCTGTGTACGTCCATTAGTTTGTTAGTATATCAAATCATAACTTTCGGCTTCATCTTTCTACAAGTTGTAATATTGTTAGAAAGCTTTGGAGAAGCTTTCCCCTTAATAAAATAAAAAAGGGCAATAATGTGTTGTAACTAAATAAATAATGCGTTTAGTTTTGAATTTTTAATACAAAATTGATAGTGTTGATATAATTTTGATTATGAGTGACGTTAATCAGTAATAAAAAAATAAAGCTTAGTTTCGTACTAGGTACGTTATCTGGGGGCACGGGAGTGCCCCCGCCAAGACGAGCCAAGCGAAGCGCAAGGGCACTACCTACCTTTTCTCGAAGCACTTCGTCGTATTTTTGAACCTTCATAACTTGGGTTTGGATTTTACCAGATAAACAAAATTTTCGGGATATGATGTCAGTGGTTGACTTATTAAACTTATAAAGTTTCAGTTGCATAACTCTTATACTTTAGATTTTATTGATATCTAAAATACCCCGATTTCGTCACTGACTCACTGACTTTCTGAAGTCCTAGAAAGCTGAAATTTTTTATGTAAGCTAGTCATAGTACACAAACAACAAAAAAACTATAAAACTTGGAACTTTTACCCTCCAATCCCTTAAAATAGGGGATGGAAGTTTGTACGAGACTTCCGCAGATTTTGATGCTAGAGTTCTGAAAATTGATATAGGGACTCCTTGTAATAAATAATAAAATACATATTTTAGGATTTTTAGTAAAGAACCCACCAAAAAAAAAAAATTTCTTAAGCAACTTTCAAAAAGATGTGAAATCCCACCAAAAACATTTTCATGTAAAATGTTGCCAAGACGAGACCACATATGGCTCGCACTGCCAAAAAGTTATCAGATCTCATGTAGAGGCAAGCTTCTAACTCTACACGCCCTAACTTCACAAACTCTACACCTTAGTCAAAATATGTGGCTTGGCCGTTTCGCTACCATCACATGGGCGTAAGGTGAAAAATTTATTCACTGTTCATTACTTTTCTGTTATACAATAGTTTTTGTAGTAACGAAACGGCCAAGCCTCATATTTTGACTATGGTGTAGAGTTTGTGAAGTTAGGGCGTGTAGAGTTAGAAGCTTGGCTCTACATGAGATCTGATAACTTTTAAACTTTCTTCATAACTTGCCTCTAAGCCGCCTATAACAACTTAGTCTTAGGTCTATCTACTTATACCTGATTAGTTAAACGAAGCGAACAACAACGTAACAAGCTTTAGCTCCATTTGATAGGAATTGTAGTTTTGAACATGATAAGAAAGTTTCTAATAAGACGTTCAGTTTATCCAGTTATGGCGAGCTTTCCGGAGCCTAATGTCGGTTTTAACTAACATTAGGTGCCATCTAAGTGAATTTCTAATTAAAAGAGTGCTGTTAAATTTTCGCTGAAACCACAGTTATATAAATTCCAACAGCTTGTGAAACGAAGTGAACGAAAACGGGCATAACAGAGCTATTGTAATTCATAATATTCGAAAAGTGTTTATTCTAAGGGGCATATTTGTACTACATAATAAAACGTAATATCTTTGTGACTGTCTATCTGTCAGTTAGTGTGCTTATTGCGCGGAAAAAAGTCAAATGTTAAAATGAGTAAATTATCAACTCGTCTTACGGCCTATTTAGGACGACTTGTAAAAACTTTTTTTTTTTTTTAAGAATTTAATTTATTTACTTTTTCTTAACTGTTAATTATAATCTTTTTACTGTTGATTAATATCTTTATGACGAATGCTTATTATTTTATAGGTTTTAGGTTTTTTTAGGTTTATTATTATTAAACCTACATGTATCAATGTTCATTATTACCACATGTGTTAATTGGTGTCAAAATGATCATTTAATCTTTTCTGTTTACATGTGACGATGTTGTGATTATTAAATATTTTATAATATTTTTTTTTTATTATTTCCCCACTAACACTTTTGCTACTGATTGTACCTTTTCTCATTTTGATAGTAACGTGAGACGACTTTCAGAATGAAAATATAATTTGTTTTGATTTTCTCCAAGTCGTTCTAAATGGGTCGTAGGCATGTAGGCCGAGTTGATGAATTACTCGTTAAAAATAATTTGGAACATACCCACTTTTATTTTTTTGTATCAAAAAATAAGTAGGCATTAGTATACAATATACATATAAGTACTATAACAACAAAATTAGTAGGTATACGAAAACGTTTGAGCATGGACGCAACTGTTGGTGCCAAGCACGTAGCCAATAACTGACACTATGCCGATGTGTGTCCACTATAGATAAATTGCCATAGACATGCTAAGAAGAACGAAATCGTGGTCTAAAAACATAACTCCCATGTTTTAAATATCAAATTAGAAACCTAAACCTAACAATATAATAATATTAAGCCGCAAACCAAAAATAAAAGTAAATAAATAATGAAAATCCTCTGAATTTCACGATTTTAAAAGCTTATTGATGTCAAATGATTTATTTATTATGCACGAGAAATAAAGTCTGACATAATTTAATATTCCCCTGGGAATATTAAATTATATCAGACTTTATTTTTCGTTGCCAGAGCTCGCAAAATACCGAAATAAAAAGATGTCTACAAAGTTCAATATAAAATTAAAATTATGTTTAAAATTTTGCGTTTATGAATATACCAGCCTGCTGTTAAGGGTTCTACTCACATGTTCAGTTTGGAACATTCAAAGCCGACCCTCATTTAGGTAGTGGCAGGTTTTAATTTAGTAAATTTATGTTTATATCAAGAATTAATTTGGTTTATTTTTTTTATATTTTCTTTAAGAGCTTTAATTTTCATTTTCATAGTTTGCTGAATCATGTTCGGGTCGGCTCGGAACAATTCGACTTAATCCGAGTGGCTTTTTTTCCAATCCTCAGGGTGTGAGTTCACATAGATCACACGAAGGACATCGATGCGCATGTCAAGTCAGAACCCACAAGTGCTGATATTTTATCGCTTTGTAGCGGTATCTACAACGCCACATGAGAACAACGCGTCATACTGACGTCATGCAAAATCCTGCATCTCGCAGGCAAAGTTTTCCGCGCAACTAGCATAGATACAACGGCCCGACATGAATCATCGGGTAGTTGCCCGCCAGACACAACACCCGTCTGGTCGGAGGATCCTCCCATTTCTAGAGTATGAGTGAACTTTACACCCTGTTCCTCATACCAACGCTGGGGCGTCTAGAATCATATGCTGAATTCATAGTTACAGTTTGCTTTCCGATGTCCCTTACATCTTGCATATCTACATAGATTCGATTTTGCCGCCAGGCTGTGCCGAAATCCGAACAAGTGTGTAGCACCTCTTATTCGCAACTTTGTTCATTAGCCAACTTCAAACCTTCGTTGGCCCGCATAGAAAAAAAAAAACCTTAATTTCATGCTTCTATCTTTATTGCTGTCTGTCAGTGATTCACGGAAATGTCCAAAATATGATAAGTTAACGTATGGACAGTGACGTCCACCCCTGTTTGTCGTTATACAGTTTAGCTGTGTGCTATTAAGAAGAAACAAAAACTGCAATCTCCGAACTTTAGCTTGAGTTGAGCTGCACAATTATTGACAAATGCATGCACTGACTGGACAGGTCCACTCAATCTGTGACATTACACAACATTGTCTTCACTTCTTCTTCGTGTCACTGGCACGACTGTATTTTCAGATTTTGTCGGCCCAAAACTTCACCTCTTCCACGGCGTCGTCGGTGGCAGCGTAGAAGCTGACTGCAGCTGGAGATTATAACTTCTAAGTTTGTTTCGGCTTCTCTTCTCAGAGTAGTCAGATAGGAAACTCCGACCTCATCTAGTTTTTAGGGTTCCGTACCCAAAGGGTAAAAACGGAACCCTATTACTAAGACTTCGCTGTCCGTCCGTCCGTCTGTCTGTCACCAGGCTGTATCTCAAGAACCGCGGTAGCTAGACAGTTGAAATTTTCACAAATTATGTATTTCTGTTGCCGCTATAACAACAAATACTAAAAACAAAATAAAATAAATATTTAAGGGGGGCTCCCATACAACAAACGCGATTTTTTTGCCCTTTTTTGCTCGATATCAATAATGGAAACAGGTAGGCACTTGAAATATTCACAAAATACTCAGTTGTATTTTTACTTTACTTATTTTTATTTTACTTATTATTTATTATAATAAAATTAAAATAAAATAAATATTTAAGGGGGGCTCCCATACAAAAAACGTGTTTTTTTCGGCGTTTTTGCCTTGTGGTACGGAACCCTTCGTGTGCGAATCCGACTCGCACTTGGCCAGTTTTTAATACACATCTGACGTGTAAAAGCGTTTGTACATGCAAACCTACTTATAGAAACAAAATTATTTATCTTTTAGTCCGCGTGTGAGTATAGCTCGCTAATCTACTTAAGACTCAAGACTCAGCTTTTTACTTTTACTTTTTTTTTTACTTTTTACAGCTGCAAAGAGGACCTTTACTCTGCAGTAAAGGTCCTCTTTCCATAGAAAAAACAAGCATTGATTACGACGCTTTTCTCTATAATTGAATAGGTTCTGGACAGGTGTCAAAATAACACACTAGCCACAACAAAGCGGCACCTAAGGGTTCCTTGTATTATTACACAAAATTGTTACATCGTTTTGTAGAAAAATGTTGATGCAGGGTTTTACGGTGTAATATTCGAAATAATATAAAATGTGGTGCTTATGGATGTTACTCATTGTTAAAATATATATGAACACATAACAATTACTGTGACTAGTTCATTTTGCATCGACCTTCATGCGACGGGCGATCACCAGCGACTGAGCATTTTCACGGTCGATTTTAGTCACCCGCCGCATGCGACCCATCGCCGAACGACAAAAATCGAAATCTACTCTACTTTGGAACTTGCGATTTTAGTCAGCAGCGGCCTAGCCTAGCAATCGGCTAGAGCTTTAGACAGTCTACAGTCGACCGTGCGGTTAAAGTTACCTGTGTAAACCCCGCATTATCGCGTCATGCCATCGACATGTGATTAACAAGAAAGTTATGTAGGTACGACAAAAATAACCTATTCAATTATTTGGAAAGTATGTAGCTAACCGACTCAGTTGGGCAGCGTTCGGGAAGTTACGCAATACCTTCTCTGTGGGACGAGAACATATTACCGCAGTGTCTCAAGGCGAAAGTCTTTGACCAGTGCATGTTTCCAGTGATGACATATGGCACTGAAACGTGGTCGCTCACAATGGGCCTTATTAGAAGGCTAGAAGTCACCCAAAGGGCAATAGAGAGGGCAATGCTTACAGTTTCCCTGCGTGATCGACTCAGAAATGAGGAGATCCGCAGGAGAACCAAGGTATCCGACATAGCCCGAAGAATTGCCAAACTTAAGTGGCAGTGGGCAGGGCACATTGCTCGCAGAACAGAAGGCTGATAGGACCGAAAGGTCTGGAGTGACGACCGCGTACCGGAAGACGTAGCGTTAGAAGGCCTCCTACAAGGTGGACCGACGACCTTGTGAAGGCTGCAGGAACCCGTTGGATGCGAGAAGTACAGAACCGGTCGAAGTGGAGGTGCTAGGGGGAGGCCTATGTCCAGTAGTTACTGATTTCAGACCACTCAGATTGATATTTGTTGACCCATGATATTTGCCTCCACCATAAATAACGCCAAAGACACAAACTATTTATATTCAGATAAAACCAACTGAACTAAGCGATGGTATCAAGTAACCCACCCCCAAGTTTGTTTTACCATTACTTTCTTTAGTAACCCATTTTCCCTATTGACTCACACGTCACCCTTGTCACCGAAAGAGTGTAGTTTCATTCCTAGTTTCAGCTGACCTCTCGTTCTTTAAACATTCCGTGTAATAACATATCAGGTTATACTGGAAAAGTGATATGTCTTCATGTAAACTTACTAGTTTTATCAACACGAAGTATTGCCTAAAGCCATGCTTTGACAGCAAGTAATATAATATTAACGTCTCTTTCCGAATATTTTCGCTGATATGTGATCCGTTTGATTTGACAAAATGCTTTGTGTTCATATTTGGAAGGCCCTTTAATATATGGCCAATTTTCTAGATAACGGAAACTAGTTTAATGACTGTGTAACGTTGTGGTCAGAGTTCTCACGGGAAATTGGAGCTAAATATTTTACAATTAGTAAGTTGCAAGTCGCATCACATAGAATCATAGCACAAGACTACTTTTCTAAGAACACTGCCATTTTAACATTCACTTGCTTAGCTAGCAGGAGTGATTCCCTGACCCTCAAGATACTGTGTACTACAAATTTAGGATGAGTTCCTCATTAATTTGGTAATTACATTATATACCTTATTCTGCGCTATATGGCGGGCAGACTAGATTATCTTGCTTACGTGGGAGTCACTGCTGCAAGCTGTCCACGTCGGTGTTAGGCGTGTGGCAGTGGCTAAGTGATTAGAATAGGAATACTAACATATACTAGGGGTAAGGAATATTGTTTCTAACACAACTGAGTCATGTTACTTGTTGATTATAAATATTATTTTATCTTTTTTTTTTCTATCCTGTGGAAATCCTCGTGGATGTCCACCACCCTGGGGAGGGTGGAGGGGTATGTAAGATTCTTACTGACTAAAACCACACGGTGTCCTGCTGCTACCTTTAGCCGGGGTGCTGGAGTGCTTGCGCATTTCGTCACGCTCCACCAGCCAGGTGTTGGCCCGCATGAATCCATGCGGACCTCGTCACCCTCAGCGGCCGCATACGGCCACCATTCCTCTAGAGACTGGCTCGCGCGGAGCACAGCGCGCCGATCTACCTATGTAGTATCTGATTGTGCGGTTGTAAATGTCAGACCACGCGGCTGTAGGTTGTCTACTGCACAAGAGACGGAAATAAAGCATGTATGCAATGCTTCTGTATCCGGGCTGTGCACGGCCTCACTGTGTATAAGCTAAATAGCAAGCCATCAGCTAAGATCATTGTTTATCTTGTGGTTTATTTTAAATGCTCGCGTGTTACATACATAAACACATATTGCATGTCTCATTGTGACACGCTGTCTTTGCAAACTCTGCCTGTAAACCGCTGCGATGTGTTGAGCTTCCCCCTATCCTGCTCCCTACACAGTTCCTTGGTCGTGGTAGGGGGAATGAGGCTCAACACATCGCACGCAGCTTACTGCTTTCGCACTCTTAGTTTGCAGTACAGATTTGTGAATCGTAACATGAAATACATACGTCGAAACAAATTCGCCTAGTTAAATGTTAAATAATTTTATTTCTGGAAGTAAGTTTCTACAAACACTTTTACACATCCGTCATGTGTCAATCATATTTTAAAAACTAGATGAGGTAGGCGTTTCCTATCTGACTACTCTAAGATTAAAGACCGAAATGAATTCAGAGGTCACAGTGTCTTTTAAAGTCCAGTATTCTGTCTTTCCTCAAATGACCATCTCCATATGGTATTTTGAAGAAAGAACCACACAGATTGAGTGGACCTATGCATGCATTTGTCAGTAATCGTGCAGCTCAACTCAGAACTTAAGAAGCTCAACGATTCGACAAACAGTACCAAAGAAAGGACATTTGAGTAGGCCGCATAAATTAGTCAAACTGCCAGACCATGATTAAAACTACCTGAGAAGTTAGTTGTTGTATTAAATTTAATGTTGCATTAGGTATATGGATGTGCTGTGTAGTCCCCTGGGGGACTGATCTAGGGGATTTTAGTGGAACGAGCGGATTAGGCCGGCTTATTTGTGTCAGATTTCATGTTACGTTTAACCAATCTGTACTGGGCATAAGATTTAGTTATCTACCGACCTTATTTATATCTTTTTTCTATATACTAATAATAAAGCTGAGGATGTTTTATTAGTTTTGTTGTTTGTACGCGTTAATCTCTGGAACTACCAAATCAGCCTAGCCTTTTCCCAACTATGTTGGGGTCGACTCGACCGACTCCCAGCCGACATCCAGTCTAACCGGATGCAGCTGAATACCAGTATTTTACATGGAGCGACTGCCTATCTGACCTCCACAACCCAGTTACTGGGTAATATGATACCCCTTGGTAAGACTGGTTGTCAGACTTTCGGGCTTCTGACTACCCGTAACGACTGTCAAAGATCCACGAATGACAGCCGGGACCAACAGCTTACGTGCTTTCCGAGGCACAGAGGGGTCTTGGTATGTAAAGATGGTCACTCATCCACGGACGAACCGCGGCAAGCATAGCTTAACCTGATCAATCGACCCGTGCGGCTGTTATTTCTTAGCCACAAGCCCCTTGTAAGTGTACCTACTGTGTACGTGTTTATTAGGTATTGTGAGTCATGTAAATAAAACAACCGATTCTGGCGAGCGCAAGTACATAACTAAAATGTATAATTATTTTTTTCATTATTATAATATTTGACCTACATATAATCGTTTATTGACGATGCAGCACACCCTCATAAATTAATAATAATAATCAGGAAGGCCCGGTGTCTGGATTTGTGTTTGTTGGCAATAGACTCGCATCGTATTACATGGGACTTGAACATAACTGTCAAAATGCGAGTGTACTAGATAGTACTACATCTCTACCTAGTTCCAGTCCCAGTGAAAAGAGACCATGCCTTCTAAATTTGTTTCAGCATTTCTTTTCAGGAATGATTCAGGTAGGAAATGCCGTAGACCAACAAAATATTGACGTGTAAAAATATCTCAAAAGATCAACTTACGTAAATAAACATTTCATTTCATAGTTCTTCAGGATTTGCGGGCGTGAAGATGTTACATTTTGTTATTTATCTTATATGCTGATGAAAGTGCTGTACATAATAAAGAGTTATTGTAACTGCAACTTCCAATTTAAGCCAAAATGAACTCCCAATATTGATGAAAATTCGTATACAGCCGAGCCGCCACCAAACATGGCGGTGTAAACTGAAACCGGGCTTTTTACGCATCAAATAAAAGCCTTTTTATTGCACATAAAATTATTTTCGTATGGAGCGCCCCGCTTCTGTGGCGCGGGTAATGTAATCGTTTTATGGGATAAGAGGTAGCGGTTTTCAGCATATTATACACATAATCCATAATAATATTATAAATGCGAAAGTGTGTCTGTCTGTCTGTTACCTCTTCACGCTTAAACCGCTGAACCGATCTAGATGAAATTTGGTATAGATATAGTTTGAGTCCCGGGAAAGGACATCCGGTAATTTTTATCGCGATATTCATACGGAATCGACACTTCTTTCGATCAAAGGAAGTTCATATGTTTGAGTTTTTTTTTTTTTTAAACGTAGCCCCACACTAGGAATTTCTCCTGTATCGTGGGTGCGTTTACAAACATTTAAACTCACATACACAAACAGCCAGACCCGGAATCATACAAATATTTGTTCCGTGCGGGAATCGAACCCGCGACACGCAGCGCAGCAGTCAATCGCTTAACCACTGCGCTAACCGTGCCGTCGTTTGCCGCGCCATGCCCACCCCGCGCCCGGGCTCAATCTGGCCAAACACCTAAGTGTTTGTCCATACAACGCCCCCCCCCCCCCCCCGCCGGACCCCCGTACGGACCGCCAATTGAGTTTGTAACACGTTACACAATAGGCCTCAATCGTCAAACATTAAATCTTAGTAATCAAACACGGGAAAGAAGAGGAATTCACTTGACACTGGAGATGGTAGGTGGTGACATAAAAACAGAGTCTGAAAATTTATTTTAATTTTTTTTTTATTTCTTTGTCGTTTCCTCAGTGCTGACGACCACGACCACATACGACGCATCTCCAAGTTATGCGTTCTTCTTAATGTGAACTGCTCGGTACATGCTGCCTCCAAAAGCCTTCTTGATTGCCTCTGACCATCCCGCCGGTGCTCTTTGAGACATGCAGATTTGAATACATTTTAAAGCTGGCATGAAATCATCATTTCAGCCGAAAGACGTCCACTGCTGGACATAGTCTTCCCTCAAACACCTCCACTTCGACCGGTTCTGTGCTTCTAGCATCCAACGGGTTCCTGCGCTGCAGTAGCTAATATAAGTCTTAAATCACCAACCCGTCTTAAGCAAGCGTGGTGATCAATGCTCATGCCTCCTCTGTATGTAAAGAGACCATTGCCCTGCAGTGGGACAGTAATAGTCTGGTATTATCACACTAATATTATAAAGGCGAAAGTTTGTGACTGTGTGTGAGGAGGTGTGTGTGAGGGGGTGTGTGTGAGGGGTGTGTGTGAGGAGGGGTGTGTGTGTGTGTTTATATTGGTCTTCACGCTCAAACGGTTGGACCAATTTTGATAAAATTTTGTATGGAGGTAGCTGAAACCCTGCATTAACATATAGGTAAATACTTTTTATCCCGATATTCCCACAGAATCGACATTTACGCGGGAGAAACCGCGGGGTGCAGCTAGTTATTTGAATAAAATTAAACGTTTATTTGCCAGAAATACGTAAATATACACACATACATAATAACACTTTAATTCCTTTGACTTGCACCACAACACCAATGTCACGATATTGAATTCTATTCGTAAAATGAGTGAGAGTAGACATAAATGTCTCATCATGTCTATTGTTGACGCTGAACAGAACTAAATTAATACCAATAGCTGAAATAAACGGAGTATGAGAATTTGTTTCAAGGAATATTAGAGAGTTAGAGAATAAAATAATTTTAACTTCTTCTTCTTAGTGTCGCTGGCACGACAAAGACTTTTTGACCCACTTGTTGGAAGATGTAAGTCCAATCTGGTAAAGTGCTATCTTGACGGAACGGCAGTATGGTGTGATTGTGGAGCTACGTCACAAACCATGCTCCGCCTCTTAACCTGCCCTCTGTGTCCCAAAACATGCAGTCAAAGTGACCTCTGCACTGCCATCGACAACGCCGTGGAAGTGGAAAAGATTTGGGAAAAAATATTTAATTTACAGTCGTTTCAACGACTCGAAGAAGTAAAAAAATTAACTACATAGGTTCTCAATATGGCCCATAACGCACCCTCGTGGGCGTTTCAGACTTTCAGGGGGCAAAAGAAGACCCAGAGAAAATTATATTATTATTATATCCTATCATACGACTATATAATCTCAGTAGCAGCCCAGAGTCTGGATTTGTGCCTGGTTGATGGCAATAGACTAGCCCCATATAATATGGGATTTAAACATAACTGGCGAAATGTGGGACACCTCTCTCCTCTTCTCACCTCTCTCTCCTCCTCTCCACTCTCTCCTCTCTCTGTATAACTCTCAGGAATACAGATGTGTGTGTTGCTGTTATGCTACATATGGTGGTAGACAGAACAAGCCGGGATAACCGAACATTGTGACAAAGAGAAGCGTTGCTAAGACCACAAACAGCCTAAATGACAGGTGTCTGCACACTGAAGTCGAACATTAATAGACTAGAGGTATTAAAACGTGAATACTTTCTCATACAATAAACACCATAAAATGAGATGTTTCAAACCAAATCAGCAGAAAAACTTCGACTTAAACAAACAACCTGCAAACACTACCACATAGCGTCTAAGAGCAAAATAGCGGAATGAACAATCAAGATATGTACCTATAATAATAAAAGTTTATTTGGAACAAGTATCAGGACACAAATTTACAAAAGGAAACGAAGATAGCTACAAAAGTTAAAATTGTGGCGCAGCTATCAACCGCCCAGGTCAAAAAATAAACGTAAGTGTAATAATGTATAAACCTCACCATATTCTTCTTCTTGGCGTGGCGATAGCAATCTAAATAGAATCGGTCCTGAATTTGGCGACGAGTTTATTCGCCTTCGGTAGCGTCCGTCAGCTCCTATAACATGCTATTCATCTGAATTATAGAATGCATTAAAAGGTCATTCGGCTCTTACGCAGCTTTCTTACCAACCTATAATAAATGACTGACTAATTAATCCCTTTACCATGACATATAGCGAGTGCCGACACTAGAGAAACCTAAATGACATAGGTATATACATATGCATATAGGTATATTAGAACCACAAATGTCAGTTAAGTTAAGAAACGCCTCCTGGCCACCAAATCGCATCCAATCGTGTCATCATGTAATCGTGTGAAGTGAGCTGCGAATATGCTAATGATACCGAGACAACCATAAATCAAAGCCATCCTTCCTCATGTGCAGACATCCGTAGGTACCTATTCGTCAATCACTACTAAATGGCTTCCAAGACCAGCTGGTATTAATACACGGTTTGTTGGACTAAGGGTAATTACAGGCTGAAGATACCTCACTGCGATACCTTAAGATCGCAATTTCGCTCGCTACCTACTATAAAACAAATGCATGCAGATTTACCTGTCAAAAACTAAACTTACATAATGTGAATAAGACAGAGATTAAAACAGAAGACGAACTTGCAGGAGGGGGGTGGAGGGGGGTTCAGGGGATCAGATCGGCACCCTAATTGCGTAACACACTATCAATCGGAATCAGAATCATTTTGAAGCAAATTGCTAATCCATTGTTTCATATGTTCGAAAAATTTGTCTGCTCAATACGTAAATAAAGCCACTCAGCAACTTCAACGTTACTGTCCATGATGTGCTTAGCCTTTTCCCAACTATGTTGGGGTCGGCTTCTAGTCTAACCGGATGCAGCTGAATACCAGTATTTTACATGGAGCGACTGCCTATCTGACCTCCACTACCAGTTAGAACCACCAACCAGTTGTTGTTGTTGGTTTTGTCAACCAGTTACTGGGTATTACGATACCCCTTGATAAGACTGGTGGTCACACTTTCGGGCTCCTGACGAACCGTAACGGCTGTCACAAAACCCGTGGATGGGTGACCATCTTTACGTACCGAGACCCCTCCGTGGCTCGGACGTTAAGCCGTTGGTCCCGGCTGTCATTCGTTTCAACCGCGGCAAGCGTAGCTTAACCTAATCGATCGATCTGTGCGGCTGTTATTATTAATTAACCACGGGCCCCTCCGTTACTGTCATCCATAAATAAATTCGTCAAAATGACATGACAAGTAAAAACCCAATAATAAAATTACGATCATGAGATATGGTGTTACTCGCCAGTTCGTTCGTTTTAAACAAAATGCTGCAAACGCACCTTTTTTATTCGGCTTGTGTTTGTGTTGGCTAATTGATATGGTAAAGTATGCTATAAATATAAAACACTACCTGCGCCCCGCGATTTCACCCGCATAAGTTTCGATCCCGTGGGTATATCGGGATAAAAACTATCCTATGTCCTTTCCCGGGATTCAAACTATATCTATACCAAATTTCATCTAAACCGGTTCAGTGGTTTAAGCGTGAAGAGGTAACAGACAAACAGACACACTTTCGCATTTATAATATTAGTATGGATTACCCTCCTTTTAGGTTTCACCGCAGTCGGTAATAAAATATTTATAAAATGCTAAAACTTCTCCGCAAACTTTAATTACCAATGAAATAAATTACTATCGAATATTTAAATTCAGAAACTTTTCAAGTTATAAACTTGAACATCGTCATCCCTGCATAAAAACCCGTTTCATATTAATTTTCAGTACAGCGAGCGCGAGCGCACTTAACTTAAAAAATTTAAATTCACTACGTAGCTTGTTTTTCATGGGAAAAACCAATTTGAAGGTAATCGAATTCATGGGCGTCATCGTGAATTAATTAAAAAAGGTATGAACTGACTTGCGTAGTAACGAAGCAGATTTTTTTGATGTAGCTTTGATACCCATATTGGGGCATGATATAACTGTTGATTAGAAAGCCGAAATAGATACAGTAAGGGAAATGAATTGTCAACGACACACGTTTGGCGTGTTATAGCCATTTAAATCCTGGTATTCAGCTGCATCTGGTTAGACTGGAAGCCAACCCCAACATAGTTGGTAAAAGGCCAAGATTCATTGATTGTTCGGGTCCAATGTCATACAGGGCGATAGAAAAGGTACATTTTAGTTGACCCGTGTATCGAATCCAGAACCTCAAGCTTAGCGATAGCGATTACTATAGGCCGGAACGGTATTTTTCAATTAAATCAAAGTCAAAGTCCGATCATTTATTTCACAGCTTAACTTTATCTTAGCCTTTTTTAACTGTTTTTTTTAATAGGCACATTAAAGGCACTTTTGAACGTCAAAAATTACAGTAAAATTGAATTGATTCTAGTCGCCCCTTCCAAAAGGTATCGTATGGAGAAGAATGGCCAAGAAATCAAAATTAAAAGAAATCAAAAGCAAAAGTCATTTATTCAAATTAGGCTGAGAATCAGCACTTTTTGAACGTCAAAATTTTATTTATTTATTTTGAAAAAAACGTTGTGGGTGCGTTTACAAACATTTAAATTCACGTACACAAACAGCCAGACCCGGAACAACTACTTGTAGGTCATACAAATATTTGTTCCGTGCGGGAATCGAGCCCGCGACACGCAGCGCAGCAGTCAATCGCTTAACCACTGCGCCAACCGTGCCGTCAATTACATTTAGACAGTTTCCCAAAACGGGCGGGATGGCTTTGCTGCTATCGTTAGGAAAAGATGCGCCTCCCTACTCGCTCGCGTTCGTGGCAGTACCAACCAACACTATACTGGGTGTCTTTACTGACCGGTGGGAGTCCCCCATGCTGCAAAGGTGGGTGCGGCTTCATGTCGTAATTTAATTTTGTAGAAAATACTAACATTAGTGTAAGTACCATTGTTACTAACAAAATATGGACCTGGTCTGAATTAAATGTTATTATTAAAATGCGTCCTATTCAAAACGCTTCTTAATGCTTTAGCTGGGAAGAAGAAGTGGCGCAACAAACTCCCCAACACAGCTGTCTGTTCCCTTAAGGCCGTTGCACACCACGTTTTTTAAACGCGCCGTTGACGCGCTTTCGTAGCGATACAGACGCGATACGCACGCGAGTCGGATACTGGCAGGCACTGCTCTGTAGGATAAAAGCGCGCCCTCGACGCACGTTTCTAAAACGCGCGTCAACGGCGCGTTTAATAAACGTGGTGTGCACAGGCCCTTAGGAGAACTTGAGTCTAGTTGTAAGTCTTAAATTAAAATTATTTATTTATTTATTTTAGTACATGGAGGACTTACAGCTAATAAAAACAAACAAAAAATCAAATCATTATTTGCCATATTATGTCAATGTCAGCTAGCAAGTTAAAATAACCATAAATTAGTGCCATGTAGGTAAGTACATATTTATTAAAACGCCTAAACTTGTATTTCAATATCCGAACTTGACGATATAATTTGTAAAAGTGTTTCAAGTTAGATTAATTACATCTTATAAATTGGGACTCGAAATCTTGTGAAATTAATTTGTCTAATTAGAATATTAATGTTAGTATATTGTGTTAAGCAATTCTGTTTCCATTTCGATTTGGAACACAAAAGATAATTAATGGCTTTTTTCATTATTTGTTGTTTACAAAAGTTACTACATTAATTAAAAAATGTAAGTAAATCATGTTTTTAAGCAGTAAAGTTTTTTGAATTTAACTATTAAACAATTGTTTCATTATTTTCTGTTTTACTATTTCACTAGCTGCACGCCGCTTTCACTCGCATAAGTGTCGATCCCGTAGGAATATCGGGATAAAAAGTAGTCTATGTCCTTTCCCGGGACTCAAACTATCTCTATACTAAATGTCATCTAAATCGGTTCAGCGGTTTAAGCGTGAAGAGGTAACAGACAGACAGACACACTTTCGCATTTATAATATTAATATGGATATTAGTATATAAAAACATTAAAACATTTAAAAATTAGTAGCCCACCGGTATCGGGAACAGGGTCCAAGCTACCGGCGGTCAGGGCTCCAGAGAGAGGAACCTCCTGACAATGCGAGCCGTGTCCAGAAGCACCGCTTTCTGAATCAAGCCCTTGATCCAGCTGCCCAACGAGAGCCTCCTCAGATGTTGGTCGAGGCTCTTGGCTATTAACCCATTGGCTGTCACGATTATCTCCCTCTCACAGAGAGGAGGCCCGTGTCCCAGCGGTGAGAACATTATAGGCTGATTATGTATGTATGTATGTCACGACTATCAGCACAACGATCGCTGAGTCTACATCCCACATGTCAACAACCTCGCGAGCCAAGTCAAGGTACTTGACTTATTATTATTATTAGCCTGTGATGTCCTACTGCAGGGCAAAGGTCCCCCTACTCTCTTTCCACTTCTCTCTGTTCAAAGCTGCTAAGGACTAGTTCTTGTGGAAGGAGTCCAGCTCATCCCGCCATCTCCGTCTGGGCCTGCCGCGATGTCGCTTGCCATTAAGAGGGACCCACTGGGTCGTAAGTTTGTCCCATTAGTCGTACGAGAGTGTACTTTAAATTAATTTACCACAAGCTTACATAGTTTCTAACTTTGATTTGTACACGGACATTAATATTGTTATTAAGGTACAAAGTTTCTCATAGGTTCTCAAGATCCCTAGAGATGAATTATAGCAACAGGTTAGGTGTTTATCTGTCCTATTCGCAATAACACAGGCGATACAGACTCCAGAAATTCTGAGAAGTTTCAATGTACTGAACTTGGTATGATATGAAATATAAAATCAATAGTTTTTTTTGTTTTTGTTTTCTGGGGTTAAAAATATATACTCGTATACTGGATAAACTTCATAGACTCAGGCCAATTTTTAGGGTTCCGTAGCCAAATGGCAAAAACGGAACTTCATGTCTGTCTGTGTCTGGATTCTTCATGTCTGTCTGTCTGGCCGTCCGTATGTCACAGCCAGTTTTTTCCGCAACTATAAGAACTATACTGTTGAAACTTGGTAAGTAGAAAAAAAATAGAAAAAAAAAACAATAAATTTAGGGGGTTCCCCTTATTTAGAACTGAAATTCAAATTTTTTTTTTTCATCAAACCCATACGTATGGGGTATCTATGGATAAGTCTTCAAAAATGATATTGAGGTTTCTAATATCATTTTTTTCTAAACTAAATAGTTTGCGCGAGAGACACTACCAAAGTGGTAAAATGGGTGTCC
This sequence comes from Oligia latruncula, assembly GCA_948474745.1. Taxonomy (NCBI): domain Eukaryota; kingdom Metazoa; phylum Arthropoda; class Insecta; order Lepidoptera; family Noctuidae; genus Oligia; species Oligia latruncula. The sequence goes on along the minus strand of OX419695.1, from coordinate 15,408,758 downwards.
CCCCCCGTGTAACTTCTAAAATAAGATAATGATAAAACTAAAAAAAATATATGATGTATATTACCATGTGAACTTCCACCGAAAATTGGTTTGAACGAGATCTAGTAAGTAGGTCGCCGGTGAAAATTTAAAAACATATGATGGTACGGAACCCTCGGTGCGCGAGTCCGACTCGCTCTTGCCCGGTTTTTTTTAATCTTCAGATAATTTTTGAGGATTAAAAATTGCTGTTTGACAGTTTTTCTATAGAAAATATGTGAAACTGTAATTATTCATTGTGCCGATAAAGTTATCTGACTATTGAAAAATCAGCCTTAAACGAATTAACAAACTATTAAAATAAAAATCTAGGTATAGGGTCTAGGTAGATTTTTATTTACCACGGCGACATATTATGTAGCAACTTGCACTTATGATGACGTCATGCGTACTGGGAACAGAACACTTCCTCAAAGTAGTATACGTACTGCACATTTCTCTACAAACAAATATTAATACAACTAAGTACCCTACTTCAAGTACCTACTTAATAAGACAGTTCCAAGATATGCATAACACCTGAACGCGCAAGTGTAAATCAGCTTTACCAACTCCGAGCACTTTGAACACGCAGTGTATGAAGCGCTTTGACTAAGATCCTTATCACACTGACGACTTGCAAGCGTGTTTCCAGAGAGGCGATTGTTTGACGCATTCGCTGTGTGTGCGAACCAGCCGCGACTACGCCACGCGTTTCTACACACGCTTGTCTCAAGCTACTACAATCTGTCGAAAATCTTTAATAGATTTTCAACTTTGTTACTAAAACCTAAGGTTCAAAGTTGATTGAGAAAATTTTACAGCTTAATGTGCTGGCGTCTGTACACTCACGCCAATCGCTCTCGTTACTCAAACGCGGCTAACACGTTGCGCACACGTGGCGTGCTCACACACACTCACAAATCTCCAGTGTAATAAAGGCCCTAAGGCCTTTCATGGTGAAAGCGCAGTGACTAGTGCGGTTAACGAAAAGTTAAGCGTCAGCGGCATTATCGCCTAGTGGTTGATAGTTTATTTGCACTAAGTCACTACTTAATGCTTATTAATTTCATTTTGATACATTATTAGTCAGATCCTTCACCAGACAGGCGCTTTACTTTGTGTAAATAAATTCATCACCACTGCTCTCAAAACGGTTAACTTGTTACGTCCTTTACACTTTGTGTGTGTTAGAACAGGATAAATATATTTTGGGTTTTTTGTTTTGATTTTTGAAGTACGTCGTGACGTCGTCATGACGTCGAAACCCGTACGGGTTAGTGGGCAGATTAACGATGTTTTACCGTTAACCAGTATGGGTTAATCGACGGTCACCTTGGATCAAACATCTGAAGACATGTGACATCTACCAACCCGCTCTGAGCCCGCGTGGTGGATTATGGCAACTCCCTCTCACTGAAAGAGGAGGTCTGTGTCCCAACAGTGAAAACATTTTATGGGGTTTTTTTTTTGCTTTTTTCTTTTTTTTTTTATTATGAGATCCTTCACGCCCGCCTTATCACTCGCGCTATAAGATCCTCACCCTAAACACCACCTTAGTTGCTCCGACTTGCTTCGTCTCGTACAAATTAGTACTTCGGTTACAAGTGATGCTGTATAGGTAAAATTACTTACCTACTTGTTGAAAGCAGGGATTCTAAACTAAGTCGTGATCACTTTAAGTTGTGCGGAGAAAGCTAAGAAACTTCTTGTTTAGAAGTAAGAAATGGGTTGCGTTTTCTAAACTTTGTATATTTGTTCCGCTTCGATGAGAATACGTTTATTTTGTGCTGATGCCGTGTAATTATGATTATTTTATAGCATTATTATTTTATTGTCCTTGATTAGGCTTTAAATTGCACTCATATTGAGAGTAAACTTCAAAGCATGGCATCGCACATTTTATTTATTTTGCCGCTATGACCTTTTTTAATAATAAATAAATAATACATTTATTTAGACACATTTTTTTTTTTTTTTTTGATGGGTCGAGCCCGTTTGGTAACGCTCCCGTTTGGCAACGCTACAAATATACTTACCTATAGCGGTGTACCGCATGCACCAGGTGCAGTCAGTATGTTAAGTCTAATTTTGACATGTTATGCACAACAAACAAAAGATAGTAAAATAAAAATGTTTGTAACGTTGCAATTTGCTGCCTCTACTACCTAACTAAGAATACTTCATCTTTCAGTTACTCAGTAGCTTTACGGAAATAGCTCTCTCCGTGTTTAATTTATTAGCCAGCTTAACTGGTTAGTCGGAAAATTTGGATCTCCCAGAGTGCACTGGGTGTATAAACCCAGCCACTGTAGAAACTGTCAGCCCAGGTACGAACGGACGTGTTTTTCCAACGGTTATTTTTTTCACGCATTGGATTTTTATCACACTGCTTAGTGCCGAGAGTTCAAAATCCGATTTATTTACGTTGGATCCCACTTTTGAATCCCAGTTTAATATTTTTGGCCTTGGATCCCACAAAACATTATTATGTACTAGCAGCTCCCCGCAGTTTCACCCGCAGAAGTGTCGATCCCGCGGGAATAAAGGGATAAAAACTATCCTATGTAAGGACATAGGATAGTTTTGGGGAAGGCCCCGGGATGCAATCTATCTCTCTGCCAAATTTTATCGAAATCCGTTCAGTGGTTTAGGCGTGAAAAGGTAACATACAGACAGACAGAGTTACTTTCGAATTTATAATATTATTAGTATGGATTTCCGTTGGATCCAACAGTATGTTTTTTTGACTCGTTGGGATGCGCTCTGTTTTATTCTCAATCAACTCTGAGAGTTGAAAATCCCGCCGCGATATTTTTACGTCCGTGCGTAGGTACGTGGGCTTTAGGTTTATTAAAACACAAAAATATTTCCCGTTGCGAACATTATTCCGCATCAAAAATAATAAGGGAACATTATTATTTTTGATGCGGTCTTAGCCAAATAAGCGTCTTAGGCAAATCTATGATTTATACCTATATATAAATAAAACAAAGTCGGGTTAGTTACACCATTTATAACTCAAACACGGCTGGACCCATTTTTATGATCTATGATTTTTTGGGTTTGTCTCCGCCCGAATAGCACAATAACTATTACAAAATTGTCAACATTTTTTAAGCTTGAGTACGAGGCCTTTGACTACATTGTATGTGGATATTTTGTCTTTTTGTATTTTTTTTATTTGCAATGTGCGTTTTGGTTGTGCAGAATAAACAGTTTTTCTTTCTTTCTTCTTATTAAAACATGGGGAAATTTGACGAAAAAAAATTTTTGAAGATAAATCATTTTCTCATACATTCATCCTGAGGCAGTATGAAGTTCGGGCCAGTTAGTAATCAAATAAAAATACCAGTTACAAAGCAAAATTGTCGATTACTAAAAAATGCCAGTCAAACACTTCATAATTCCGTCGGGAAACCATTTTTATTCTATAAAAAGTCATCCGCAGTCAAATCTTGTTTGTAGGCAGTTTTTCCAGTCAAACAAATCGATAATTTACATCAAATGCAATTCAGTGAAATTTTCATTTCTTTTGACTTAAATTCCTTGAATAATGAATAAGAAATGGAATATTACTTTTATATCCAGAAGAGTAGGAATAGGTATTATTTCTTCCGTATAAAGTACATAATAAATAGTTAGGTATAATGTAGTCGCTTCGCAGTGTTTGAAGACTAAGGTCTTCAACCAGTGTGCCCGTCATGACATACGGTGCTGAAACGTGGACACTGACAGTCGGGCTGGTCCACAGATTCAAGGTCGCTCAGCGCGCTTTGGAGCAAGCTATGCTCGGAGTCTCTTTGAAGGACAAAATCAGGAATGAAATCATCCGGAAAAAAACTGGCGTTACCGACATAGCTTGCAGAGTAAGCCAACTGAAGTGGTAGTGGGCTGGCCATGTCTGTCGAAGAACAGATGGCCGGTGGAGCAGACGAGTCCTGGAGTGGAGACCACGTACGTCCACGTACGTCCACGGCTGGGGTAGTCGAATAACACTCGGAGTAATAGCACAATCACTATAATGTTCCCACTGCTGGGACACAGTAGGCCTCCTCTCGATGAGAGGGAGTCGGCCGTAATCCACCACGCGGGCTCAATGCGGATTGGTAGATGCAACATGTCTTCGAATTTTTGGTTCTAGGTGGTAGTGAGACATATAAATAATGTTATTTTTATAGCTACGAAACGATATATAAAAGATTACAGTCTGCTTCAAAATTACTATATGACTACAAGAGTTGAAAAGATATCCTAGTGTGAAAGAAATCCGTACCATTTGGTACGTTCGTGTAAAACGTTTTTGTGTTTTACGATATAGATCCGCCACTTTGTCGTCCATTTGTGGGCTTACTGCTAGCGATCGCACATGGGCAACTTACAACAATCAATGGTACAAAATCTAGGTAAATATTACTCACACTGATACTGTTATTAATTTATACAAGGTGTTTTTTTATATCCCAAAACTGTAGGGTATGAATGGGACCATATCAAAGAATCAACTGGCATATTATGAATTATTAGCTTTCGCCCGCGAGGTATGTCGATATAATCTATCCTATGTCCTTCCCCGGGATGAAATCTATCTCTCTGCCAAATTTTATTTTAGGCGTGAAAGGTAACGTACAGACAGATACAGACAGACAGAGTTACTTTCGAATTTATAATATTAGTATGGATTTTTCAATTATCTTTTTTTTTGTTTTAATTTTTCATACAAAATAATTCGACAAAGTCACGATTATTACTGTAAAACACGTGAAATATGACAACGTCGCATTTTCTTAGTTTTTAATATAAATGATTGGTTTGAATGAAAACGAATTACTCGTATTTATCAATGAACCTTAGATACATGATATCTTCGAAACTATGCATTTTTTGGACCACATAATATTCCCTTACTAATACTAACTTACTAATACGTATTATAATCAGATGAATAGTTACACACCGATTTCTCTTTTTCAGTCACCAGTAATTTGACTTTCGAAAGAAGAAGACAAAGCGTTGTGTAACCATACAGACGTTATACAAAGTATATTATTAAGCGGCCTACCCCCTTACTAATAGGGTAGGGGGTTACCGCTATCCCGGAACATAAAGGGCTATGAAAGGAACATGGATGGGTTTTAGTCAGTAAGAGTCTGACACTCCCTTCCGCTCCACCCAGAGCGGAAGGAGTCATTTGATGATTTCCCAACCTCAAAAATAAAATAAAAGGTGTTAGGACTTTTTGTCCGGTGTTTTCACCTGTTTTCTACTATACAAGTAGCACACCACATTGCTGATACAAAAACTGGTACGAAATTCCTAATGAAAAACCCTGACTGACCCGGGAATCGAACTCCAAGAAAAACAGTCTCAATTACAACCACAAGACCAACAAAGCATGAAAATGATAATAAGCATTAAATACATAACCTCAGCCTGCGTGGGCAGATACAGCTCAGGGGCTACTCGGGACATCAAAAGAGGTAGTCGAATTACGCAACCAGTCTGAACAAGCGGAATTGCTACTAAAATAACAGTATTAATGTTAATTCCATCTTTTCGTACAACTTCACACGGTATAACTCCGAAAGTACTGACTTTTATCCTTAGTCGTAATACCAAGTTTTATTCTGCATAAAAATACGTATTCATTCATGTGTATCTTATTTCTATTGAGAGGTGGGCCCACCATTACTCATTCTCCAAATTTAAAAAATATTTTTGCATTTGATAGCCTTGAGGCTATTTAACATCAAGCTACAACCCTTAGAACAAAGAGCAAAGAGAAACAAGTGAGGAAGAACGCTAAGCGAAAACGAAATAACAGCGTGGGCAGGCGATGCGATGCTACAGGATGTGTCGAGGGAACAAGAAATTTCACGCAGACGAAGTCGTGGATAAAAGCTAGTTTAGTATAATCAGCCTATAAAGTTTCCACTGCTACGATAATTGTTCATCATATAATTGTAAATTCACACATCGTTCACACATATAATTGTAAATTCAACACTGATGATGTAACTAATATTTTTGTAAAAATATATTTTAAAAGAGTGTCCACGGAGTTTCTTGCCCGTTCTTCTCCATAGGTACCTACGCTTTGGAATGGGCAACTAGCTTCATATTTTCTGACTGACCGACTTCTTGACAATTCAAAAGTGCCTGTAAATGGTTTAATTGAAATAAATGCTTTGAGTTTTAGAGTTTGAGTTTGAAAGACTCGGGCCTAGGAAGAGTGGGAAG